>CM052722.1:68498341-68603496 GCA_028551405.1 Uromys caudimaculatus
TTTTTTTTTTTTTTTTTTTTTTTTTTTTTTTTTTTTTTTTTTTTTTGGTTTTTCGAAACTGGG
Source organism: Uromys caudimaculatus (assembly GCA_028551405.1). NCBI lineage: Eukaryota > Metazoa > Chordata > Mammalia > Rodentia > Muridae > Uromys > Uromys caudimaculatus. The sequence goes on from CM052722.1 coordinate 68,498,405, forward strand.
TTTCTCTGTATAGCCCTGGCTGTCCTGGAACTCACTCTGTAGACCAGGCTGGCCTCGAACTCAGAAATCCTCCTGCCTCTGCCTCCCGAGTGCTGGGATTAAAGGCATGCGCCACCATTGCCTGGCTTAGGTTTAGTTTTATATGCAAATTTTTTGATTGGGTTGTTTGGTTTTTTGGTGGTTAGCTTCTTGAGTTCTTTATATATTTTGGATATTAGCCCTCTATCAGATGTGGGGTTAGTGAAGATATTTTCCCAATCTGTAGGTTGCAGATTTGTCTTATTGATTATGTCGTTTGCTTTACAGAAGCTTTCCAGTTTCATGAGGTCCCATTTATCAATTCTTGATCTTAGAGCATGAGCCATTGGAGTTCTGTTTAGGAAATTTCCCCCTGTGCCAATGAGTTCAAGGCCCTTTCCTACTTTCTCTTCCATTAGATTCAGTGTATCTGGTTTTATGTTGAGATCCTTGATCCACTTGGATTTGAGCTTTGTGCAAGGTGATAAATGAAGATCTATTTTCATTTGTCTACATACAGACAGCCAGTTAGACCAGTACCATTTCTTGAAGATGCCTTCTTTTTCCATTGTATATTTTTGGCACCTTTGTCAAAGATCAAGTGTCCATAATTGTGTGGTTTTATTTCTGGATCTTCAGTTCTATTCTATTGATCAACGTGCCTGTCTCTGTACCAACACCATGCAGTTTTTATCACTGTTGCTCTATAGTAGAGTTTGAGGTCAGGGATAGTGATTCCCCTAGCCATTCCTTTATTGTTAAGTATTGTTTTTGCTCTTCTGGGTTTTTTGCCTTTCCAGATGAATTTGAGAATTGCTCTTTCTAAGTCTACAAAGAATTGTGTTGGGATTTTGATGGGGATTGCATTGAATCTGTAGATTGCCTTTGTAGGATGGCCATTTTTACTATATTAATTCTGCCAATCCATGAGGAGGGGTGATCTCTTCATTTCCTGAGATTTTCAATTTCTTTCTTGAGAGATGTGAAATTATTGTCATACAGGTCTTTCACTTGTTTGGTTAGAGTTACCCCAAGATATTTTATATTATTTGGGACAATTGTGAGGGAGTTGTTTCCCTAATTTCTTTCTCAGCCTGTTTATCATTTGTTTTTTTGTTTGTTTTTTGTTTTGTTTTTTTCTTTTTTCTTTTTGGTTTTTTGAGACAGGGTTTCTCTGTGTAGCCCTGGCTGTTCTGGAACTCACTCTGTAAACCAGGCTGGCCTCAAACTCAGAAATCCACCTGCCTCTGCCTCTCAAGTTCTGGGATTAAAGGCGGGTGTCACCACTGCCTGGCTCCTGTTTATCATTTGTATAAAGGAAGGCTACTGATTTATTTGAGGTAATTTTATATCTGCCCCTTTGTTGAAGTTGCTTATCAGCTGGAAAAGTTCTCTGGTAGAATTTTTAGGGTTTCTTATGTATACTATCATATCATCTGCAAATAGTGATACCTTTATTCCTTCTTTGCCAATTTGTATCCCCTTGATGTATTTTTGTTGTCTTATTGTTCTAGCTAGCACTTCGAGTACTAAATATGTGGAGAGTGGACACCCTTGTCTTGTCCCCAATTTTAGTGGGATTGCTTCAAGTATGTCTCCATTTAATTTAATATTGACAGTTGGCTTACAGTAAATTGCTTTTATTATGTGTAGATATAGGCCTTGAACTCCTGATATCTCCAATACTTTTAACATGAAAGTGTGTTACATTTTGTTAAATATCCTTTCTGCATTTAAGGAGATGATCATGTGATTTTTTTTCCTTTGAGTTTGCTTGTATAGTGGATTATGTTAATGGATTTTCAAATATTGAACCAACCTTGCATCCCTGGGATGAAGCCTACTTGATCATGGTGAATGATGGTTTTGATGTGTTCTTGGATTTGGTTTGCAAGAATTTTATTGAGTATTTTTCCATCGATATTCATAAGTGAGTTTGGTTTGAAGTTCCCTTTTTTGGTGGGATACTTCTGTGGTTTAGGTATCAGTGTAATTTTGGCTTCATAGAAAGCGTTAGGTAGTGTTCCTTTTCTTTCCATTTTCTGTAATAGTTTAAAGAATATTGATATCAGGCCTTCTTTGAAGGTCTGGTAGAATTGTACACTAAATCCATCTGGTCCTGAGCTTTTTTTGGTTGGGACATTTTTAATGACTTCTCCTTTTCCTTGTGTGATATGGGTCTGTTTAGATAGTTTACCTGGTTTAACTTTGATATGTGGTATCTGTCTAGAAAATCATCTGTTTCATCTAGATTTTCCAGTTTTGTTGAGTATAGGCTTTTATAGTAGCATCTGATAATTTTTTTAATTTCCTCCGTTTCTGTTGTTGTCTCTCTCTTTATTTCTGGTTTTTTAAATTTGGATACTGCCTCTGGGCTGTTTAGTTAGTTTGGCTAGGGGTTCATCTATCTCATTGATTCTCTCAAAGAACCAGGTTTTTGTTTTATTGATTCTTTATATTGTTCTCTTTGTTTGTATTTGGTTGATTTCCACCCTGATTTTGGCTATTTCCTGCCATCTCCCCCTCTTGGGTGAGTTTGTTTCATTTTGTTCTAGAGTTCTCAGTTGTGCTGTTAAGTTGTTAGTGTAAGATCTCTACAGTTTCTTTACCCAAGTACTTAGTGCTATGTATTTTTCTCTTAGCACTGCTTTCATTGTGTCCCATAAGTTCGGGTAAGATGTGTCAAATTTTCCATTAAATTCTAAAATATTTTTAATTTCTTTCTTCATTCCTTCCCTGACTGAGTTATCATTGAGTAGAGAGTTATTCAGCTTCCATGGTATGTGGGCTTTCTGTTGTTTTGGTTGTTATTGATGACCAGCTTTAGTGCATATGATATTTCACTCTTCTTGTATCTGTTGAGGCTTGTTTTGTGACCAATTATATGGTTAATTTTGGAGAAGGTACTATGAGGTGCTGAGAAGAAAGTGTATTCTTTTGTTTTAGGGTGAAATGTTCTGGCGATTTCTGTTATATCCATTTTGTTCATAACCTCTATTAGTTTCACTGTGTCTCTGTTTAGTTTCTGTTTCAATGACCTGTCCATTGGTGAGAGTAGGGTGTTCAGGTCTCCCACTATTATTGTGTGGGGTTCAATGTGTGCTTTTAACTTTAGTAAATTTCTTTTATGAATGTGGGTGCTCTTGCATTTGGGGCATAGATGTTCAGAATTGAGTCTTTCTTTTGGTGGATTTTCCCCTTGATGAATATGAAGTTTCCTTCTTCATCATGCTTGATAACTTTTGATTAAAAGTCTATTTTCTTGGATATTAGGATGGCAACTCCAGCTTGTTTCCTGGGAACATTTGTTTGGAAGACCTTTTTCCATCCATTTACTCTGAGATAGTGTCAGTCTTTGTTATTGAGGTATTTTTCTTGTATGCAGCAAAAAGCTGGATCTTTTTTGTGCATCCAGGTTGTTAGCTTATGTCTTTTTATGGGTGAGTTGAGTCCATTAATATTGAGAGATATAAAAAAGGTATGACTGTTGTTTCCTGATATGTTTGTTTTTATAGTTGGCTTTATATCCTTGTGGTTCTCTCCTTTTGGCTTTGTTGTGAGATGTTTAATATTTTGTCTTTTCTTTGGTGAATGTACTTTCCTTGTGTTGGAATTTTCCTTCTAGGATCCTCTGTAGGGCTGGATTGTTACATAGATACTGTTTGAATTTGGTTTTGTCCTAGAATATTTTGGTTTTTCCGTCTATTTTGATTGATAGTTTTGATGGGTATAGTAGCCTAGGCTCGCATTTGTGTTCTCTTAGAGTCTGTATGACCTCTGACCAGGCTCTTCTGACTTTCATAATCTCTGTTGAAAAGTCTGGTATAATTCTGATAGGTTTACCTTTATATGTTACATATCATGGCTCAGTATATGGTGTCTTCAGGGGAGCAGACAAGCTAGCAGTCTGCCACAAAAGAAAAGACCAGGAGGACAGGGCAGAAAGGGGAGTGGTCAACTGCTCTGAGTGCAGCAGATCCTCTAGGATGACTCAGGATGTGGTTTGTGCTTACTATTTTTGTGGCAAGAATACTTTCTGGACCTCTATTGTTTTACTTGGAATGATTAAAGGTTTAAAAATAACAGCTGAATAGTACTCAGTTGTGAAAACACTCATGTTTTACCCCTAGCACTTACAGAAGGGCTTCCTAGAGATATATTTTACATTCTCTCAGTCAGGCAGTCATGTGTTTGGGCAAAATTTTCCATGAAGGTTGGTTAGGCTCTTATTCATTTGATAGCCTGTGCTCTGTTCTTTAAATAAATGTTGACTTGTTGCTAATATATAGCTTATGGATGAAAGGTCCTATTCATATTGATTTTTCTTCATTTCTTATTATTCATGAGGCAGCACTATGGTGTATTATTATTTTATTAGAAGTGGGAAGTGGTTCTGGTATGGTAATTGTATTATAGAGTTCTAAAACATAACAAATAATCAACATTACATACTTATAGTATGAATATAATGATGAATAATATGAGTATTATTTCTATTTTCAACTTTTTATTATAAAATTTTTTGAGGCCTACATCTGTATTTGTACTCTACACTTGGCTGATATCAACAACAGGAGCACAATTAGTCTTAGTTTCCATTCAACAAAGTCTTCAAATTGGATGAATCCAAGATATTGGTTAGTAGAAACCCATTATTTCATCCAATTCAATACAGTTACATAGAAATACAAATATGACACAACTTCCATGTTTTAGAGCATTCTATTTGTCATACATGGTTCCAGATCTTTGTTACATTCTGGTAAATGAAACAAGAAAGATTATTGCCCTCAGATAATGTATCCTTTAGTGGAGAAAGTTAAAGTGTGAAGAAATAAAAGATACCAAAGTTGATAAGTGCTATGTATAAAAATAACAGGGAAGAGAGATATCACATAGGCATGAGAAGGTTTGCAGGTGTTAATTTATTCATTGTTCATGGAATCTGATCCTAGTAGATGTCGAGCCTCATAGGTAACCTTGAGTTAAGAGAACTGAATGCATAATATTAGTCTGGTTATTAAGTTGAATCAGAATGGCAAAGGTATGACCACTGGCAATGTCCGAAGGGGTATCTACATTACTAAACAGAACTCCGTTCCCCATTCCTTGTAGAGATAAGGCAATGTGGGATATAGGAGAGCAGTGTCTAAAATAGACACTGCAGAGCTCTGGAGCTCTAGTCTTCCCTTCCCCCAGATGGAAGTCTATGGAGGGAAAACCTGCCTGGCTTAATCCTATGAATTAAGAAATCAAACAAAACATACAACTAAACATAATATGTGGCAGAATTTTGTGAGATCTGTGATAAAAATTCAAAGAAACTACATGTGCATAGAAAAAAGATTCATTCTTATTGGAAGGCATCATGGAACAGTTGTCAACCTTATAACATATAACTATTTTCTTTATTTTGGAAGTGGTGACTTTCTTGTTTAGTCCTGCCATGTGTACCTCTCAGCTATATAGCAAGCAAGCAACTCTGTGGTAGATTTCTAAATTATATGTCAGTGACAACTCCAAAAATCTACTTTAGGGAAGATGAACCCTCTGATGTGAATCCTACTGCAAATAACTATACAGTAATGTAGTTTGCTGTTCCAAATTCAATGTGTTGCCTACATGTTCAAAGATTACATCTAACCTTGGCTGGTAAGTTATCTAGATTTTTGCCTAAATTTTACAAAATAATCATAGGCCTAGAACAAAATTAAAATTTTTGTTCACTGTAAGCTATTTGTCAGTAGAAACCAGACTAAGATTAGTCATAACAATGACCACTTATTGAGTGCCCACTGCTTTATACACATTATTGCTAAACCCCAAACTCCTTACAAAAGACAATATTCTTACTTCAATTTATAAATGAGATTCTCTTAAAAAAAAGACATTCAATGACTCATCCAAGACTACACAGTTATTTGGCTGAACTTGGACTTAACCCTGAATTGTGCATCTTTTCAATTATGCACTACCTAAAAGTTAATTCTAAACAATCAACATTGAATCATTTGGCTTAAAAGATCATATATTTTCTATATGAGCGAGAGAAATGAGGTTGACAGTGTTAAGTCTTCTCAACACATGTTTGACATGTTTACTTACACAATCTAGTTGTCTTACTACTACCACAAGGAATTACTTGTTGAGGCTAGAGAGTTGACTCTGTGGCTACAGTGATTAAGAATGTGCAATGTGCTTTCAGAGGACCCAAGTTCAATTCCCAGTACCCACATTAGGTAGCCCACAATCACCACTGAGTCTAGCTCCATTGAGGCCTCCATAAGTGCCTGCTGCACGCACGCACGCACACACACACACACACACACACACACACACACACTAAAATTTAAAAAAATAAATCTTTAAATAATTACTTGTAAAATAAATGTTAAAAATTGCTTATTCTAAGACAATCCTTGGAGCTAGCAATGAAATGCAAGTTTTCATAGATTGAATTAGCTCCATGAAGACCATTAATATGCAAAGTGAACTAGTTATCTTAAGCTAGCACTGTTAAAGAGTAATGATCATGTTATCATTTGTGAATTTGTGAAACTTTGGAGGATATGTCATTTCATTTTTTATGCAACTGATCTGAAAAGGCAATATGACAATGCAGATAAGTTTACTTTAGAGTACTATCTCACTTTGCCCAGCTATACAAAGATAAAGATAAAAACAAAAACTATTTACAGAGCCCTCTTATTTGCTTTTCATGAAGATACTGGCCACAAAGAATATAGTGCAATCTAAAATGAGAGCTAAATTTCAGTTCAAAGAATCTGAAAATGTTAGACAGCTGATGAACGATGGGTTCATCAACGAGTGTGACCCAAAACATCTCCTCTGCATCTCAGCGATCTTTTCTTTCAGTATGTGCTTTCAGGGGCCATTTAAATCTTGGTTCGTCCTGTTTCAATAGAACATCATCAACTTTCCTATTCATCACAGCACAATAATCAAAACTCAGGGTATCTGTGACTATAGTGGTCTTCCAAGTGTATTTGTTTATTGTCTTGTATCTCAGACTCAGTAGGTTACTATGGAAACGGGCACTATAGAAATGCCTACAATAAATAATGGATTATGAATCTTCACAGATGTCCAGCTTGGATACTTTTAGTGAAAAGGCACTCTAAATCTGAAAGGCTGTTTCTCATGTCAATGTTATGACTCACATATGGAGATCACTCATTTATAAATAGTAATGTTTATCACCAAAAGGCTAGGTGAGTTGTACCAAACTTATAAAAAAACACTTTAGCCTTGTACTCAGCAGAGTAATTAAACTGCTTTTGTGCTCTTCCTTTTAAAGTTGTCAAGACTAAAAGCTTTACAAATAGAAAATAGGCTCATTGTTTGGCTGTACTACTTTAAGCTCAAATCAAATGTGGCTTTCCACACACTATCACAAGCTCTTACATGTCTTGATCCATATTTCATGGAAAAATTTGAAATACCATTGAATAATAGTATCTGTAGATAAGGATACCCAGGAGTGTGAATAGATCTGGAATTCATTTTCTGTATAGAATCATGAAAGAAGCAGAGTATGCCTTATTATTACAGAAGGACAAGAGTCCATGAGAACTACCCTGGGGATTTGAAAATGCATCAGTAGAAGAGGCAACTGATTCTGAAGCTTTCAGGAATGCAAACATGAAAACCGAGGCAAAAGTACAGCACAAGTGGTCTGGTGTCAAGTGACAGGTTTCATTTCCATGTAGAAAGTAAGTAGGTAACACCAAGAGCACAAAAGCATAGAAAAGGCCACCTCATCGTGAAGTGAACCTCTTGAGAGATTCCTGGGTATGAGATACTTAGAAAAGAAAGCTGCTATGATCCTTTCAAACTGAGAGTTACACAATTCTTGGAGAAGAATTGTGAACATTTGTTGTGCTGCCATATGTTTTACCTAATTTTAGCTGGTTTTATCCTCACAAGAACCTCATAAAGTGCATACTACAATTACATAAACAATTGAAATGAGGGGCAACCTAATTATATAATTTACTCAATGATACTTAATAAGAACACTGGGTTTGGAATTTTTTGGGGGGGATAGAATTTAAATCTCAGTAAAGTCATTCATTGGTTCTATTTGATCTTAAACATCTCCAAAGAAACTTTCAGAAGGTCTTGTGCCTATTAATAGAATGTACATGTCTAAGGGTGTGTGTGTGTTTGTGTGTGTGTGTGTGTGTGTGTGTGTATTGGAGTGTGAATCAAGTGGGTCATTTAGTTTGCACTTCACGTCTTAATCTTATGTTCACTTCTCTTTTAATAGCTTCTTCTTGAGAATTCAGAGTCTTAGGGTTTGAAATACTATCTATGTGCTATGATCAATTTTTTATTCCACGCATGACTCTGTAGCTCTGGTCTCCACATACGTTGGTATGCCTCTCAGCCTGTTCAATTGCAAATATCCAAAGAACAATTCTTTTTGTTAGGCTCATGTATAACCTATGAATATAGGCTTTTTCTCTGAGTATATTTTTCTCTGTGTGTTATTAGCTTTCATTTTTCCCTTTGCACATTATTTTGATACATGATGAGCATAATATTACAAGTTAATTTTTTTCTTTTTTCTAGAACATGGCATCTGAAACCATTATCTGAAAACTTTATTGAATATCAGTTGTTTCAAATACTCTTTTGCCTTTGAAACCAAAGGCATCCCCTCTTGAAAATATAATTTACAGAGTAAGACAAAAAATAGACAATATAACATGTTATCATTCTAAATCACCCCATTCTTATGGTGTAACAAATTATTATTTGAGAATATAAATTATAATGAGAAATAATAGCATTATAATTTAGTTTGAATGAATGTTAAAAACTTGAGAATCAGATGTACTTGGTTTTAATGTGCCATTCCCTAGCTATGGAACTGTAGATGAGTTGCTTAACCTCTGAGACTCTTTTCTTAATTTGAGATGATGTTACAGTACTTTATTAGAAAGAAATAATGTATTGCGAGCTTAGTGCCTGTCATATAGGAAGCTTGAATTTTTTTCTCTCAAACCCCACCAAAAAGAATAATCTTTTGTCACAAGGTATGAGTAAAAGACATCACAAGAAAATGGAGGGTGGAGCGGGAGAGATATCTCAGTATTTATGGGCAAGTACTGCTCTTTCAGAGGACTAGGATTAAGTTCTGAGCATCCATATGGCTCCTTATAAGGTTCTGTAAACACAGTTTGAGTGTATCTGACTCTCACGTATGTCCTCGGTAGGCACCAAGCATACACATGATACATAGACATACATTCGAGCAATGATTTATATATGAAAACTACAAATAAATACTTTAAAATAAATACATATACTTTAAGTGGAGAGTGAAAGTGAACTCTTGTACCTTCTAGCTTGGAGTGTTTTGTGATCTCAAGCTCATATGTTTTTATTCTTTTTGCAGCCTTAAGTTTATTGCATAAAGGAAAATAAATTAACTCAGCTACTTTGCATTCATATCTTATTTTAACTACATTAGCCTAGAAAATAGTTGTTCTTTCTAGAGTATAATTTCAAAGTGTCTGTTGCATTCTTTCCATGATATTATCAGAGCCTGAAAACAGCATCTTATTTTGGTGAAGAAATTGTTAATTTTATTTAGAAGACAGTAAGAAAACAAGAAGATATGCAATTGACACTTCTTCGCAGGTAGACTTGGGTGTTACAGTGCTGTAATTTTGGTTGCTATCTACATTGTGTCTGGATGTTCAGAATAAGATAAGCAGTTGACAAGGACTCTGGATTGTCCCTGACTTTTGGGTTCTAATCAACAATATAACATCAGAAATGTAATGAAAAACTCAAAATCAGAAAGAGAAAAATGGGGTTGAAGTGATGGCTCAACACTTAAGGGCACAGGCTGCTCTTCCAGAGGACCCAGGATCAATTCCCAGTACCCATGTGGCAGCTCACACCTGTCTGTAGCTTCAGTTCCAGGACTTCTGACACTACACAGAGATAGATATATATGCCAGCAAAACAACAATGAACATAAAATAAAGATTATTTTTTTAAAAAGAAGAGAAGAAAGAGAAAAAAAACCATTTCTAACCCCTATTGTGAAGATTTGAGAAAAAGCAAAAGAAATGTGTGGCTTTTGCTCAAGTTCCATTTAACATGTTAGGATGAGAACAAATGTGACAATTTAAAACAACCAAATGCTTACCTAGTTTAGAGAGCAGAGATGGGAAAAAATAGAAAGTAACACCTTCTGTGGAAGAGAAGGAACAAATGGCAAGGCTAGATACAGAGCTACAACAACAGACTTCTTTTTTTTCCAATACAAATGCCCTGGAAAACTGAGGCGAACACTTCAAACTGCACAGAGAACATATTCTAATTGCCTTTCTGTACCTTATAAAAAGTCAAGTGGACACAGGATACACTTGAGCTGTGCCTTCCCTGTCTCACAGCAGTCCATTTGCTGTTGACATTTTCTTCTCTTCCCATCAACCTCACCTACTACTTCCCTTGCCTTTTCCATTACTATACTTACCCTGTATCCTTTAAGAGATACATATTTTAGGCAATAGGCCATATTTTCCTCTGAATGTACCATGAAACAGCTACATTTAGCCTAGCCTTTCTTCCCTCATGTTTCACAAATCATAGCCTAAAATATTTGCATCAAAATCATCTCAAGTACTTGGTAACTATCTGATTCTACCCTAAACCCACCACATTAATCTATGAGGCTCATCCAACAGTCTCTAAATCACACAACATTTTCTTTGTGGTTAGACACAGACTGGAGAGTCACGTCATTCATTGATCTTTTATTTAAACTAAATATGACTCAATTTATTGATGTTTCACTCTTCCAAATAATACAATGTGAAGAGAGTGGAAAACGTGGGCCACATGTTAGAATACAAGAAAGCAACTCATTCTAGTGTTTTCTGAGCTGCCATCCAGTGTGTGAATCCCACACATGACTAGTCTACCTGCCTACATCAGGTTAGATGGCTGGGTGAGAAAACAGGATGAAGCAAAAAGTGAATTAAAGTATGTAATTCGTGAGTATTTATATATATATGCATGCATGCATGTGCATGTGCTTGTGTGTGTGTGCACATGAACGTACACATGTCTGCAGGTGTCTATACATGACAGAAGACGACATCAGATCCTCTAGAGCTGGAGTCTCAGGTGGTTGTGATCTGCCAGGCATGAATGCTGGGAACTGAACTCAGGTCTTTTGAAAGAGCAGCAAGTAATCTTCACCAGCGAACTATCACTCAAGCCCTGTGAAAGTCCTTTGAAGACTCTAGATTTCTATTCAACTTTTACAATTTTCCATTTGGTTTTGATTATTCCTGAAACCACGTTCTGCAGTTAGTGTCAGAAAGAATACAGGTCCTAATCAAAGAAAGAAGTTTCTATTTATTAGTGGAGAAATGAAAACAAGCAAGGAATTCTTAATATGGTTTTCTCAGGCGGTTTCTTATTAGCTCCAATAAATTCAGTGTCTTAGTGCATTTTCTGTTGACAGTAGCACAGTACCTTGAAAAAGCTAAGTTATAAAGAAAAGAGGTCTATGCTTAGATGGACATGTATGAAGGATGAAAGTTGAGATGTTCATCTAGTGATTCCCTTCTTGCTAGCAAAGTCTGAGGCAGTATATTGCTTCGCATGCCTATACACAAGGAGGATGTGTGGGAATTTTCTAGTCTCCTTAGTCTCCATATTATCAAACCATAAGCATTTGAGCATATGCACTCTCTTCTCAGGATTTTATACAATCTTCATATACCAATGAAGTGTAATTCTATATGCTAATGTTGATTAAATGTCTATCCTTACATTAGGGACTGTGCATTGTAAGAGTTTTAAATTATCTAAAAATCATGTTAAAACTGTAGTATGTCATCACTAATTCAGTCATGCTATGTGTACCTGAATCCTTGTTGGCATCTACAAACCCAGTGAGGTCAATGATATTATCTTTCTCTATATTACAACTGCCATGCAGAAATGTGCAAATGATTAATTAAAGAAGGATATTAATAATAGTGCATGTGTATGCATGAGCCCATGAAAACACACACACACACACACACACACACACACACACACACACACACACAAATACACACACTACTAAGAAGCAAATTAGTACAGGAATGCTTTTCCTCATGACCAGTGGTTTTCTTATTCATGAATGTTTTTGATGAAGAGGAGTACTTATTTTTCTCATGAAGAACGTGTGAACATTCACTACCCTTGTAAAGGAAAATAAGCCTTTCAGAAGAGGAGATGGTATAGGAAAAGGTCTCCAGGACTAATCTGCAGTGTGTTTGGAAACAAATCTGGGTGGACAGACAATGCATGGGGAATTCTATGCCTATAGGGATTTCATGGATTGATCTTCTGATGATTAACTGTATGAGACTCCTAGTTTCTTTATGTGCTAACTGGAAACTGCAAGAATAAACTAAAGTATCAAAGGAGAGTAAACGTAAGAGATGGCATGCAGCGATTACCAGCAGCAACAGTATGAATTCAACATTCTAATTAATAATGACTGAGTTTCCATCTAATACTTCTCAGATGAAAGCAAAAATAAACAATTAAGAATCACTAGTTCTATCCTTGAGCTCCTAGTTTGGAAACAAAGAATACAGGTTCAGAACTAGTGGCATGTTATAGGTTTCAGAACTAGAATAAATCTAATTATTATAGACAGGAGCATTTGAAATAAAATCATTTGGAACAGTGAACCCTAGAATCTTCCCAAATGCTTAGGATTATCAAATCAGCATCCTAATAGTAGTAGGAAATTTGGTTTGATGTATACATGTACATGGATAACAGCCCCTGCATGCTTTTGCACTTTAATTTATTTGATATATTTATTGAATACCAAGAGGATTTAAACACATAGACCCCCCCCATAGTCAATCAAAGAAAACTGAACTTGCTATCACACTGTTTTCATTAAATTCCTGCACATAATCAATGCACCTCCATATCCTAAGACATTTAGTTTAAGATATCATATACAATAATATTTTGGAGCACTGACTTCAAAGTGTTTGGATTCTATATTCCTCACTTTTCAGTTGTGGGATCTTGGGCTAGCACATTTTGTATTCTAGGACTACATTTCTGCATCTAAAACCTGAATAATCACCTCATGAATTTGGTAAGGATTAAATGAATTATTGTGACACATGTATATATCAACATACATACAATATGCATTCTCTAAGTATTAGCTATTGATTTTAGATATAACTCTTTCTCCAGACTTCTGTTAGAGCACCCAAGCTCATAAGGTCACAACCAGAAAAAGTTTCAAGCAACCTGTAGGCCCCTGCCACTGCAAACAACGAGGGCACAAAACCCAACTGCCACTAACTAATGCCCACAGTTCAAGGTTGCTTGACTTGACTCACACATTAATCAACCTCACTACATTATGTGGGTTTTCTGTGACTCTTGCAACAGTCTAAGTCACAGTTATTCTATAGCATAGGTTCCATGTCACCTAAGTCTGGTTCCTCATGATGCAGGACTACCTCATCTTTCTTTCCTCCTTAAAAAAACTTAAAATAAAGACACCTTGGAGAGGCTAGTGAAATGAAATTGGAAGCAAGGATGAAGATCTGAGTTGAGTCTCGAGGACTCATATGGTAGAAGAACAAAATTGACTCCCACAAGTTGTCCTCTGATATCTACTTGTATACCAGGGCACATATAAACACACACACACACACACACACACACACACACACACGCATACACACACACACACACACACACACACACACACACACCACAACCACCACCACCACCACCACCACCAACAACAACAAGAAGAACCACCACTAACTACATACATAATACGTATAAAATATAATTAAATTTATTTTAAATGATACACCTTTCTCAGTCTCTCTGGCCCCAAACTCTCAGCTTTCATATTCCCCACTCTAGAAATCATCCTTAAATCTTAATCTCCCTTTCTACCTCCTTTCCCTCTTAAAAAAATATAACAACTCAACCTGGACATATCATTGGTCACTACCAGCAATGTAGAGAAATGGGCTAATTCTTTTAGAGCCAAACAACAGAAATGCTGGTCAATATGTTTCATCATTTTCATTTGAAAACTCCTTAGGCTAGAAAGGAGGAAGAAATCATTAAAAGCCAAAAATTGAGGTTAAGTGAAAGATCCAGGAAAACAATAAGTACAAATGTTAGTAATTAGGTGGTAGAGAATTGGCTCAGTGTTAAGGAGCATGTACCACTCTTGAAGGAGACCCAAGTTTGGTTCTCAGCACCACATCAGTGACTAACAACTGTCTGGTTCTCAAGCTCCAGGATCTATCACCTTCTTCTGGACTTCATGTCCAACTATATTCATGCACATCATGCTCTTCTTTACACACACATAATTTTAAAATAGTAAAAACAAATCTCTTTTTTAAAAGCTAGTATTTATCCTAGAAATAACTGTACATCTTAGTTAACTTGAGCTTTAATGTTTGAGAACAGTTAGTTGGTCCATAGGCCTAAGACAAAAATCTGTCAGAAGGCCCTGGCAAAATCCTTAAACATTATTTTGTATTTAAGAGCTTCATTGTATAAGATCACATTAGCATAAAAAAGACAAACAAACAAATCCACCTCACAATATAAATAGACAATAAATGTGTCTTAGTTTAAGGATAAGGTTACTCAGAAAACCTTTCTTTTAGAATTGTTAAACAAAAAGTAGGACCTTGAGGGCAAGTTTGGAATCTCAATTCACATTTACTATATAGTCCAAAGAAACCTCCTGGTAAGAATTGATTTCATAATAGCTTCAGATTAGACATAATGCAGGCACTCAGCAAAATCAAACTCTAATCTTCCCTGGAGGAATGCTTCAACCTAAATCTCAAAGATTTTCCATAGTTGAAGTTCTAAAGACCATGTACTTAAACCCACAAACTACTGAATTAATTGTATCCCCAGTTTTAGAATCCTTGTCCTTGTAGTTATAGTGTAGATGAGATCGTAAGGAGCAGATGGATTCCTAATCCAGCATGACTTTCTTCTCATGAAAAAGGACCTTGTGTGAAAAAAGGAAAAAAAAGAGAGATGACAACAAAAGGGGAAGATGTTTTAAAAACGGAAAGAAGATCCAACAGAAGTTGTAAGCGAGTAATGACAATAGCCAGCAAACCACCAGGAGCAAGGATAAAGGCATGGGACAGGTTATCCTTCAAAGTACAGAGCAGAAGCCAATCCTGCTGACACTTTTGTCTCAGATCCTTAGACTCTAGGACTAGAAATTCTAGTTATGTATTTCTGTTGACTAAGTGACTTAGTCTATGATATTTCTTTATGGTAGCCCTAATAATCAAATATTGGTTCAGCAATCACACTTAAAGTCTACATAACTTCTCTCCTCTTGATGCTGTCTTTTAAATAAAGAGGTCTTTGGCAGTGTTAAGTTTCCGATGTCTTTCTACATTTACACATTTTCTGAACTGGACTGTAGACATGATGGAGTCATGTTTCATGACGATGTGCAAGAGGGTTACCTTCATAAGCTACGACAGGCATCATAGTTCGAGCTACCAACAATAATGTGCCTTGATACAGACTCCGAATGTCACAATTATCAATCATGAGATGCAAGTACTTAAAGTTAGGATTGAGGGAAGCACATGAAAAAGAGAGCATTGTGCAGAAATTAGACTGCCCAAAATGGCACAGTCAGCTAGCAAAATGTAAGCCTATCTAGCAATATATGTCAGTGAAGATCTTAAAGTATATGCTTCAGACCCAGGGCAAATCACTCCTGAAGTTAAGTGTTTCAATGTCAGTAGAAAGGGTGAACCTGGAAATTGCTTCGTTTGTCTAGATGCCTCAACAAATGTTGACTGGAGAAATAGTTAAAAGACAAACTCAAAATATAGCTAAAAATCTCTAAATAGAGCAGATCCTTTATTAGAGGGTGGTGTAATAAATGCCCTGCAGTATTTGAAGGAGTGTGAAGAAGTTGATTAACTTTAGACTTTGTTAAATATGCATGATAACACTTGAGAAAATATGAAATGAGTCCCCTAATGCCTCAATCAATCCAAAATAAGGCAATAAAGAAGGAAAACAATGCATCAATATGAAAAGAAGGGCAAATAGAAACCAATACCTAAGGTGGTACAAATAAATCCTAATTATACCTGTGGTTTCTATAAATTTAAATATATTAAACAATCCTACTAAAAGAATAGTCTTTGAAATAAATAAAAAATAAGGTGAGCTGTATGTTACTCAAAAAGGCATATGGGAAACTTGATTCCACAGAAAGATGAGGAGTAGTAAATGAGAAGAGTACATTATGCAAATGCTAATCCAATGAAAGTATATCTAAATTGGCAAAATATAAATAAGTATATAAATTTTAGAAAGAATAATTAAAAATCTTGATGTAACCATGTTGCCAATTATAAAATATACATTATTTTTAATCATGCAGATAAAGTTACAGAAATGGACCAATAAGAGATATCATGTACATCACATTTTTCATCAAATGAAATTAAATTAAATGTTGAAAGGCACTGAAGTTCAACAAATGCATGTGAGTGGAAATATTTAATGTGCCATTTCATCCTAATAAATTTTTAAACTCCAAATGACAAATATGTAAGAAACAGCAGATTTGAAGATTTGATTCTAAGTTTTACATAGAAGGGTGAAAGAACATCCATAATCAAATACTGATGGCAAGAACAAGTGGTGATGCACTAGCATCAGTAAAACAAATAAATTTAAGTAGTCCTATGAAATAGCAAACACTGACAACAAAAAGACCTGGATCATAGCTATACAGTATATGAAAAGGTTGATCATAGAAATTAAGGAATATTGAATATTTAACAAAGTATGCTTAAACAATTAAGCATACATGAAAATATTAAATATATTATGGACCAAATCAATTTCAAATGGATTAAAGCCAAATATGAAAGGAAAGATACTTATGTAAGATAACTTAAAAGCATGCGTGTCTGGTATCCATACAAGACCATGAGGCATGATAGAAAGAAAAGGGAAGTTATGAGGACCTGAGAAGTTAAAGGACACCTTCATGCTGGAGTCTGGGTGAAGCCTGTTGCCTGATGAGAATTGAAAATTCTAGTTCCATTAACAACTGCTTAAGGCCTTTCTCCTTTCACAGCTATAAACCTACAATTTGCTACGACTCTCACCTGGAGCCCATTTACAGGGGAAGGACATGTATTTCCTATAGCCTAGTGGCTCCTAAAACTTGCTTTATCAGATTATCATTCCATCTGAGGCATCTCCAGACACACCCTAAGTTTAAGACATCATTTATCAAAAGGAAGAGAAAGGGGGCAATGGGCTTTTATAGCAACCTTTGCAGATCTAACTTGAGAGCTACCAAAACGGTATATATGTAAGGCTAAGATCTGTAATTGTGACTTGTCCTTTGGAACCCACATTGATACCTGTGTATATGTCTTTCTGAGTACCTTGCTCCTAACTATGTGCTTAAAGTCTATACCAAAATACTTCAAATAGAATCTCAAACCTGCTTCATGTTGGTGGTGGTCAGTCTTGAAGTTCTTTTTTTTTATGTGTGTATGTGTGTCAAAACCACAAATTCCAGTTTGGCATGACCTGAATTCAGCAGGAATCCCCAGGCTGCTGAAGAAAACAATATAGACCTGTGCTTTTAATCTTCTTATCACTAAACCCTTTCACAAATAATATAGCAAACATGGAAATAACAAGAAAAAATTAATAGATTGGCTATTATTGCAAAAATTAGTAGAAAAGCGCTATTATCAAAATTTAAATATCATGAGCTGGGACGTAATTCTATGGTGAAATGTATGCCTAGAATGATCAGGCGCTACATTCAAATTCCCTATATCACAAACACAAAATGAATATATAATAACTACAGTGAAATAAAAAGCCACAAACTCGTAAAAGAAGCAGTAACAATCTGATAACAACAACAACAAAAAGTTAATTTCATAGAAGAACACAAAAGACCAATATGTACTTTGATAAAACAATTAAAGATTTATCATAGGATCACAAATCCTCCTTAGAGAAATCCCTTATCAGCATTCATAAAAGACAGTTGGAACAATGTATGTAACTGCAAAATAAGAAGGGAAGAAATCAAATACTTGAAATAGATAGAAAACAGTATATGAAGTATATTACCTCTAGTATGTTAAAGATAAGAACAGAACGAACATAGGGTCAGCAGAATCTGCATAATAGTTGGGTGAAATTGTAGAGATTAAGGAAGAATGAGGTTGAGGAGGAACACAGCAGCACATACTAATATTTGGGCAATGTCATGAGTTAATAAATTATCTTATATATTATATGTACACTATGGGTTCATTTATTTGTAATCAATACAAATAGTTCTAGAATTTCTAGAGAAGTTTTAGATTAAGAAATGATGGAAAGTACAGAGTTTCTACACTATGTCCCCTCACGTGTACAAATTACCACAATCTCTATGTGTCCCCTTTCAGTGATACATTTGCTACAAACACTTTACATTAGAACATTATTATTATATAAAAGTCATGATCTACATTTGTTGTGTATCAACTTACTCCAATATATATATATATATATATAACTATCTTGGAGGCAAGCTGTTTAGACTTTGCACATTCTAAAGCAGTGGTTCTCAACCTTTCTAAGACTGTGACACTTTAATACAGTTCCTCATGTTGTGGTGACATGCAACCATAAAATTACTTTTGTTTCTACTTCATACTTGTAATTTTGCTACTGTTATGAATAATAATGTAAATATCACCTTTCTGGTGGTCTTGGGTGACCCTCAAAGGCATGGTGATCCTCAGATTGAGAACCACTGTCCTAAAGGGTAGTGGTTCTATACATTCTATCATTTAGGGATGCTCTCTTAAGTTCAGGATGTAATCAACTCAAGGGCTTTGGGAAGTCCCTGAAACTGATCAGATGTACTAGGTCCCTCCCTCCCCAAAGTTATACAAGCCTTGATGGTTTCTGCGGGACACTCTCAAACAAACCACGCTACCCTGAAGAGGCAGAAACCAGCAGAGCTGTTGGGAAAAGGCGCAGATGAACTGAGTTACCTAAAAAGGACATGCTACAACCTGTTGAGCTGCCTAAAAGCCGTGCATTGTGTTCTAGGTTTCCATCTTTCTTAAGCCTTCATCCATGATGGGATGGACTTTGGTGATGAAGCTATATTTGAAATATTTCTACTTTTATTAATTAGACCAAATAAACTCATTGGTTCACCAAGCCGAACTTTAGTGGTATCCATGCTTTTGATCTGTCATACACATAACAAGAAAAAAGACACCCAAGCTGTTACTGTTAGCCAATGTATTAGTCAGGATCCTCTAGAACTCATTGAATTGAATGAATCTGTCTCTCTCTCTCTCTCTCTCTCTCTCTCTCTCCCTCTCTCTCAATAAAAAAGAATCTATTAGAATTGCTTATAGTCCAACTAATCCAACAATGCCTAGCTGTGAACAGAAATTCCAAGAATCTAGTAGTTGCTCAGCCCCACAAGGTTGGGTAGCTCATCTGGTCTTCTGTATATGCCTGAATATCAGAGAAGTAGGCTCCAATGCCAGTGAAGGAATGGATATACTAACAAGGCAAGCACAAGAAGGCAAAACCCAAAACCTTCCTTATTCCTCTATCCTTTTATAGGCTTCCAGCAGCATGTGTGGCTCAAATTAAAAGTGTATCTTCACCTTTCAAGATCTGGACCAAAAGCCTGCGTCTTCCAGTCTCATGATCCCCACCAAATGTATAGTGTCTTCCTGCCTGAAGATCCAGATCACTGGTGTGCTCTCTATATCTAGACTGCAGTTCATTCCAGATATAGCCAAGTTGACAACCAACAATATCCATGTCAGCCAGGATACAGTTTAATTTGTAGAATCAACACCACACACACACACACACACACACACACACACACACACACACACACACACACACACACACAATGTTCAGTAGATGTCAATAAAAAACTGAGCCCCAATATCATCCTCAAATTAATTTTATATGATACTTGACTACCATCCCCATATATAATCAAACATAATTATGGAAACTAATTTACAATTTAGTTGTTTCCTCTAAACCTGTTTGTTGAATTGATTGATCAATCAAAAAAAATTCCTCAAGCAGCAGTATTTACCAGAAACCATTTATAATGCAGAAGGGAGAAGAGAGAGAAGAGAAAGGAGAGAAAGGAGAGAGGAGAGGAGAGTGGTGATAGAAGAGAGGAAAGAGGGAAGAGGGGAGAAATTTGGTTGTAGATGAGACACAGTGAGATCCCACAAGGTTGCTTGTTGTAGCTGTTTCCTGTAACTATCTCAGAAAGCTTCCATTTGTAGTTGCTTCCCTATCTGGGGCACACTGACAATTGTTCACATCTCCCCAGGAATAGAGTCATAGATCATTATATTGATTCTATTCTATTCTATTGAATTCCATTGATTTGGACATTCTATTGATTTGGACAAACGTATAGATGTGCCCACCATTATAAAACCATACAAAGCTCTAAAATGCTTATATTCCACTTACCCATCATCTCCTAGTCTCTTGAAACCATTAATGTTTACAGTGTCTCCTAAGTTTTGTCTTTCCCAGAATTCCATGAAGTGAGAATTATATAATATGTAATATTTTCAGATTAGCTTCTTTCACTTAGGAATGTACATTTATGTTTACTCCATGTTTTCCTCATGGAGGTGTTATTGGGTCATTTATGTTTCTATCTAACTAATTTTACATTTTATGAATGCATCAGTTTATACAGCCATCCCTCTATTGAAAAGAGAAAGAATCAAAATTTCTTCCAAGATTTGACAATTATGGAAGAAGCCACTATAAACTGCCATGTGCAGGCATATATTGGCTATACATTTTCAATTCATGTGAGTAAAGTCCAAGTAATATGACTTGTGGATTGGAGAGTAAAAATGTGTAGTTTTGAAAGAATTCATTCAACTATCTTGCAAAGGTGCTGTACCAAAGTGTATCCCCAACAGCAGAGAATATATCTCTTCATCATCTTACATTTTCCCTAGAACTTACTTTCATGACCTAATAGGTTTGTAATGGCAATTTTAATTATTTCCCCATCATAAAAACAATATTCATCAAAATTTTTGTACTTTCTTGCCACTCATTGCTCCCCTAAAGTGAAATGTCTGTTGACAATTTACATTCATTTTAATTTTGAATTTACCTTTTGTTGAGTTATGAGAGTATTTTGTATATTTTAGGTCACCATTCTTTATCATATAAATCTGTTGCAAATATTTTCTCCCAAGATTTGGCATGCTTTCTCATTTCCTTTCACAGACTGAAAGTTTTAAATATGTTTTGTTCTTTTTAAAAAATAATATGTTTCCAATTTCTTGTTAAAAACATCTAACACTTGCCTTTTAGGAATGCATTTTAGAATTTCAACTCCTCCATGAACATTGTTTTCAACCTATTGGAGACATATAAATTGATAACATGAGTGTATAATTTCCTCTTTGTGTCTTACATGCTAATCCATTATCACAATGCACTTACTCTAATTCCTTTCAATTTTATATATGAAGAAAACCTCCACCATTTCCTGTAACATTATCTTGGTGCCTTGGTATATAATAATGTTTCCTACTAGGAGCAAGATGATGCCCCACTTGTTACCTTTATGACTGAACACAATCTGCCAGCATAAAACATTAGCAGTCTATGTTACCTAAGTCTACAGTGAATTATATAAACATTCAGCCTAGGAAGGGAATACTGCTTTGGAATAGCTCAAGTATCTCACCAGGATTTGATTAAAATCCATGATCTTTTTCTTACTATATCCCTAGAAAGAAAAGTGTAATGTGTGTGGAAAAACTCTCAGGGAATATCAAAGGAAAGTCCCTGGTAAAGCCAAGAAATTCTTTCTTGTTCTCCTTCCCTCTGAAAAATGTTAAGAAATCACTCTAAGATGTTCTCTGCTGTCCAGACATTCAGACTTCTGTGGGAACAGGCTTCCTTAACAAGTCAGCCACCTTGCTGTCAGCTCCAATGTCAATCCCTTCAAACTCTCTGTTTCCATAATAAACCATGACCTGAAATGACCACTTCCTTCATGGTTCAGGAGTCATTGAAGAGCTAGTAAAAAAACAGAACAGGGTCTCTTCCAAATGCAGCCAATGACTGTGCTCAATTGGGTATAATTACATGTATACAAGTGTCCTCTTGGGCCTCAGCAGTAGCAAAGAGAGATGCATTTTGACCACAGTACTGAAGCATAAAGGACAGCTCTTATTTTGTAAGGCACCCAGCTGTAGTATTGGACAACATATCACCACTTAGCCTTTGGACAGCTAAATATTCAAAATCTATATCCTGCCTAGTGTCACATAGCTGAAGAGAGGGCTTTTTTTTTTTTTTTTTTTTTTTAAGCTTCCGAACTTGGATAGTTTAGGGCCCCTTTTGCATAATGTCTGAGCAGTTGGCAATAAGGCAATGTTTGCTCTATTGGCAAATTAATGTTAAGTGGTGGGCTGGGACTGAACAGGTACAGCTTCCTTGACACTATTCACGGGGATGTCATGTTTGAACTGATCAGAAACACTTAATCCTCTGAGCTTTTGAACACTGTACTGGATTGTTCTGGACTCAGTTACGCACTATTTTTCAAGAATAAAATGGAAGTCTCTGCTATTAGTTTTAAGTCTTAATTCAGAAGTGGAAATAGGGATCTGATTTTGATAAACCATTTAGTTTGGGAAACTCAAAATTCTGGATTTTTCTGATCCCAGGAAATGACATCAAAATCATAAGGCAAGTATATTTGTAGTGCCACAGAGAGAGCTCATTTTATAAATCATAACAATATCCTGTTTGGCTTCCTGCTGAGCCAGCCCCAACATGCCACCTGCCCCTCTGTTAGGCCCTAGGGCCCCACCACTGTGGAGAACTCTGCTAATTTCCAACATGCAGTACCACCTGCAGCACTGCTAGGCAGATTGGTTCCATTTTGCTGCTGTAGCTGACGATGAGCCATAGTTAAACTGCACAATACTGCAATAATGAGAGGACATTTTTCTGGACAGTTTTGGTTTTTTTTTTTTTTTTTTTTTTTTTTTTTTGTGTGTGTGTGTGTGTGTGTGTGTGTGTGTGTGTGTGTGGCAAGTTAGCATCTGTCCTACAGAAGCAAAGGACAGTGAATTTAGTGTCCTCATTACTGTTTTTTTAAATCAAATTTTACTTCTTTTTCTTTCAGGAAGTCAGGCAAGCAAGCAATCTTTCGATCTCTCTGTGTCTCTATCTCTCTATTATCTCTCTATTATCTATGTATATATCTGTAATGTAGTTACTACAGTCAATTTCATTGCTAATATATTGTTAAATAATGGGATGTGATAGATTTGATTAATATTCAACACATTTTCATTCTTTTTCTTACATTTATGAAAGTATATTTTTCCATTTCATTAATGTCAAGCATTTCATTAAAACTACTTTCACTGAGTAAATAAATGTGACTGGATGTGACAATTGCTGGTTCTGGGATGACCCTTAAGACACATTATGCTTCTTTTGGCCTCCTGGGAACTTTGAACTTCTTCAGAGAGAAATCCATATTCAAGGTAGCATCAGCCTGTCTATCCCCTAAAATGGGGCACACACTTAAACTTGACCTAAAACGTAAAAAAAAAAAAATTGCCCCATTAAACTGTCTACACAGTACTAAGAAACAAATGCTGTCTGGAATTACAGACTTTGGAGTGGTTTGGTATGCAGCATTATGTGACAATAGCTGACAGATTAAAGTATAACCTGTAACTTTAGGATCTTTCTTGAGATGTAATTCATATACCATGTGATACACTCCTTTAAAGTATACAACTCAGTGTTTCAGTACCTTCATAGTTATATTAATATTGTTGCAATTTCACATTAGTACATGAACCACAAAAGAGACTTTGAGACCATGACCTCATAAATATTCTTTCTCATCCCTATCTCCACTCGATTCTAAACAAGTACTATTCTAATTTTTACAAATTTAATTTCATGTTAGTAACTGAATGTAACTAATGGACACAAGTTATGAAAGAGGCTATAGAAATAATTGTTTTTCTAGTTCTAATTCAGTCGTGGATTTTTTGGGGGTATTCATGGTGGCTATGTGCATAAAATACATTCGATACTCAGACTTTAAAAAAATTCAGAGTTTCTGTTTCCATGCCAATTTTTACTGTTCATATAAGTTTCTGAAGTCGTATATGCTTGGCTTCTTGTTAATTTGGTTGTGTGATGTTCTTGCTTGTTTGTAAAGTTGTTTTATAATAAACATTAGAAAAATAAAATTTCCCTATCATTAGCTTTTAGTATAAGTGGAATTATATAATCTGTAGTGTTTTGTGACTAGGTTCTTTCATTCAGCATAATACTTTCAAAATTTATGCATATTATATTATTAGTATTCTGCTCCTCTCCAAAATAAAATAATATTCCATTGTATGGGTAAGGAACATTTTATTTGTTCATGTTTTAAATTTTAACTGTTTTTTGGAAGATATACAATAATGTAAAATATAATAAAAGATTGTGACATACACTGGGTTAGTAAACATTTTAAGTGAAATGTCACTGTGCAAGAGACTCCGTTTCTATTCAACTCAGTATTTTGAATTGTATGATACAAGAAAATGGGAGGAGAAAAGGGAGGGTAGAATCAAAAAACTCAGAGATATTGGGTTATTTTCTAAGATACTGCCCTTAGAAGTTAGCTATGAATACTGGGTATTCCAACATATTCTTAGATAACTTAATGCTTTATTAACTAGAATAACTTATTGTTGAATCAAAAAGTAAGTGTAACTTAACCATTCGATTATGGAGTTATAGTTTTACTTTGTGACATGACTTCATTTCATTATTGACAAGATTGAGACAATTGAACGATCTTGTAAAAATCATCACAAATAGCATGAATGATTTTTATTGCCTCCATGAACACCACAACAAAGATTTACCATGATATTAATATTATGGAATTTTAGGAATAAAGGTGCAAAAATAAAGAATGTCATTCTGGTGCCATCTCTTCCTAGAGGTTTGAAGACGGTTTTTACAACTGCCAAAATAATACCTGCATTTATCTGGCACTTCCTTATCCACCAGTAAACAATGTTCCTGACATTCAAGATATATTTTCCCATTAATTTATCACAGCAGCCTATGAGCCATGTACCATCACTGCTCCCAGTTCCAAGATGAAGAAGCCAAGACTGAGCAAGCTTAACTAATCTAGTTATGCCTGTAACTTTTCCTCAAGAACTTTTTGTAAAAGTAATTTTTATTTACCTAATATAATTGTCATCTTAGAGACTTACTGCTACATAAACTTACCCTTTCGAGTTCTTTCTGAACTCTAGCAGGCTGGTTCAACTCAGCTGTTTTGGCTTAAAACCTCTCCCAGCTGACTGATTCAATCTGGCTTCTTTTAAAGCTTCTCAGCTTTTCACTGAATTGCCTTGCTTGAAAAAACTGCCTCTGAATTCCATGAACTGCACTGCACTGAACTCAACTCAACTGTTTAATTAGAAGTCACATTCAAACATGGCTGCTTCCTTCAAACTAAGTTTCCCTACACTGTTTGGGATTAAAGGTGTATACTATTGGCGTGTCTATATTCCAGCTAGATCATACTGTAGTCCAGGGTGTGTCTGTGTCTCTATCAGATCACATAGATTTACAAGGCCTTTGGATGTCATCTCTTTCCAGAGAAGCCATGTTGCTGGATTAAAATTCTTCTACAGCTTCTGACTTCCAAAGACAAACTGCCACAGATAACCAATGTCTCTAGTCACTAATCAGTTATCTATGAAACTCACACTGTACCTGTAGGATCTTCCAGTATGTATGAAGCATAGAGGGAGACTGTGGAAACAAGGAATAGACACAGACTAACTTTATTGAAGACCTTTTCCAGCTATGAACTCAGGAAAAAAACAAGGTCTCTCTTATCACTTTGGTTGCAACTTTCTAGCTTGGGATGTACTGAAGTTCTCACAAAAAACTCTGGCAAGAGTTTACTGGAAAACCTCTAAATTCTGTTTGCCTTTAATTGTAGTACAGTAGTTTAAAGCCATCGAACTTGGAGCACACCTCCTAGATGGAGTTTTGTGGGAGAACCTGTCTATGGAAAGGAACAGTGAAGGAGTGCACTCCTCAGGCCTGAGCTTCAGCTATGGCATTCTTATGCAAAATGAACAACATTGGACTACTTGTCTCCCCAAGTGCTAGCTAGTACTGTGGGCTTCTGTCTGAGGCAAAGCACTTCTAAGACAAATTGCAAAGCACTGAAGGAAATCAGATTACAGTGTTGTGTACTTAGCCTTCCCGGTCAAGTATGACCTTGAGGAAGGATAAAGATAAAGTATGTAGCATATGTTAACTAGAGAAAACTAAGAAAATAGATAATTTTGAAGTAGCTTTAACAATGTGAATATTTCCTGGAGTTTGGATTTTTTTTTTTTTTTTAAATATCATTAAGCAGTATTCTTGCTGGTTAGAATGGCAATGCAGCATAGTGATAAAGATAAATAACCTTGAGGTTGAATAGTTCTTTCTGTATCTCTATATATGTATTTTCTGTTTATTTATATATCAGTTACAATAGGGCTTTCAAAAGAGACAGGTGCGTGAAAAGTAGACATCCGTGGAACAGAAGCAAACCCATGAATGGTACCAGGTAAAGATGAGATAAATGAAGGATTGAAAGGAAGCAGCGAAGGAAGGCTCTGGACAAAACAGGGAGCAGATTTAGAGAAAGGGTGGAGCTCAAGGTGTTAAAGAAAGCATGTAAAAGTAACTTTTATTTCCCTGTTGTACATGTCTCAGATGCTTACTGCCTCAAGTGTGTTGACCTAGGCCTAGACTTGGAAGCTTCTGGCCTCCATACAATATAATTTAGGCCCAGAATGTTTTCAGCCTCTGAGACTTATTGCTGAATAAGCTCACCCTTTCCCAATTCTTTCTGAACTCAATGGGTTGCTTCTGACTCAGCTGTTTTGGCTCAAACTCCTCTCTAAACTGACTAATTCAATCTGGCTTCTCTCTTTCTGCTTCTCCTGAATTGCTTTGCTTGACCTCAAACTAACTCTAGCAATCTGTTCTAATCTTCTGGCTCCCTCTCATTCTCTGGCTCCTTCTGTGTTTACCTGTTTCTAACTTTTTTTCTCGTCAGTCTGTCTCTGTGCAACTCTCTCAGTAAAACTGCCTCCTTCTTCTTGCACTGCTCTATCTTAAGTAGATTCACTTTCTTTTCACTTCTAGGGATATTTGGGCATATCCTATTCTGTCAAATCTTTCTCCCTTTTGTCAATTTGTCTGCTATTCAATTAGACATCACTTTGAATCATGGGTACTTTCTTCTACAAACTAATTTATTTCCTTGTTTAAGATTAAAGGTGTGTGCTAAGGGTGGGTCTATATTCCAGGCAGAGGGATTAAAGGTGTATGCTTAGGGCTGAGTCACACCACAACTAGAAACAGGTTTATTTATTTATTTATTGGTAAATAACACCATCTTGGGTTTCACCGTGTGATCAAATATCCTGCAACATAGCCTTCTGCTATTTCTTCTTTACAAATGGAATTTCTGTTCTCTGTAGTTTGATAAAGGTTGTGGCCCTCAAGATGAACACTATCTAGGAGACTGAAAATTACTTTAATAATAGAAATATGTCTGTTCATCTCTACTTTCATACTGCCTGATAAAATGCGTATTACATAATGGGCACTAAATTCACTGAATGAATAAATCAACAAAAGAATTTTCACATATATGACTGAGAATAAGCCTTTCATTGGATAGTCATCTTTCTTTTTTTGAGAAGGATCTCTAAGTGATAATTTCTAAACAATCATTATGGAAGTTGGGGGAGAAAATAAATAAAAGCTAACCGAAGTTATCTGACAACTTACAGTAATGATTTACACAACAGGTATGCTAAGGGCCTGAAGCCATAGCCCGTCAGCAGCAGTGAATAGAAGTAACTAAAACAAACCTACCCCGCATTTTCAGTAATCAATCACTGTATGGAAAACTTGTTTTCATTTCAAGATGCATATATGGATTACTTCAAAGCACAAGAATTCATTCTGAATTTCAAAACACAACAATTCTGAGGTCTTCATCTGGTCCTGCTGCCACTGCAGGTTTTCACAGTGGGACAAGCAGATTTCATTCTTCACAAATATTCTAATTTGCCAACTTTCTCAGAAAATGGTCCACTTAGTCATTACGTTTGAAGAAGAAGCAGATAGTCCTTCAGTAGAAAAATAAATAACTCTGCCAGGCATGCTCCTGTTTTTTATGTACTGGATTGAGTATGGGGAGCAGAGGTTTGAAAAAGAGCCATAAACGAGTTCCAGAATTCACATTGTCTTCCTGTATTTACTTCACTTTTGTGCTTACATATCTATATGTGCAGGAGATTTTAGATAACCAATTATGCTGAACAACCTCAGCAAAGAATGCAGCAGAGATCATGTGCATGTTGAGCTTTCAGCATTCCTTTCTATCCTTCCATACACAGCACCTCCTACAATTTTAATGCCCAGGGTGTGTTTACATCTTATATTCTTTTTCATTTGCTCCTTCTCCTTCTTCATTTTCTTAGCTGCTATTTGATAGTTTTCCCACACTCCCTAAAGATTTCCCTATTACAAATAAAAGAGCTTAATTATTTTTTATAATGGAAGGATTAGAGTTCCCATGAGCTTTTTTTCCCCTTCTTTAAAAGTCATTGTTGATACAGTGCAAGTAATTCATGACCAATACAGCTGCTCATGGAAGGATTGGAGTAAAAAACTGAAAGGTAAGAAATATATAAAAAGATGCCTTTTAAGAAGTGCTATTATTGGCTGCTAACATCCAGGTCAGGGCCAGGGAGAATAAATTACTGAGGTAAAGCTATAATACAATAGCTGATGCTCAAGCAGCCTTTTTCATTGTTGTTGTTGTTTATGCAATTTTCATTGCACCATTTCAAGATATGTCTTGGTAAGTTATGTAACAGCCACCCGGAGAATTTCAGTTTGTTGTAGTTACAGCATTTCAGACATGCTTTGCATGCTTGCCACTTTTATTTGCTGGTTGCAAAGAGCTAATCTAATCTTTTCAGCTTTGAATATTGCTGATATTTTGGATATGCCTTTTTTGGGTATTTTTTTTGTTTGTTTGTTTATTCTTTTTGGAGTTTTGGGGGAGGGTGTTTTTGTGTGTTTTTTTTTTCATCTGAAATCTAGTTGTGTCTACTTGTACTCTCTCCCTTCGTCCTCCACCTATCTCATCCCTCCTGTTCCCATCTCCATCCCCTCTCCAACCAGACTCATCTGTCCATTCATCAAAAATGTCTAATCTATTTACTATTTCCCCTTCAAATAAGATTCAAGCATCCCACCTTGGGCGCTCCTCTCCTTGTTCCTTAACTTCTGTGGTTCTATGCTTTATAGCATGGTATACTGTACTTCATGACTAATACCCACTTTTAAGTATGTACATACCATGTTTGTCTTTCTGGAGCAGGGTTACCTCACTGAGTATGATCTTTTCTAGTTCTCAAATTTGCCTGCAAAGCTCCTGATGTCATTGTTTTGATGCCATTGTGTAAATATAGCATATTTTTTTTAATCCATTTTTCAGTTGAAGGACATGTAGGTGTTTCCAGTTTCTGGCTATTAAAAACAACACTGCTGTGAATATAGTTGAGTAAGTGTCTTTGTGGTATAGAGGAGCTTCTTTTAGGTATATGTCCAGAAGTGGTATAGCTGAATCTGTAGTAGAGGTAGATCTATTTCCAGTTTTCTAAGAAACTGTCAAATTGATTTCCAAAGTGGTTATACGTTTGCCCTCCCAGCAGCAATGAAAGGGTGCTCCTCTTGCTCCATATCCTTGCCAGCATGAGCTGTTACTTGACGGTATTTTTGCTTAGCCATTCCTCCATGACCCAGTCATCACTGAGTAGAGTTTATTCATTGTCCATGAGTTTGTAGGATTTCTTTTATTTTCTGTTGTTATTAAGTCCAACTTTATTCCATGGTTGTCTGATGGGGTGTTATTACAATTTTATTGTATCTATTGAGACTTCCTTTGTGATTGAGTATATGGTCATTTTTCGAGAAGGTTTTGTGAGGTTCTGAGAAGAAGGTATATTCATTTGTGTTTAGATGAAATGTTTTTTAGATATTTTAGGGCCATTTGATTCACCATATCTATTAGTTTTCATTATTTCTCCATTTACTTTCTGTCTGGATGACCTATCCATTGGTAAGAGTGTGGTGTTGACATCTCCCCTTATTAATGTGTGGGATTCAATATGTGATTGAAGCTTTAGTAATTTTTTTTATGAATGTGGGTGCCATTGAATTTGGGGCTTAGATATTTAGGATTCAGATGTTACCTTGGTAGATTTTTACTTTGATGAGTATGACATGTTCATCTCCATGTCTTTTGATTAATTTTGGTTAGAAGTCTATTTTATTAGATATTAGAATAGTTTTTCCGGCTTTCTTCTTGGGCTCATTTGCTTGGAAAATGGTTTTCCAGCCCTTTACATTAAGGTGATGTCTATCTTTGATGATGATGAGTGTTTCTTGTATGCATCACAATGATGGATATTTGATAGCCTGTATCTTTTTACTGGGTAATTGAGTCTATCAATGTTGAAAGATATTAATGACCAATGATTGTAAATTCCTGTTATTTTGATGTTGGTAGTGTATGTGTGTTTCCCTTCTTTTGGTTTTGCAGATGTGAAGTTATTTATTTCCTGTTTTCTTGGGTGTAGTTAACCTCCTTGGGTTTGAGTTTTCCTTCTAGTATCTTCTATAGGGGTAGATTTGTGGATACATGTTATGTAAATTTGGTTTGGTCATGAAATATCTTGTTTTCTCCAACTATGATGGTTGAAAGTTTTGTTTATTGTAGTAGTCTGAGCTGCATCTGTAGTCTCTTAGAGAATGCAAGACTGCCCAGGCCCTTCTGCTTTTAGTGTACTGCTGGGATGTTGGATGTATTTCTACTAGGTCTACCTTATATGTTATTTGGCCTTTTAACCCTTGTAGCTTTTAATATTCTTTCTTTGTTTTGTACATTTAGTGTTTTGATTATTATGTGGTAGAGGATTTTCTTTTTGGTCAAATCTATGTATTGTTCTGTAAGCTTCTTATACATTTATAGACATTTCTTTCTTTAGGTTAGAAGTTTTTCTTCTATGATTTTGTTGAAAATATTTTCTGGGCGTTTGAGTTAGGAATCTTGTCTCTTGTTGATTGTGTTCTTATGCAGGCCTTTTGCCATCTGGGATTTGTGGTTGTTGCAGTTTTCATGTTGATTTCCAGGTTTATTCTTGTTGGATTTTTTAAAAAGATTTTTCCCCTCAGTTTCTGTTTCCTCTTTTTTGTCTGGCCTGAGTTTCCTAGAGTTCTGGTGACTAGCAAGTCTTCCAGTCCAGTAATGTGCCTCCTCTGGGGTTTTTGTGACCTGCATGGCCCATAGTGTTTTGGGTGCTAACCTTGCCTCTGAGATACCTAGTACCAGTATAGCCTAGAGTTCTTGGTGCCAGAGTGGCCTTCTGGAAAGTAGATGGATTTGTGGGTCAGGAAATGGAATCTGTGGGGTAGGGTGCAATTTCAGGATGTTGGGTGTGTTTTAAAGAAAGTTGGCAGGAAAGGGCTTGAAGTGGGATATTACCTGCTTGTCCCTGGTGCCAACAGGTCTCCAGGAAAGCATACAGAGTTGTGTGCTAGAAAAAGGTGTGGAGGTGACAGAGTACATTTTACTGTTGTTGGGTGTGATTTAAGGGGTCTAGGCAGGCAAGGCTGTGAGGGTAGGTTTTACTTGATTGTCCCTGATATTGGCAAGCCTCTAGAAATGCAGAAGTGGACAAGAAAACAGGGTAGGAGATAGAATGCAGTTTACCACTGTTGTATGTGCTTTAATCAAGTGATATTTCCTATCACTTGATTCTAATACAAATTCTGAAGTTATTATTTTTTGGAACGATCCAGCTCCTATTTCTACTCTGTAATGAGGTCTAGCAGTCTTATTTTTCAAGAAAAAAGAGAACAGAGGATGCTAAGTGGGTGTTTTCTGGAGGTGGTAAAATTTGATGTCAAGGTACAACAGAAGTAACTTTGTGAGTCACCAGGAACCCAGATTATTATGGTCCAAGCATACTTTTGTTATCAAAACCCAGAAAAATTATGACTGTGTTGATTTTACTACATTCATTTGGGATTTATGTCACTAAATGTTTATAGAATTCCTGCTTTTATTCAGCAAAAATATTTCCCTTTCACAAATCCGTTCTATTTATTCAAGTCTTATGGAGTCAATAAATGTTTGGTGATTTAAATTCTTCTTTTAAATATTCATATTTGTGTATTTAATATTTTATAAATTCTTTAAGGATTTCATACATTGTATTTTGATTATATTCATTCCTGAACTCCTCCCATATCCACCCCATCCATACCCACTCAATTTTATGTCATCCTTTTTTTTTTTTGTATCAAGTCCAATTTATGGTGCCTATATATACTTTTGGGTATGTGGCGATCTACTGTACTTTGGTTCACATAGTAATCACCATGTTCTTTTAAAAATAATCTCTTTCCTGCAGCTATCTATTACCAAGTTCCTCAGCTAGCAGTAGGACAATGTGTCCATCAACCACAACACCACACTGGAATGTTATCTTATTTGAGCTTGTGCAAGTCTTGTGTATACGATCACAAGTGGTGGAAGTTCATATGAGCAACTGACCTATTATGTCTGGAAAATAGCATTTCGTTGTCATCTACCAATTCTGACTCTTGTAATCTTTCTGCTTTCTCATCTGAGATGATACCTGATCCTTGGAAGGAGTGGTGTCATTTGATGTCCCATTTAGATCTGAGCACTCTACAATATCTTATTCTTTATACCTTGACCAGTTGTGGGGTTTTGTATTAATCAACAGCTACTGCAAAAGAGAGTTTCTGTGGTGTGGATTAACAGGTGAATTAATTCATGAGGAATAACAACAGTTCATTCGGACTCTGTTTAATACTATGTCCATTTAGTAGTGTAATAGTAGTAGGTTCACCACTAAGCATCATGACCTATCCAGAGACCAGCTCATGGATTTGATAACTGTGTTTCATGGGTGCATTTCGTCTTGAAAATGGGACTTATATCCAATCAGAAAGTGATTGGTTACTGCCATGAATTTTTGCCATTATTTCTCCAATGACCATCTCTTGTCAAATTTGTCATTATTGTAGTTTGCAGAGTAAGTTGATGATTCTCTTTCCTCCTGTTAGTATGCATAGCACCTTCCAGGACTATGTAAGCTAACCAATAAGAATAAAGGAATGACCTGGAGATCAGTACCAACTTGATACCTCCATGTTCTATGACTCAGGTATGTTATCTTCAACAATAGGGCTTTACTATCAAGTTCTGAAAGAGTACCAAGAAGATTGGAAATAGCCTATGATGTTTAAGGTATGGGACATCACTGTCTAACAATTCCAAAAGAAGAAATCCATACCCGACAGTCATCTTTTTCATTGTTAGTTTATCTTATATGGTGGGGATATTGTCACCCTGTTATATGATAGCTATATTTAAATTTGTATATGTACATGATATATATGTACATAATTTAAGAAGCTTCTTTAATAGTAGGCTTTTATATTATTTTTTCAAAATGTCTTTAGTGATAGTTATATCTTCATGTATGCTCTTCACTGCTGTGCAGCCCCACCCCTTCACACACCATGTAATCATTCCTGTTCCATTATTTTCCTTTTCCCATTTATATCACTGTGTTCTCCTGTTCCTTAAAATCAAGCCCCCATATCATGGCCTCTTATAAGTTTCCTGACATCTGTGGGTATGATGGTTTATATATGCTCGGCCCAGGGGTTGGCACTATTAGATGTGGTCCTGTTGGAGTAGGTGTGTCACTGTGGGTGTGGGCTTTAAGACCCTTACCCTAGCTGCCTGGAAGTCAGTATTCTGCTAGCAAACTTCAGATAAAGATATAGAAATCTCAGCTCTGCCTGCAGCATGCCTGCCTAGATACTGCTGCTCAATTGGATGAATTAAATGCCATGGGTTTAATTGGGTCTTGCGTTAGCAAGGGCCAGGTGGCGGCATTAAGTCACCAGAGACAAGATGATCATAGTTATTATAATGGGCAGCATAGACAAAACAACGTTTATAATGACCAAGTCTGTAATGGTCAGCACAGCAAAAGGGCAAGAACAAAAAACTCTTCAAATGTTCTGGTGCCCCTCTCATCAGTTTGCATCTTATAGGATTCATGAAGGGCCTATCTTCTGGGCCTTCCCATTATGGAGGATTAGACTTTACACAATGTATCCATGTTAGCATTGCAATTTCCTTGAGCTAAAATCCCTTCATCAACACCAAGCCAAGGGATATCAGGAATTTCCAAATCCTTTTCAGTAGGCCAATGTTTGATAAACGCTTCAGCTAACCATTCAAACAAACTTCTGACAGCTTTATTAACTGTGTGAGCTTCCATATTAAACCTAGAATCTCCACTCAGAGCACCAATGTCAATAAACTCAGCATGATCTAGTTTTATGTTCCTTCCACCATTATCCCACACCCTTAAAATCTATTCCCACACATATTCCCCAGACTTTGCTTGAATGAATTAGCAAACTCATTAAGCTCCTTAGTAGTGTAGTGCACTTCCTCATGGACTACACCTTCTACCTCCCCTCTAGGGCCTGCTTTTCCTTGAGTCTGGTTACAGGTCTAGAAGAAACTATTGATGAGCCTTGAGGAACATCAGTATTGTCTTGCCTGGCATTTCCTTCAAAGAAAGTCACTGGTGACTTATCAGACTCTGAGGGATTACTTTGCACATGTGAAAAAGGCATTATTTCAAAGGGTGATGCTGAGGGTACTACTTCCTCAGGTGAGGTAAACCCTAAAAAATTTGAAGATTCAAAGTTCTCAGTTTCAACAGAGTCCTCCCACAATCCCCATCCCAAGTTATACGATCCCATACTTTGCCAATTAGTACCCTTACTTTAACTGCTGACACCCTCTAAGGCTGAGACTTGAATTTTTGCTGTAATTCAGCCAATCTTGTAATGAGGGCTTCAGTTTGATTTTCTGTGACTTGAGTTCTATGGCTGCTGGAAAGAAGATTCTCTTCAATGGCATATTTAGAAACCTTTAGATTGTTTATTTGCATCTGGTGCCATTCAATTTTATCATACAGCTAATTCTTTTCCATCATCAATTTGTCTAGAGATACTAAGAGCAACAAGCCAGCAAAATCATTTTCCTTGTTTTCCCCCAAATTGTAGAAACTATTGTATACTGGGTCACCTAATTCATTGCCAGCTACAATTGATGGATCAAGATAATCAAAGGCATTAGCTTCTTTAAGTTTGAAATATATTTTCCACCACAGGCCTTCAATATTTTCTGAGCTCCCAGGGGAGATAGTATCTGAAGCAGTTTCAGTAGTTGAAGGTGATGGTGAATTAGAAGGTGCGGACAAATTATTAAGCTGATTCCAAATTCTTAAAAGATTCATCCTTATACTTCTGCTCCTCTAGAATCACTCCCGTTACCAACTTCTCTGTCTCAGTTAGGGTTTTACTGCTGTGAATAGACACCATGACCAAGACAATTCTTGTAAGGACAACATTTAATTGTGGCTAGCTTACAGATTCAGAGGTTCAGTCCATTATCATCAAGGTGAGAGCATGGCACCACTCAGGCAGGCGTGGTTCAGGAGGAGCTGAGAGTTCTACATCTTCATCTGAAGGCTGCTAGCAGAATACTGACTTTCAGGCAGCTAGAATGAGGGCCTTAAAGCCCATACCCAGTGACACACCTACTCCAACAAGGCCACATCTTCTAATAGTTCCACCTCCTGGGCCGAGCATACACAAACTATAACAGTGGGTATTCCAAATAAAATACACATGCTTAAAGATTCAAAGCTAACATGCAGAAATGAAAGAAAATATGGAAAATATGTCATGTTTATCTTTTCAGGTCTAGGTTAACTCCCTGAGAGTGATTGTTTCCAGCTCCATGCATTCACTGTGAATTTCATGTTTACTTTTCGTAACAGTTGAATAATATTCCATTGTATAAATGAGGATAATGATTTTAAATCTTTTGTGGTTTTATCCTCTTTGGTAAATATACAAGAGCAAGTTGTCTTCAGTGATTTCAACTGCTGTCAAATGGCAAGCTGGAATAGTGTCCACTGCTATTATTCTTCCAATTTCCTATGGTCTCTTAGGTGCTGATAGCAGTTTTTGTTTGACTAGTAACATTATAGTGAAGAATGCAAGTCTATGTATATCACTTCCAAAAAAAAAAAAAAAAAAAAAAAACCAAAGAAACAAACAAAAACAATAACAAAAGCAACAAAAACCCTAATAACAACAAAAAAACAAATCTGAATAAAAAAGATTATAATTTTTTAAACTTGGGTCATGCAACAACCCCTAACTGATTTATCTATTTCCATGACAATTGTACTAATCTTCCCTCAATGGCTGGCTTCATTATTTGACTTTAGACTCCATTTGAATACACTCACTCTTCTCTCTTCACCCATTGCCTTTATTGTGTCTTCCCTAGGCTGTGATATCTAAAGTCTTTCACAAGAAACAACTTGCTATTTATATCTTCAAAAAATGGTATTTTTTCTCTCTTTAAAAATTTAAAGCAGGAAAATTTTGAATATGCAGAAAATGAAGAGGATAATGTTATGCATAAACATACAAACACACAAAAGTTTTATATATATATGTATATGTATACATATATATATATATATATATATATATATATATATATATAACTGAGATTAAACATCATTTATTATTTGGAATTTTGTGTATACAATAAAATGATCTGTTCCTTAAATATTATAGAAAGAGAAGCTTTCTTTCTCAGTGCTTGAAGGAAACATGGTCCATGTTTATGTGCATGACTGAACACTTTAAAATACTGGCTCAACTTGATTTTCACATACATCAGTCCATTCAAGTTTTCTATCTTCTGAGTCATTTTGGTAAATTATATTTTAAGTGGGTTTCATATATACATGTATTTTTAACAAGGAAAAGAGTCCATTTAAATTTCTATATTCACTAGAACAAAATTTTCAAGCTCTCCCCTATGATTTTTTTTATTCCTTTGCCTTAGATCTTTTCTCCTGCAGCTCTCCCAAAAGAATGCAGAAAATAGAACACAGAGTGTGTGTGGGGGGGGGCTATGTCTTTGTTAAAGAGCTCACAGAAAAATGGCTTCTGTTGAACATTGTAAGTTGGGAATTTGTTTCTAATAAAACTTGTACAGGAACAGAAACACTCAATTTGCAGTAATCACACATGAATTTGGCTCACTGGGAGTATTCACTCGTGGGTTTCTAAAGATTTAATTATTTAAATAAGCAAGACCCTATATTTAGGTTTTATTTCTAATAATGAAATAATTACACCGGAACATCCGAGTGGCTGATTTCTTCCCAGCATGCATGCATTAATGTAGAAAATACATTGATTTTTCTTTCACTAATAACAGAATGAAAGGTCAAAGTTTCCAAAAAGTCTTATTCTAGATAATTCATGCTTAGAATATGGCATTCTCTATTTCATATGTGGGTGGTGAATAAGTGTATCATTCTGGGTTTGATTTCTCTGTGGAAGAATATCAAGTAATATAGCAAAAATATTTTAATGTAATCTTTAAAAATCTTCTATTAAATCTTTTAAAAGTTCACATAATCCTATTTTATAGACAAAGATGTGTGAAGAATATTTATTGTTCAAAAACTACTTCAGGTTTGTATTTCAACATGAATGTACACAGGCCCTACAAAGGTGAGCTCTCCCAGGACCTAACAATAACCAATTTCAGCTTAAAAATCTGTGCAGTGTTTTAAAGTATCACACTAAGTCCCAGATGCCATGGGTTAGTAATACAGAAGAAAGAAAATAAGGTGTCATGGAAATGCTACTATGATAAGGTATATTTTAAAAATTTATTTTAGATTTATTTAATTTAAATCATGTATGTTGGCATTTTGTCTACACATATGCATGCTAAACATGTATGTGCCTGGTTCCCATGGGGAACAGAAGAAAGTATCAGATACCCTGGAACTGGGAGTTACTGATAGTTATGAGTGACTGTGTGCATGTTGGGAATAGAACCCAGATCCTATACAAAAAAGATCCTTAGCCATCTTTTTACCCCCTTAAGAAACATTTTCAAGAACTTGGTATTAGACACTATGCCAGCTCCTTTACTGATAATATTTTATCTTATCTTTCCAGTAACATTTTAAGATTAGAAATTTTATTATCTTTGTTTTGACCCCTGATGAAATTGACATGCACAGACTAGAAATGCTTTTGCAAAGTGCTAGTGTCAAGCCTTGGATCTATCTTTATTTTATTCTAAACCCTGTTGCTATCCTACATAGTTTTCTCACTCTCACGATGGGGAAAAAGTAAAAGTATGAGAGCCAAGATGATATGATTGAAGTTAAGGTGAATTTATGTTAGATCAAAGTAGGAGTTGTGAAACCAAGGCACTTTTTTCATATACTAACGTCTATACTGTAGGTTGGACTTGCTGCCACCTTTCACTGAGCATCCTTTTGTCCCTCTAAATTGTGTAACTGACAGATTGCTCTTTGAAACAAAGTCTTATCTGCTTGACAGTGTGCAAATACCTTGCCAAGGACTTTGTTCACTACATTGCTTATTTTTTGTCGTCAGTTACAGCTTCCGGCGAAACCCATACTCATATTCATCTTGAAGGACGACTACACTGAAGCCCACAGAGACACATGGGCTGTGAAAGCAGAGGGAAGGAATCAAACAGCCGTTGAACAAGAGAGAGGATAGAATGGCTGATTTACATGCTGAACATACTAGAACACTGCTTATTCTCTTCTCTGCAGAGGTCAACTTTGTCTTCTGCAGAATACATTATGTAACTACAACTGGGCAAGGTAAGGATCAGAAAGAAGAAAGATGTTTGGATGATGATGAGGATGATGATGATGATGATGATAATGATGATGATATTCATGGTAATAATGATAATGATGATAATAATAATAATAGCAGCCACAGCTATCATGTTCTGGATACCTGCTCTCTTTCAGCTGTTCATCAGAGATATTGATAGCCACTGGCTCAATTAATCTTTTACCAGGCCTGTAAAGTACGTACTATTATTGACCCAATTTTATAGATATAGAAACTGAGGTAGAGAATGATAAATCAATGTTCTACGTTCATGCAGGAAATAGCTAAAGTAGGCTCTCATCCCTGGCAATCTGATTCCAGAGCATGTTCTAGGATCGATTCTGATATCCATCCTATTGAAGCTGGTTGGCTTTGAGCATAGGATCTATGTCACTGAACTTTGTCTTCATCCTTTTTGAAAACAAATGGCTGGCATGAGGCATTTGCAAAACAAGGTAGTGATTAGCTCTCACTAAAGGTTCAATAAATATTTAGTTCTCCATCTCTTTCCTAGTGTCCACTTGTGACCAGGTTTTCTTGAACTGTGCTTAAGAGAACATCTTGGTCAGAATTACCTAAGGTACTTATTAAAAATGCAATACCAGCATTTCCTAACTCAGGGATATTCAATTCGTACTGAGATTTGATATAGTTAAATAAGCAAAGTAAAAATTTAATGCCATTTGCTAGCAAGTAGCAATAAAAAGAAATTGCTAAGTACTCTTTGAATTTTGAACAGATGTAGTGTTCTGGCCACCTGAATCAGCTTCACAAAAATGTGAACTTAATACATAAAACTGACTGAATCTTATGTCATCATCATCATTATCATAATCATCCAGGCCAATTTTGCAAATATTTTATTTCACAGATTTATAATGTACTTATGCATTTCTAGTTCCACAAAATATCTAATATATGCAAAACTACTAATAATATAGGGGCTACCTCTCTTTTGTGTTTTTAGAGTAGCACCACACATGGTTACAAATGTATGTACAGAAACATTTGCAGTTAGAATGTACATGTGTATGTGTGCATGCAAATGTTTATATACATGCAAAGAAAAAGATTACTCAATGAACACATTTTACTGAATTTGTTGTGGGGGTCACATCTTGGTCCCCAAGCCAAGTCGAACTAATCATCTCAATAACGTAATTAGAGGAGCCAAATTAAAAGTGGAAAGCAGGCAAAGGAGATGGATTCAAATAGGGTTATGTTAGGGAGATGACAGTGACCCAGAGAACTTCCCAAATCTCTCCAGGGCCCTGAAGTGAGATAAATGTTTGAATATCTAGCCAAATATATGCACATATAAGCAGTCTTTGTCTAGGTGCAATACCAGCCACCCTGATCCATCATTGTCTAGCCTGCAGTCTCATTCTATAGGACAGTTTGGTGAGTGATTGGAACTGTGTGGAATCTCTATTGGGAAACAGTTTCCCACCCTGGCTGGCACTTTTCCCTTTTCCCTGCTGGAGATTCCAGATTGTATAAACTGATAACAT
The DNA here is from genome assembly GCA_028551405.1 of Uromys caudimaculatus. Lineage (NCBI taxonomy): Eukaryota > Metazoa > Chordata > Mammalia > Rodentia > Muridae > Uromys > Uromys caudimaculatus. The sequence continues at coordinate 68,539,081 of CM052722.1, forward strand.
AACCATTCCATGGCATGAATATGGGAAAGATGTTTATTGTAGATATGAGAGAACAGGCAGAGAGGCATCCGGAAGAGTCAGGAGCAGAGGGAGATAGATAGAAATAGACTGAGCATGTCCAGCCATGACAGAAGCAGGAGGAGAATGTAAAGGGAATGAGTCAGGGAAGTGGAAGAGAAGGAGGAGGTGGAGAGGAGAGGAGAGGAGAGGAGAGGAGAGGAGAGGAGAGGAGAGGAGAGGAGAGGAGAGGAGAGGAGAGGAGAGGAGAGGGGAGAGAGAGGGAGAGAGAGAGAGAGAGAGAGAGAGAGAGAGAGAGAGAGAGAGAGAGAGAATAGCCAAAGTAGCAGGGTATAAAGAGAATGGGTAGGTGGTGGTGGCAGGGAGAGAAAGAAAATCTAGAACTGTAAGGACGGCAGTGTAGGAGAGGAGGTGGGAAGATCTGCGATGCTACTATGGACTTTAAAATGTATAACAGACACTGAGGGGGCCTGGAGGTCAGTAGGCACATTAATATGCTAATGGGAACCACATATAATCATTTCTCCCTTCTGCCTTTTAGAATTTGGGGAAATGGAATTTCCTTTGGACTTGGCATGGGGTAATTCACATTTCTTTGGGGTCCATTGTTTCAATAGTCTGATAATCAAATTAAAAGACACAATTATCTTTTTAGCATATCTTCATTTCTGCCAGGCCTATTACATAAACACTTTGCCCTGGATAAATACACACTCTTCAGAAAGGCGCAGCTCACAAGAGAATTGCTTTGCATAAAATAAATAAACTTTACATGAGAGGCAGTGTCAGGAAGCAAGAGGCAAAGCTCTTCAGCTTTAGTTAACCTTCAGAAAGTCACCTGATTTCTTCATGTCTATAAAGGGTAGGCCAAAAATCGAAGGAAGGAAAAAAAACCAGCAACATTTCGGACATGGTCTCTCCTAAAATGGATGTTGCACTGACTTCACTATTCACTGATTACCTACCAAACAAAACAAAGGTTTGAGAGGTGCCCATCATCAGTTTTAAACAAAAAATTAAGGTATGATCAAGTTATAAGGCAGATTTGAAGCTGCTAACATCCCACTGCTTCTCAATCTTTAATATGTAGCTGAATTACTGGGGGAATCTTGTTAAAATGCAGACTCTGATTCAGTACGTCTGGGGTCGATGTGGGAGATTCTGCATTTCAAACAAGCATCTAGGTAGCATTACTAGCCTGAGGACCTAACCTTAAGTAACAGAGCTATAGTCCATGTTGTGAATTCCTTATCTTATCTTCTACTTGTCAGGCAGACTTTGATCATTCCCATTCATCTCTGGCTCTTTTCATCAAAGTAAGTGAATAGAAATCTGAATTGTCCGAAGGTGCTAATTAAATATGCAAATACCCCTAAGTAAATACACACATAAGTTTGAAATCCAATGTTGGAAGAAAAACACTGACTAGAAATCATTCTCATGTGGGAAGCAAGCCTCAACTCCCCAATTTACTACAAGTCAGTAGTTCTTAACCCAGCAACACATTATGGTCAGCCAGGGAGATATTAACAACAACAAAGAGCAAACATTCTGATCCTTTCCCAATTAAACTGGGCCCTCTGGGGTGGACCCTGAGCATTCGCATTGCAAGAAAAGCTCCCCAAATTATTCTAATATACAGAACAGGTTAAAAATCAGCTCTAGAAATAAATCATTACTTTTGTTTAGACTTAGAAATTTCTAAGTATATTGGCAAAAATTCCATATTTGCTGGAATTTTCCTGTGCTTCGTTATTATTGCTATCTTAGTTCCTTTCTAAGGCCCTTTCATAAGCACCCTTCATTCTTAGAGCACTCACTGCCACTGTGTTCCCCCTACCTAAGATTTCCTGTTGCAATGAATCACTGACCCCATGTGTCCTTGACTTTGTTTCTTCATCAGAAACTAACCTGGGTCCCATCTGCTATGATCCATTTTCTTTCCCCTTCTGGTGATAAAATGAGGTTACTCAGAAAAACCAATCCTAGGTTTTTATTAGTTCTTTTTTTATTGCTGTAATGAAACACTATGAACCGGCAAGTTATATGCGGGGGTGGGGGGGTCAGGAGAGGTGTTTATTTCAGTTTAGGGTTCCATGGGGTTAGAGTTCACAATGATGGCATGTAGGCAGCAGGTGGCAGGAACTGGATTCTAAGAACAAAAGCTGGGGGCTCACAAATCCTTCTGCAAGTGGGAAGCCAAGAGAGCTAAGGCTGCCTCCAGCAACTTCCTCTAATGAGACCACAATCCCTAAGCCTCTCAAATAGTTCCATCTATTGAGGACCAAGTGTTCACATACATCAATGACATTCTCCTCTAGACCAACACAAATACAATTGACCTCTTTAGTCTCACAGTCCTTTTGTAAGGGGCCTCCTGAAATGAAGACATTTGTGTCTCTCAATTGGACAGGATAGCCCAGAAAAATGGGTCCTTCAATGGTGGGTGGGAATCAGAAGACTTCTTAGATGTGTATATTCTTGGCCATCTATAGTTTTGCCTCACTTGAGAATCTTGAAAATGGAGTTGGTGGATGGGGATTGGGGTTGAGCTAGTCACTGTATTTCTTTGTCACTCTTCTCCTTCCACATTAAATCTCTCTCTCTCTCTCTCTCTCTCTCTCTCTCTCTCTCTCTCTCTCTCTCTCTTTCTCTCTCTTCTCCTACTATTAAGTTAACACTTTTAATTGTATTAATGAGGACTGCTGGCCAAATTGCTTTGGGGTAAGATGTGGTGATTCCATGTTCAATGTAATAGTACTTTAGCTCAGGCTAAATAGACTATAAGGTGCTCCTGAAGTTGGGGGTTTTAAATGTGACCTATTGGGAGAAATATACTTATTCCTAAAATGAGCAGCCACCTAGAGCAGTAACCATTAGCCCTGTCTTTGCTTAAGAAAGGACTCCTGTTTGCTCTCTGATTTTATTAAAAATAATACTATTTTATCTCAAACACTATCCAAGAGCATATAGGATGTTATGTGTTCTCATATTTTTTTAAAAAAATTATGAAATAAAATTTTAGATAGGGCCAAGAAATAATTTTGTCATCAGTTGTTTTATTATGTAAAAAGAATTTAGCATTTTAAAAATATGTGGGTTTGTAAGCACAGGAAGTAGGAGAGTCTTTTATCAGGCCTTGTAATCAGGGAAGCATTGAAGAAAACAAAGAATGCACAAATATGAGAAATTGACTACTTCCAGGAGGAAAGTGTTACATCAACATCAATTAATATTTATTGAGCACCTACTGGGTACATAACACCTGCTAGCAACTTAGAAAAATGACACAGATTACATCCCTATAAAACATAATTACCAGGGACTATTTTTGGCCATTTGTTTAAATTCATTATAGCAAGGACAAGCAAGCTGGGATGCGGGTAATTTGGTCTCATTAATAAAACTGATTCCTAGGGAGGATTACTTGCTCAGGACAGAAAATGAACCATACTGAAATATTATTTTCTATTACTCCAATCATTACAATATGTAATACACAGGTGGAACCAAGTGCTATAATTTCAAATACAGGAGTCCCAAATTTCAGACATGAACCCATTCCTAGAGGATGTGTGACATCTACTACCTGACTCAAGTTCTTCTCCTCCTATCATTCATGGGACTCATGAATGTTACTGATTTTCGACCTTGGGGCTGAGGTTAATTGTTAGAAGTATACATGTTTATCACTGAAATGTGCACAAAAGAAAATAAAAAGCTAATCAGCCTCACATCTTAATTCCCGAAGAAGACAAAGTACACACATGTACCACTTCTGTAATAATAAGAAGGAAAAGCCTTGAACTGTATGACAATCTCTTAAAAATTTTAGGGCATTTGTTTCTATTCCACATGAGTGACCTGGGCTGAATAATTTGGCTTCTGACCATGTGAAATGTGCCAGAATAATGTAACTAGGAGATTTGAGCTTTAGAAAGACTAAAGATAACCTGAAAGTGTCATGAACATTAACTTCTCCTAGGATATGGAAATTGGCTACGTCATTTAAAATTCAAAGAAAATTGATATTTGATTCACATTCCCGCACTAATCAATTCAATTGACTATATTCTGGTATTCATCTTTCTCTTCTTACTTGGAGTAGAATAAATTTTGCAAATATTTTATTTTATGGATTTATAATGTATACATTTTCTACTTCCAGAAAATATTCTAGGTCTATTGTCAGGTAAGAAAAATAGATTAAGGAACACTTACTGAATATTCCCAGCACTGTAGGATGCCTGGAGCCTGCTCTATGCCCATGCCTTGAAAATGATGCCTTTGAACAGCCTAGAGAGGCTCAGTCCCAATACTATGGGTCATATTTCCAATTTTTACTACAATTATGATTTGCTCTGTGCCTGTGAGGGTATACTTCTCTGCCCAGCTTGATTTTGTTCTCTCTGAAGGTGGTTCAAGGTGGGAAACTTTCCATAGATGGCGAAATAACTTGGATGGATTTTCAAGAAAATTTGAGAATGGTATCTGCTATTATTCTAAACATTGACTAGTTTTCTTAAAGGAAATAGTGTGATCACAGTATAGATTGGAAACAGTATGGTTTTTCCTAGGAACCCCTAGACACTGAAGAGAAATGTTTGGAGAAACAGAAAAAAAGAAAGCATGAGAAGAGCAAGTAAATAACTAAGACAAATTCAGTGGAACCTAAATCTGAAGCATTAAAAGTTGCCTGACAAGTTCAATTTTACTTTTACTGGCTCTCATTGTTTTTATATATAATCTGGTCAAACATTACATTGACCCAAATTTCAAAATTTTACCCATTTTATGTCTACATCCATCCATTATTATCTCAAAAGAAATGCTGAGTGGTATAGACTGTGTAGAAAACTTTAAGGAGACACTTACATTGCAAGAAAAGAGTCCCTGTTTTTTCTGGAATGGACTCGTTAAGAATATGTATATAGTGAGCAACTCTGCTAAACAGTGTTTCCTGATGATAAATTACATTTTGTGCATATAATAAAAACAATATCCTCTATTAAGAAGACAGGCTTTGCACAGGTTTACTGCCCACTCTGAAGTATTTAGTTTCCTTACATTCCAAGTTCCTCTGCTAGGATGCAGCCTAGCCCGTTTTTTATGTCCATATCAACATTTCTTCTTCATATCAGCCTTGGGAAGTAAGGCTTGAATGGCTTTGATGAATGCTGATACCCTGGCTACTACTCCTGCTATGAAGAGTAAACTTCCCCATACCCCTGAAACAGAAGTCTCTTGCCTTGTGCTAAGATAACTTATCAGCTTACAAGTGAAGTAAAATCTTAGACTTGTCACTATTACAAACAATAGAATTATCCCATCTGGAAGGGACATTGAGATATGTAGTCCAACTTATCAATAGACTGAAAACTCTAGAAAATCCTACCTTGAGGACAGCTGTTTAATATTGATTTACCTAGCTTTTTTTTCCTCAGAACATGCTTGGAAATAAGGTTTTCTTTGGCGTTTTATACTGAAATGGTGCCTTAGGCTGAAATCCCAACTGTTTAATGTGTCCTATGAAGCTGATGCATTCCTGATTATCTCCATTTTACAAATGAGGAAGTGAGATTCAAAATTTAAATTTTTCCTCACAAGGTCAAAGAGGTGATTAACAATAGAACCAACACCAAAGGTAATTAAATTATACCCCAAAGGCAAACAGCTTAACTCTGAACTTGTTTATAATCCCATTTTGAGCTTTATAGTACCCCTTGCAGATTTCCACTGTTTTTTTTCCTGTAAAACTTATGTGCTCTTTACTAGGAGTAGCACTTTTGTTCCTAACATTTATGGTCCTCAAGCACAAGAGTAAGAAATTCCACATCATTACCTCACAGAGATGATTCTAAGATAAGTAACTCTAACATTCCTCAGTGGAATCCAGCTGAAACCTCTATTCCCCCCAGGACTTTTGACCAAAATCCACATTCCTTGTTCTCTCACTAGACATACTTTCTTCAAAAACCTGTCGTACTCAAATTCTCAACTCTAGGTTGGCTCCTATGTAACCTTAGGCAAGAGTGTCAACTATTTACTGAAGTTAATTGAGCAAGTTTCAAAGCATTGATAAAGTTATATTTGGATAAATCTTTCCATCTTTATCTGGAAAACCTGATGGGAGCAGCTGGATCTTTGCCAATAACAACTGATTTTTAATCTGCACAACTAGCATGTCTGCACTCGGCATATTTTAAAGAAAAAAAAAAAAGAACTGCAATCAATGGCTGCTCACTGTCACTATTGGTGGAAGAGACAGAGAGCATTATTGACTGACTAAAGGAGGTGAGACAGGACAGGTTCAGTTCATAGATAGAGCTGTCATTTAAAATGATGCTATGCTTACGCTGCAGGGCACTGTGGAATATGTGGAAATAAATGACAGAACCCTTCCTTCGGGTCAAAATAAATTTTTAAACATGACAGGAGGAGAAAGACATTCGTAATATGAAGAGGATTGTTCCTAGGGTCTACAAACTACAAAATCTGAAGAAGAATGTTTAAATGCCCATTACACACTAGGAACCAGGTATTTTGTTAGGCACTGAGTCAGTCAGCTCCAAATGAGCCTGCATCATTTTGTTTGCCAGTTTCTATGATGAAAATGTTCCTATCATGTCTGACTTTAAGGGGATTTTAAGGGCTACCAAGGGGACATCAATTAGTTCACAGATTCCTGAACATCTAACAGTTGGCTCTTATGAGGTAGCTTCTGCACAAGCCCACTTCTGCCTTCCATCACCTAAGGATAGAACACATGGCCTGGCAAACAGGGACACCAACAAATAAACTCCATTGAGAAAATATGTAGAAAAAGAAAAGTGTCCCTGGAAGGAACCCTAGCTAACAGTTAAAAGTGTTGAAGCAAAATGCCAAAGAAATGGCATTTCCTTAGAGCCCAGAAGTGTAAGAAGTTTATCAGGCTTAAAATAATTTCTGGAAATGAGGAATATGGCATCTTTTATAGAAATGAAATGCATAAGAGCAAGAAGGATAGCATTAAGAGGTAAGGGCAGAAAGGCAGGGCAACAGAGAATGTGACTAGTCTCCACAGATATATCATGAAGTTTAGATTTCAGCCTAAATACCATTTCCTTAAGTAAGTTCTCAAAATGGCAGGAGGTATTATATAAACATGTACCCAAATATGCTATGAAAAAACTAGGCTAATCAATATGAAATAGCTATCTTCAGCAGGAGCTTTCCATTTGTTGATACACTGTGTTATTCATCCACATTTAGATATAAGGCATACTATTTTCTGGACTTAATTGATGGTTGGTTGTATTTGTCATAGCTTGTCTTCTTTTGCTAAGATAAACAGTATGATCCAAAGCAACATTGGGGAGGAAGGGAAAGTACATGGTTCACAGGTTTCAAGTACAGTCCACCATTGAATTTTGATATCAAGGCAGGGATTTAAATAGGGCAGGGAACTAAAGCAGATACCATAAGAGAATGAATAGTGCTTTCTTGTTGGACCTTTATGGCTTACTCAGCCAGGTTTCTACTTTTATATAAGCCAGGACCACATACCCCAGGTGTGGCACAGCCCACAGTTGGATAGCCTATCCCAAATCAGTCATCAATCAAGAAAATGCCTCCACAGCCCTGATCACAGGACAATCCAGTGGAGGCATGTTTTGTTTTGTTTTTCAACTGAGGTCCCCTCTTCTCAAATGACCATATCTGTGTCAAAACTAAGTCACACAGGTTTGTTTTAAATTGTAAACTGAATTGGATTTAGAAATGCCCAAGAATTGCTGAAACACTAAGGTGGTGACACAATTAGACCAAGACTACTCTCCCCTTATCAATAGTTAAATTCTCCTTGTGGGATTAGTTACATGATGGCTCTTGGGATGTGGTGACAGGTAGGAAGAGGGACTAGCTCAAGGAAGTGTGCTATTGTAGTATGTATTTAGTGCTATGTTGTTCCATGGTCCCCTTCTTTTTTTTTTTCAAGGTCCCCTTCTTATAGGCCCTCTTTCTCACTTCTTCCAATCATTTAAGGAGAGTAAAGAGCCTGTTTAGTTGTGTGTTCTAACTATTGTAATGTTCTTCCCAAGCACATGGGACTAGGAGACCATTATCTGAGCCCTTTGAAACCTGGAACTGGAAGAGACCCTTCCAGCTTTGAGTTGTGCTTGTAAGGTTCCTTGGACACAGGAAAAAGTTAAGCAATACAGCAGATCATCTGCCAGACACTTTTACATTTATTTCACTGTAGTGGTGTGCTGGGGAATTTGTGTCCATGGCACAGAGTATGGAAGTACCTCTGAGAACCACCAGAAGGCAGTGGGAATTTATAAGCAGTAACAACACAATCAGAAAATGCAAAATTATAATTTATCCGACTCATTTGTGATATAAGTAATATCTTATTGTTCTCTAATCTCTCACCAATGGGAACCATCCCCAAATTCTGAAAATTCGTAAGAAAATGGACAACTACATCTTACTAAAGAACTTTGAAATGGTTTTAGAAGCATTGCATTGGCATCATGTTAGAGCTTGTTGCCTTGGTTCTTGATATTGTCTCTATAAAAGTAAGTATTATTATAGTAGGTGACCTAGGATTCTCAGAACTTTTAGGCCTTCTTTTCCCAGTGCAAATGATGACAAGCTATAATCTACCCTTCTCTAGAAGATTATAGACTCTCACACTTAAAGTAGAAAGTGCAGCTCATACCATCAGACATTGTATATCTACTTTATGGAGACTTCATTCTCCATTTGAAAGGAAGGGGACAAGGGTTGTGGTAAAGACAAGGAAAGGAGGGGGCATAGCATTTAGCAACCTATCAGAGCTTGATGAAGCCTGATATAATTAACAAACTTGTGGTATCTGTAGCAATTGTAATTCCAATTATTTGCTAGCTAAAGGCAAGTTTCACTGCTCTAAGTTAGGAAATCATGTAAATAGCCCAATTAATATAATTTGCCTTATGCTCTACTAAGAAAACAAAAACAAATATGTCATTTTTTAGAATAAATAGCATGGTATAGACTAAATATTATAAATATTCAGTCAGTTTGCAGAACAAATATTGCATATTATGGATCCTTTTCAGCAGTTCTATGAAGTTTGGCATGATTTAATGAAATTATGATAGCTGTTTGAGTTTTACAACTACATTACAATAAAAAGAAAGCACTTCTTTTGCGCAGATAAAAGGCCGATCCTTGACGAAATAGCATGGTAGAGCTTATAATGCTGTGGCCTGCGGAGACAAAGACGATTTCGTTCTTTTCCTTGCCAGTTCTCTCATCTCAAGAGAATCCCAAAGTTAAAATAAATCTTTTAAAAATTCCATATGCCAGTGTTAGAGAGACATAATAAATAATTCTTTGCCATTTCATCATGTAGAATTGAGAGATAAAGCTGTTTGTAAAACCCTAAAAGACTTACAAATCATTTCAACAGGTTGTCATATGTTAATGTCAGTGAGAATTTAATCACCTCATGTAAGAAATGCACAATACAGGGGTGGGTCTGCTTTTCTTTGTCTGAAAGCTCTACTGGATTCCTGGATGCTTCCTCCTCTGCCCTATGTGCTGCCATCAGCTTTACCCCTCAGAAACAGCCTCATTCCCTCACACCCATAAAGTAGAGAGAAGGAAACATGAATACACAAATAACAAGCAAGTTTTCTCTTGGGGATTGGTGTTTTCAGCACTGTGCTAGGCACTGCAAATTAAAGAAGATGAGGAAGAAGAAGAGGAAGAGGAAGAGGAAGAGGAAGAAGAAGCAGCAGCAGCAAACATGCAAACAAGCAAACAAGCAAACAAACAGAAGGTAGACATGGGCACTACAATGAAGGATGGTAGTACAGATACAGACATGGAACATTAAGATTCTCATTTACAACCTAATTGCAGATCAATTAAAAAGTTAAATATATTTTAACTGGAAGAGAAGTAGCTCAAAAGTGAGAATGTCTTTTAACTGAAATGTTTAAAAAAGATTTGACCATGGACAACTAGAGGCCAAAAAAGGTCATTGAAGATGTTTGAATACAAAGCAGTAAAGACATGAACAAGCTAAAGTTAAACTAGAGGAAAGGCACAGAGATAGTCCTGGGGGTTGGGAGAGGAAAGGAATAATAAAACAGATAAATGATTACCAGAAGTTATCATGGAGACAGGAGTAGAATTGTGCAAAGTTATTAAAGTTTTAGTAGGCCCAGAAAGGGACTACAATATAATGAAGTGGAAAATATAGTTTCATCTGTCAGATGATGCTAAAATTAAACTGGTTTGGGGCCTGGAGAAATGGTGTAGTTAAGAGTCGTTGCTTTTCCTGCAGAGACTCTGGTTTCAGATCCCAGGGCCCATATAATACAGCTCACAATCATGCACAACTCCAGATCTAGAGGATTAGATGCCATCTTCTCCCTCTGCAGGTACTATCCACTTGGTACACATTCACATAGGTACAGGAAAACACTCATGCACACAAAACAATAATCATTCAAAAAAGAAATTCCAACAGTAGAAAAACAGGTTAGAGAAAGCAGTCTAAATTAGGACAGCTTCCAGCACTGAAAAGAGCAGAGGTGTGTTAGTATTGAGATGGGCACGTTAGTATTTGATAAATGAAATGATGAGCAACTGAATAAAAACAATAGAGGTAAAAAATGAACAAAAACAGGGCAGATCAAAAGGAAGTATCAAATACTGAGAAATATTCAGTTGTCTTTTATAATGGTTTAGATATAGGGGGCAAAAGACAGGAAGAGGGAAGGAGGAGTGGAAGGTTTTGAGCTATGACCAGAAATTATGGTACCAGTGGGATAGTATTATGTGCTATGTTAATTCATGCATGAGATTAGGCCACAGATAGGAAAATATTTGACAGGTATTTGGGGAGTCATCAGCTACTAGATTGAAACAAGGACATCTCCATCATCAGTATTTGAATCTAGATATCAAAAAAAGCTTCATCTGAATTGGAAAGCAATAAAAACTAATGCAGTGAAGGCTAAGTAAGTTCACCTTTTCTTCCACAGTAATTAGAGTATGGCCCAGCATAGCTAGTACCATAAGCAGAATAATAGCCAACAAACATGTCCACAGTCTTGGGCCAGGAAGATGGTTCAGTGAATAAAAGTGTTTTCCTTGCACGCCTGACAAACTAGGTTCAGTCCTTGGAATTCATGGTGTAAAAGAATTGACACTCAGAGATTATCTTCTTTCTGACCTTTGAATACATTATTGCATGCATGCACACACACACTCATTATAACTAACTTATTTTAAAAATCAGCCCATACTCTAGTTCTGAACTGGCATGTAGGTTGCATGACAAGTTAAAGGAGATTGTGGTTATGTTGTATGATACAACTGAAGAGGAAAAAAAAAAAAGAATAGTTGAGAAACTGTTTTAGTTTATAAATTAAATGTTCATTTTTCAAGTATGCCCTTTGAATAAGACACCACTCAAGGCCAACTATACTAGCCTTCTTGTTACATGTATTAAACTATGATTACTGCGTTTCTATGTTTTAGGAAAAAGAACCATAAATACTAAGTCTTTCCTGAAAGTAGCGATTAAACGTATGGTACCATGCCTAAATGGACAATATTATTGCTTCACAATCAAAACATGTACTTCTGCTCATACAAGATGTGGAGAGGAAACTGAAAAACATTAAGATTTCCTATGAATGTCAGGTATGGGACACATGCCTTTTTCACTGACGAAGCAGAGGCAAGCAGGCCTCTGTGAGTTGGAAGCTGACAATCTACATAGTGAGTTCTAGACCATATGTGGTTACACAGTATGAAACTTTCTCTAAAACAAAAGAAAGCCCAAAAATAAAGCATGTTTTTATGGACTGATGTGTCCAATAAAAATGCACATGTCAAAGCCCTAACCTCTAATGTGACAGTAGTGAGGGGAGATCTTCAGGAGGTAAGTAGAGCATCAAATTAAAACATTTCTCTGGGGTAAAGAGGCACAAGAAAATTTATGCACAGGAGATTTCTTGTCCCTTTGCAGAAACAGCAAGAAGATGGTCACTTACAAATCATGAAAAGGGCTTACCATGTGCTAAAGCAGCCAGCATCTTGACTGTATATTTCCTACACTCCATATCTTTGAACAATACACAAGTAGTTAAGCTTTTTAGTCTAGGATATTTTGTTACAGAAACAGAGGATGTTGGAGTGGTTGCTTTTTAAGTTTTCTCTCAGACTGGGAGTCAATGAGTCATCCATGAAACGGTGTGAAGTTAGATAGATACAAAGGAATACAGGTATGGATGCACAAAGGAAAACAGAAAAGACTTTTTCTTTAATCAAGTTAGAAGACTAAAAGTTGAGTGATAAAAATGTCATGTTTATTGAATATATTAAAATTTGAACATAATAACAATGTATAAAATGGGGGAACTAACATCAAAGCTTTACATTTTCCCATTTTGTAGTTCCAAAGAAGACCATGCCTCATTCAAAAACAGACATGATGGGGTTAGGGATATGCTGCCTTGAGACTGGAATGAGTAGACAGGAGAGCCGTTGGAAGATGAAGACTTTGCACAAGCCAGTATATATGAGACTGCAGGCCTTTACAGGGCAATAAGCCTCCTTGCATCTCCTCTTATATTCATATTCTCTTCTTCATGTGAGAATTAATAGTGATCATATCCTGACTCAGAAAGTGAAAAACTGAAAACAAAGACCAAATCCTAAATCCTAGTACTTAATTAACATTAATCATATATCTCACTGGCCACAGAGCTAATTCTAGATACATACAAGTACACAAGAGACGTCTTTAATACATTTGTGTTATATATATATATACACATATATGCATATATGCATATATATATATATGCATACACACATGTAGATAGATAGATAGATAGATAGATAGATAGATAGATAGATAGATAGATAGGAATAATCTTTGTCTTGGGCTAAGATATGGCCAAGTCACAAAATGGCTTGTTTGATGCTCAGCATGTACATAAAAAGCCGGGTGAGTTGGCATATACCTATACTCCTAACACTGGAAAGACAGAAAGATCCATAGGACATGTTGGTCTAGCCAACTCAGTCAGCTCCATGTTCCTTGAGAGACCTTGTCTCAAAAAATAAGGCAGAGAATGATAGAGAAAAATATATTACAACAAGTTCTGATCTGCAAAAGCATGTGTGTACACACCTGCATGAATATGTATAAATGCTTTGTAAAAGCAAACCCATGCCCCCATACACACACCTACATTAGAGTGTGTAAACTGCCACAGAATTAGGAGAGAACAAATAGTACTTGTTTCTCTTCTATAAACAATATGGAATCACTGGATATTTTTGAGCTTTAGAATGAAAGTATGCAATCAGGTTATATATGCAATTAGGAATACAAAATGGTTAGCAATTTATAAAAGCAAAAGATAAGGATACCAAGGTACTATTTAACAAATTTAAAATTTAGTAGTTTTATAGGTTAAACTGAATCAATATACAGTAGATCATTAACATATAAAATCCATTGCCTGGGTAGTCACATATACTGAATTATTTTAAAGGTTAAAAAGAATTAAATTAACTTTTTTGAAACTGCTATAACTACTTAATGTAATATGATATATGTTTGTAAGTATAGGTTGACATTCTGAATTAGTTTATGAAATCCATATGCAATGCTATTTTGATGTTTAGATAATCTAAAACTATTATTTGCTTCATATTAAGTTATACTTTGCCTTTTTCAGTGGGCAAGAGATAATAAAAACAAAACAAGAGCTTCTTTTGTTAGCCATTTATAGATAAGCACATTCACAGGGACAATATTATAAGCATTTTAGAGTAGGATTCCCCGTGGTAATCATTGTGAATCCTACATAGTAGATACTTGATATGATTTTATAATTGAATGATATTATATGAAATAAAGCTCATGTGACCAAAACTGAAGTTCCTAGTAGTTATGAGATTGTGGTAGGGAGGAATGCAGGATATGCTAAATATTGAAAAATTATCTAATTAAATTGTATCATGCCTTGCATACATTTTCAGTAGAATATCTTTTCTTTCTAATAAAATATCCAAGTGAAGTGGCTCAAAATTAAGATGTAAAAACCCATAAAATAGCTTCCTCAAGTAATTAACATTATATGTATTAGTTAATAAACAGAATGAAGATTGAGATGAAAGTTAATTAAATAAACGTGAATAAAAAATTTATGAGAAATTATGGATTTCATTTTGAGGGCAAGTTTCATCTAAGAATATCTAACAGTAACATTTAAACTATCAACGCACCATAATGCAACAGATAAACTCATCTTGATAAAATGAAGTAAATACGTAATAAATTCTCAAAAGCTACATACCAAAATAAGGATAAGAGTCAGAAAGAGAGGCAGACTCTTAAATATGATATATTGATCATTAGTGGTTCCATCAATATCTTTAAGGCTTATTTGCATTTTCACTGTTACATTTCTATCCTCCTGCTTATGATTATAGCCAAGATTAGCATCATTGCATCTATATTTAGAGAAGGTGGGGCTCTCATTTTCAATGTGTTTAAACTGATAAAAACTAATTTCTTACAAAGTTTGCACGAAGTGTGCTTAAAATTTTTATACATATACATACACACACACACACACACACACACACACATATATATATATAATGAATATATATATTTCATTATGAGCGTGTTTTGGTTATTGTTTGTACACACTAAAATAGAATTACACGGGAGGGAGGGACCTGGGTGGGAGAGCAGAGGGGGAGTGGAAAAGGTGAATATGATCAGGTATTGGGGGGAGGCAGGAGAGAAGCCCTGAGGGCCAACAGAATGAATGAAAATATGCAATCTTGGGGGGTGGGAGGTGGGGGGGGTCCTCTAGAATGTACCAGAGACCTGGGAGGTGAGAGACTCTCGGGACTCAAATGGAGGGAGAGATCTTAGATGAAATGCCCAACATGGGGGTAGAGTCCACCTCCAGTAGAAAGACAGGACATCAAATGGAAGGATGGGGTTGCCATCCCACAGTCAAAAACAATGACCCAGAATTGTTCCTGTCTAAAGAACTACAGGGACAGAAATGGAAGAGAGTCTGAGGGAAAGGAGTTCCAGTGACCAGCCCTAATTGGGATCTAGTTCAACGGGAGGCTCCAAGGCCTGACAGTGTTGCTGATGCTATTGTGTGCTTACAGACAGGAGACTATCATGGCTTTTGTAGAAGTGGCCCAGCAAGAAGCTGACTGAGACAGATGTAGATACTTACACCCAACCATTGGACTGAAGTCGGGGACACCTGGGGTTGAATTAGGGAAAGGCTAAAGAAGCTGAGGAGTAGAGCAAAGCCATAGTAAGACCAGCAGTCTCAACTAACCTGGACCCTTGAGATCACTCAGACACTGACCCACCAACCAGGCAGCATACACTAGCCAGTTAGAGGCCCCGGACACATATACAGCAGAGGACTGCCTTGTCTGCTCTCAGTGAGGGAAGATGTGGCTAACCTTCTAGGTACTTGATACCCCAGTGAGTGGGGAGGCCTGGCAGGGTGTGGGGACATCCTCTTGGAGACAGACGGGGAGGAGTAATGGGCTGCGGAACTGTGGGAGGGCAGACCTGGAGGCAGGTAAAAGCTGGGATGTAAAAATATAAAAGTAATAATAATAAAAAAAAAAACCATAAGAATCAAGACCATGAAGTACTTGGTGAAGAAGAATGAGGACTGAATTTCAGATTCCCAAGACCCTTGTAAGTGCCAGCTGAACAATATGTGGGCCCTCAACCCCAGTATTTAGGGTGCAGAAATATGGGGATCTATGGAGCAAATTAACTAGATACTGAAGCAAGATAGACTTGCCCAATTTGCAAGTTCTGGTTTCAAGTGAGTGAGCCTGTCACAATATATAAAATGTATAGTGATCAAGAAATATACTTTACATCAACATTGTGCCACTATAAACAAGAACATACATGTACACATACTACACTCACTTTCACACATATACATGCAAAAAATGTCCCTAATTTCAATTCAAGTATTTGAGAAAATGATAAAAGAAAGATTAAATACATGTAATGGAGATGTGATGACAAAAATAGCATCCAATATAGAACATTATAATCTTCCATGAACTCTTTGAAAAGATGAACTGTGGACCGTATTGATCAAATGATCATGAAGATAGTTGAAGGTCAAAATACCAAAAGAAATAAGATTAACTGTACATAGAATTATTAGAAAAGTTACTAATGGATTAAAAATGTGAAAGCCCAATAAACAGATATAATTGTAGCAAAAAAAATAAAATAAAAAACCAACATGATGTGACAAATTTGCTACAAGAAGAAAATGAACCTTTAACAGATACTGAAAGCATGACATGATATCAAGAATTTGGACGTCAGGGTATCCAGTGGCCTTTTCTGGCCTGAGCAGGCATCTGCACACACATCTCTCTCTCTCTCTCTCTCTCTCTCTCTCTCTCTCTGTCTCTCTCTCTCTCTCTCTGTCTCTCTCTCTCTCTCTCTCTCTCTGTCTGTCTGTCTGTCTGTCTGTCTCTCTCTCTCTCTCTCTCTCTCACACACACACACACATACTTGAACTGACATGCACATTCGTAAGTAAATTTGGACTTCATCAAACATTATTTTCCACTATAAAACCTCTGTTAAAAGTATGAGCAGATAGGTACAGGCCACACAAATTTGTCAAACAAATATATCCAACAAAGGACTGTTATCTATAATATATACTTAACTCATAAAAGAAATCACCCAATTAGAGCATGGACAAGATGCAGTGTTTATTACTGTCTTTGTTGTTCAGGCTGCTGTACCAGAATGACAAACTCTGGGCAGCTTTACTGACTAACATTTATTTCTCAGAGACCTGGAAGCCAGGATGTCCAAGTTACAGGTGCAGGCAAATTCAGTGTCAGATTTCTTCTTTGCTTGGATGTGGCTGTTTTCTAGTCACATCTGCATGTGCCTGAGAGGGTGGTAATTTCTCTTGTGTCTCCTCTTATGTGGGCATGAATTTCATTCATGCTGGCTTCAGTACAATAACTTATATTTTCAATATATTCTTCCCACACCCATAGAAAAGTGCACACAATTGTTAATTTCAGCAAGGAGTTGGAACATTCTGTGTAGTAACCTCTGGGAAATAGGAATAGTTTGAGAAGGAAAACAAATGTGGAGAATCATGGGACTAATCTCTTTGTAGCAATACAGAGCACTTTAAAGTAGAACTTAGTAAAATCAATTAAAACATAGAGACATTATGAAATAATGAAGAACATGTGAAAAGGTGCACACAGTAAGTACAAGAGAATGGGTGTTAATATAGGGAGAGAAATGGTGTCAAAATGGAGATGAAAGATGCTATGCTTTGTATATGGATAGTCCCGTTGAAAAGTCCAGAAGTTAAAAGCACGGTTTGCAGGAAAATGCCCTTGAGAGAAACATTGAGAAGTAGTTCCCAGTGTGAGGTACTAGGGTCACTGCAAGAGTGTCCTTAAAAAGGATTCCAGGACTTCAGTCTTAGAGGATTTCCGTGCTTCCTGGGTTATGTTGTGAGCTAGCTATGTACTCGCTGCCAGTGCCATTTGATGCCCAAAAGCAATCAGACACCCAAAGCAATGGAAAAAACAGATTTTAGACTACAGCCTCAAGATCCCTGAGCTGAAGAGTTTATCAGTTGCTTGCCTGAAATATTTTGTCATAGAGACAGGAAGCTTACTAATTCAGAGATTTAAATTGATTTGTTAATGATAAAAATTATTAGAACCAAGTATAATATAGTATTATTATTTGAATACAGTTTGTTGTTTTTAAACTCATGTTAAAATGTAATATTCATCGTAAAGTATTACAAAAATAGATTTACTGAAACTACAGTATTTAGAGATAGAGCCTATAAGCTGTTATAGATGAGATCAACAAGATGGAATCCTAGTGGCTTCAGAAAAGAAAAGCCATAGGGTAGAATCCACCAAGAACGGAATACCAGAGCAACCTCTTATCCTTGAATTAAAACAATGAGCCAAAATAAATTCTTTTCAAAAATGTCCAACCTATTGTATTCTGTTATTGGCAACAGAAAACTAAAGTGAATACACTATATAAAAACGTTAGTAAAATTAAAAACAAAAAACTGAATTTGAGGTTGAACAGAAAGGACAGTGAAAACATATTAAAAACTATCAAATAGGTCACAAAAGGCTTAACTCTGTCTTTAATAAGCTGCTTAAAGTAGTAAGAGGCACTCAACTCTCTGTTCTTTAATTTCTTCATCTGGTAAAGGAGCTGCCAGGATTTCACTAGATATTTTCAAAAGTACAATTCAACTTCAACATTTTCTTCTTTTAAAAAATGCTTTTCCATTTGTGGCTGTGCACTCCTTCGACACTTATTCTCTCCACTTTGACCAGTTGCGAGTTTCTACACCAACTGCTGTTCACTCAACAAAGAAACTTCTCTGATGAGGTCTGAGAGCTGCGCTTATCTATTGGTATAGAGATGTGATTTTAAGAGCATAGTTAGATAATACATTCATTTAGCAGAATAATATTATTAGGTTCACCTCAGAGACTCAAAATCTCCTACCCATGGTTTGTTTTCCAGATTTATAGTAACAAGTGTGTGTTTCCCCCATGGAGTGGGCTGTGTCTACAGTCAGAAATTTGTTGGTTATTATTATAACATTTGTACCAATGCACCACTATATCTTGCTATGTCAGTCATTATTGTAGTTTATGGATTCACAGAATAAACTATAGATGACCATGGGTTGGATGTGGTGGTGGTTTTAGGAAGAGTTCAGGAAGAGATAAATATGATCAAAATATATTCATATATAAAATGCTTTTTGTTATTGTTGTTAAACAAGACTGTGAGCTTGAATTGAAAACAAAGCTGACTTTAAATTCAAAGATTCCCCTCCCTTCACCCCTATTCTTTTTTTTTTTTTTTTTTTTTTGGATACTTCATTTACATTTCAAATGTTTCCCCCTTTCCAAGTCTTCCCTTTGGAAACCCCCTATCTCATCCCCCCTCCCCCTGCCTCTATGAGGGTATTCCCCCACCCACACACCCACTCCTGTCTTCCCTCCCTGGCATTCCTCCATACTGGGGCATCTAACACCCTCAGACCAAAGGGCCTCTCCTCCCCCTTATGGCCAACAAGGCCCTCCTCTGCCACTTATGTGGCCAGCACCATGGGTTCCTCCATGTGTATTCTTTGGTTGGTGGTCCATTGTCCTGGAGCAGCAGGGGGTCAGGCCAGTTGACACTGTTGCTCTCTCCATGGGGCTGCAAACTCCCTCAGCTCCTTTAGTCCATTCTCCAACTACTCCATTTGGTACCCCACACTCAGTCTAACAGTTGCTGTGAATTGAATCTTGAGTATTCTGAACTCTCGGGCTAATATCCACTTATTAGTGAGTACATACCGTGTTTGTTCTTTTGCGACTGAGTTACCTCACTGAGGATGTTTTCAAGTTCCATCCATTTGCCTGAGAGTTTCACGAAATCATTGTTTTTAATAGCTGTATCCATTCCTCTTATACATTTTTATCTAGCAATGTTCCAACTCTGCGAACCATGTTCCCCTCCTTCCCAACGTGTGTGTGTGTGTGTGTGTGTGTGTGTGTGTGTGTGTGTGTGTGTGTTGTGTCCTGATTAGTATAGGCTCGTTATATGCTGAGTGTAAATCTGATGTATAAGCTTAAGTGTTCTCAGATTTGGGAGGGCCTGAATAGTTCATTGTGTATATGTTGTCACTTTGCAGTTGCACCTTTTTATATACATACATACATGTATGTATAGCTGTTTTTAAAGGTTCTCATCTTTATGGCCTTGTTTTTGTGATGGCAGGAGGGGAATATAAAAATGAGAGAGAAAGGTGGAGTTTGATTTTTAAATCCATTCCATGTCATTTTACTTGAAAAGAAGGGGCATGGAACGCTGTTGGGAGGGGACTGCAACACAGAGTGGAGTAACAATACCTGCATTCTTGGGTGTGTATGCCTGTAATCAGAGAACAATATTCATGATCAGAGTGAAGATGACCAGGATTCAGAAGGCATGGTCCTTACATTCCACCCAGGCTTCCATTAAGTATTGTTGAAGCTGCTGTAGGAACTTGTGTACCCCTACTCTCAATGAGGCTGTCTGGAATGAATGGAGTAGGTAGCCAGAGATGAATTCAGAACTGACATTAACCTCAATCTACTGTGCAAACTGTTCCTTAGGAACTTGCAAGCCTTAAGTAAACTGCAGAGATCCAAATAGTTAGGTCTTGCTGGTTCTGCTGGTGCATTTGTGGTATAGAAAGATTCCTGTCTGCACTCTCTATACCATCTTACCCAAATCCTTTTAATCCATCAATTCTATCTTGCTCTCTTACCTGTTTTTATAAATTTCTCTCTTCCTTTCAAATGTGTCATCTATGAGTGACTGCCTACTCATTGGTCTTTTCTATATTACTTCATTTATGATTTTCAAACTGTTAAAAAAGATATAATGAATATAATGTATGTCAAGTCTTCTGAGTTATTACAGTCAATAAAGAAACAATTAAAGCAGATAGCCATCCAAAGAAAGAAAATTATACTTAGGAATGCCTTGCTTCACATATCTCTAGATTCTCAGATAAATTTTGATTAGAAAAATTTTATTACAGAACAATACAGAAACAGAGAGAAATAGGTTGATTCTCACATGCAAGGTAGAATTTATGATCTTGGCAGTGAAGAAAATAAATGACTTAAATTCTGAAATGCAGGTGGCATACTTTACTGCCTGTCTAACATATACACACAGACAGTAAAGCTACACTAACCCAAACTGCATTAATTTGGAGTCTGAAAAAATTTCAGTGTTCCCAACTTAAATGTATACATTTATTGTGGACACATGTGCACATGTACATGTAGACACACACACACACACACACACACACACACACACACACACATTGGCAAGTGTGTTCAACTAGATAAATAAGACTAAGTGTGAAGACTAAAAGATCCCAACTTTTACTGATGCTTTTATAGAGAAGGAACACTATGTTCAGAAGTGATTATGCATGCACAGGAGCCATTATGAAATTCTGTTAAGACTTGAGGCCAAATTCACACTACTTCTCCCCTGAGGTAAATAAACTGCTTTTATTTTAGCATTTTATTTAACTCAGCTTGGGTTTTTCCTCCAAAGAACTGAAGAATTAGTCTATCCGGACCAATTTGAATGGATTTGACTATTTGGACATGTGTGAATACACTATCCCATATGGTCAAATGATACACTCATTTGTCAGGGTTTAGCCAGCAAAAAACAAAAGAGCAAAATAAAACAAAACAAAACAAAATATCATTTTCTCCTCTACAGTAGCATTTCAAAGGATAAAAATGCTTTTATGGTACTCCCTTCACAATGGAGAACAGTTCTATACATGAGGTTTTCAAATGCACTTTATATTACAGGCTATGAATGTCCTCCATTCCTATTGAGAAGTTAGCTACCTGACTATTTGGGTCTGGAGGACCAGGGCAGCACAGTCTGCTGGTCTGTAATAGAAAATCAAACAAGTCATTTCACAGCCATCAAACACATACAGGGCTGCCTTACTGGTTTACATGCTTCTGCCGTTTAGGATGGAAAATTATTTCTAGCTTCTCTTATATTTAATTTACATATAGACGTGGTAGTTAGTAAAAATGTATGAACCAAACTTGCGATAGAATTCCACAGCCATCAGGTGATTTTTTGGAAAGCATTTTCTTTCTCTCTTACTCTCTTGAAAAGCTTCACTGCTTTTAGGATGGGAGATATTATTTTAGAATTCAAGATTTAAAGCATTTTTTCAGCCCATAATGAGAGTAATAAAGCTTTTACTGTTTAAAAGAGGTGTGTGTGGGGGGGGCGTGATATATTTAGCAAAAATGTCAATAGCTTAGAAGTAGTTGAACTTCGGCTGTGGAAAGTATGGGCACTATGGCTGTTATCAGGAAGCTCTGGACTTCTCGATGTTGATTCTTGTACTAGAAGTGATGGTGAGTGAGGTTATTACAGAGAAAGATTCACCAAAAGTGAATAATTTAGTGGTTTCTTCCTTCAAACAAACCTACAAGGACAAAAGTAAGAGGGAGAGACTGGAAAAATAATGTCTCCTCTCCTTCAGGTTCAGAGAACGTCTATCTGTGTCAAGAGGGAAGAGAATATAGAGATTTAACCTGCCAACAGGACTGGGGCTTCAAGTCGGGGCTCTGGATGAGAAATGGGGTAGAAAATCAGAGGTGCTAAAGCCTTCAGGACAATGCAGTGTTCACACAGATGAGTGGTAACCGAAGATTGCAAGGTCTACAGCAGTCTGCCTGCATCAAATGAGGAGGAATTCTCAAGAGTTGGAGGGGGAGGCAATAAATTATGTGGAGGATCCAAGGTGTCTACTGCGCAAAGATTCTGCCCCATAAATTTCTCTTTCTGAAAGTCAAAAGTTACTAGGATAAACTCAAAATCTTTCAAATCTAATCATTTTGTTGCAATTTCCAAACAGAAATGCTTTTCGATTTAGAAAATATGCAAGATTCAATAGGCACGAACAGGCCTTTGGGAAATTCTCTATAAATTGACTCACCATGGGTTCATGAAGGATTTTATAGTTATAGCTTCAGCTGTGTGTGTGTGTGTGTGTGTGTGTGTGTGTGTGTGTGTGTGTGTGTGTGTGTGTGTAAGTACTTCTAATAAACCATAAAACATTTAAGAACTTTCTGGTAGGAATAATGAAGGAAATACTAATTCAAAGGGAACTAATTTAGATTTCCAAATGATCTGAGAATCTGAGAGGGTTTATTTGAATAATTTACCTTCAGCTATGGTAACGAAAGTTTACAGAGGCTAAATAAGTGTTCCAGTATTGAAAAGCTAGAAACTGTAGAGACAAGTTCAGCTGAGCACAAAATTTATCCGAGCTTGAATTCTATGTATTTTAGAAATAACACCTCAGACATTATTATGCCTGACCATTTATATTCCATGGTTAATTGATTTTGCTTGATTCCTAAGAAACTCCCTCAGATATCCTCCATTCTGTTCTCCAAGGCATTATTCCTAGACTATAAGGATACAATTTTACCAGAATACATCCTGGCTTCTATGAACTTTCTTAGTCTCTCTGTCTTCCAGAATTAAAATCTATAACTCTGATGGAAACTAAAATCATCACTTGACCTTTATCTCCCACAACTCCTTACTTGTGACTTTTATTGTCACATAAACAGGCTGATCATATTGTCCAGTTTGCTCAAAGCAGTCTTCACAGATATGTAATCCTGGGATAATTCATTATTTTGTTATTTAATATGATAGGATTTAGTGCCATCTAGGAGTCTCAGTGTACGAAGTCCTTGCTGTATAAGACTGACAACCTGATTTTAGCTCCCTATACCTATACAAAGGTAGAAAAGAGAACAAACTGCACAAAGCTATCCTCTGGCTGCTACGCTGCACATTCCTTACATGCTCTCATATACATATACATTTTAAAAAATCAGGTTTGGTGTTTGGAGATATGGCTCAGAAGTTAAGGACACTGGCTGATCTTTTGAAGGACCTGGGTTTAATTCCTTGCTAGCTCACAATCATTTGTAACTCCAGTTCCATGGGCTCTGTTGCCTTCTTCTGACTCCTTTGGACACCAGGTACTCAAAAGAGTTCATAGGCATAAACAAAGGCAAAATGGTCATACACATAATTTTATAATTGAGGTTTTCACAAGAATTTATATGGAATTATATATAAAACTTATTATCTTCAGATGTATTAACTACCATAATCATTTTGCCTTTTGTCCCTTCTATGCAAAAGCGAATATCATATTTCTACCATATCGTTGTGGAGTTTCTGTTTCAATTTAAAACAACCTTTATGTACAATTTGTTCAACCAGTAAATATTTAGCGAGTTCCTGCCTCATGGTCAACATTATTCTAAGTGCTAGAATTAGAGAAGAAATAGGAAAGATAGCATTTATGATAGCATGGCACTCCAGATCTTACATACTCCTTATCACTTGGATATCTAATAGGGACTAATGTAGTCACGCATTTCCTCACTACTTTATTCTCATTGCTCATTAGATTCTTTATGGTTTCTCAGAATTTTGAACAATAAATGAGAGTAAATAAAATACAGCCCTTTCCATTCTATGTCCCTAGTAGACAGACAAGATCTAGCAATGGTAGTGGTTTGAAAATGTTGCCCAGTGTGCCAATGAGAAGGTCTCTGGATATCTGAAGTCTGCTGGCCAATGTTACTGTGAGGACCTGCATCCTTAGGATTATATGATTAAAAATAAAATCCACTTTCTGTGCAGTTCATAACAAACACCATATTTACACAGACATGATGCTTTGAAAATAAATTTAATTAAAAATCATGTTGAACCACTGGATGCAGATACATATTTCTCATATTTCACAAACAGAAATTCATATGAAAGTACAGTTTTTCATCAATGTGTGATGGGATCATGCATTGATGAATTCATTGTATGTTGAAACAGCCTATGATGTAAATACATTAGAAGTGGGAGGCATACATGGACATTGTGAAGACATAATGAGATATTAAACAATGAAAGTGCAATAACCAAAACTATTGGCAACACAGTATACCATAGTGTCTGTTGTCCACCCTCATGACTGAGTGACCCATGGGGAGTGACCACCCCTTCCCACTGCAGAGCATTAAGAGTATTGGGTTGTATGTCATTAGCCTGGAAAAGGATCGTAAGTTGAAGTAGGGGTTCTATTAATTATGATTCCTTAAAAAATAACTATATTTACTTATCTAATCTTTGTGTGTATCCATGTATATGTGGAAGTGTGTGTGTGTGTGTGTGTGTGTGTGTGTGTGTGTTTCAGAGGCTAATATAAGTTGTCATCCTCTAAGTCTTGCCACCATTTTCCCCAAGACAAGGTCTCTCAGTGAATCTAGAGCTTATCCATTTGTGTAGAATTGTTGGCCAATAAAACAACCCCTGGGGTCCACTTCTCTCTAGCAGCACCCCCTAAAGCACAGGGGTTTCAGATACAGACCTCAGTGTTCAGCTTTTATGTGGAGTGCTGGGAGTCTAAACTCGGATTCTGATGCTTGATCAGTAGTCACTTTACCCTCTGAACTATCTCCTCAGCTTCTTAGGCATTGCTCTTGCAACATGATAAAGCTTTAAAAGTTCATAGCAGCCTTATTTGTAATAGCCAGAATCTGGAAACAACCCAGATGTCCCACAATGGAAGAATGGACACAGAAAATGTGGTTCATTTACACAATGGAAGACTATCCAGCAATTAAGAATGAGGAGATCATGAGTTTTGCAGGTAAATGGGTGGAACTAAAAAATACCATCCTGAGTGAGGCAACTCAGACCCAAAAGGACATGCATGGTATGCACTCAGTAATAAGTGAATATTAACCAAAAAAAGTAAAGAATAACCAGGACACAACACATAGAACTCAAGATAGTTAACAAGCAGAAGGACCCAAGTGAGGATTTCTCAATCCCAGTTGGGAGGGAGAAGAAAGCAGTCACAGGGGCAGGGAGCAGAGGGAGGGAGGGACCTGGGTCGGAGAGGGGATAGACAGGGAAAAAGGGAAATATGATCAGGTATTGCGTGGAATAGGACTGAAGCCCTAAGAGCCAGCAGAAAGAATGGAAACAGGCAAACTCGGGAGGCAGGAGGTGGAGATACCCTCCAGAATACACCAGAGACCTAGGAGGTGAGAGACTCTCAGGACTCAAAGGGAGGGACCTTGGATGAAGTGCTTTACAGTGGGAAGGGAGAACTAGTAGAATCCACCTCCAGTAGAGACAGGGAATCAAGTGGAGGGATGCTGTTGCCATCCCACAGTCAAAAACTCTGACACATAAGTGCTCCTATCTGAAGGAAATGCAGTGACAAAAATGGAGAAGAGCATGAGAGAAAGGAGGTCCAGTTACAGGCCCAAATTGATGTCCAGCTCAAGGGGAGGCCCTGAGGCCTGACACTATTACTGATGCTATGGTGTGCTTATAGACAGGAGATTAGCATGACTTTACTCTGAGAGGCCCAACAAACAGCTGACTGAGACAGATGTAGATACTTACACCCAGCCATTGGACTGAATTCGGGGGCACCTGGGATCGAATTAGGGAAATTCTGGAAGAAGCTGAGGAGGAGAGTGATGCTGTAGGAGGACCAGCAGTCTTAATTAACCTGAACCCCTGAGATCTTTCAGACACTGTGCCACCAATGAGGTAGCATTACAGGAGCTGGTCCAAGGTCTCTAACACACATACAGCAGGGGACTGCCTGGTTAGGCCTCAGTAGGAGAAGATATGCCTAACCCTGAGAGACTTGAGGCCCTAGGGAATGAGGAGGCCTGGCAGGGGGAGGGGGGAGGACATCCTCTTAGAGACAGGGGGGAGGAAGAATGGGATAAGGAACTGTGGGAGGGCGAAATGGGAGGGGGTTAATGATCTTTATATGATGGAAGAAGTATTAAGATATATATATATGTATACATATATATATATACATATATATATATATGTATACATATATATATCAACCCTAGAATCGCATAAATTTGAGTCCATGCTAGCTTACCAAATGAGTATAAATTGTAATAAGTAGGCCACAAACATTAATGAAAATGGCACAGTTCTTGTGGCTTGCTTAATCTAAAGTCCTAAGGTAACTTTTAGGAAATAACAGAAACCAGGGGAGTAAATGAAGTATCTTTATTCATATACATGCAGTCCCATTTCCCAACTTAGAGTGATAGGATCAAAGCCGTGGGAAGGACACAAATGCGTCTGAGAAGAAACACAACATGTACTAAGAATTTTCTTTGTTCAGACACTATACTGAATGCTTATGTCAGCTAATAATAATAATAATCTTTGTTCATTGCAAGGAGATTGTCAGCCTCCAAAAACAAGAAAACTACCTTTTTCTATTTTCAAAGCAACAAAAATACGACACTACTTAAAACAAATTTGGGTGAATGTTTCATCATATTTTGGTAATTTAATATGCCTTTATAATGTTAAATCTCTATATTTTTTCAGTTTTGTATAATTTGGAAGAAATTCATCTAAAAGTGGGAATCTATGATAAAATGGATTATTCAACAAGATATTATAAATGCAGAAGATTGACAACAAAAAATGTACCAACCTTCATCATCATAAACAACATGAGTATTCAAAATGACATTTGCAGATTATTTTTGTAATTGTTAGAATATATTGGGAAATGCAGTGCGGAATTGGAAACAAGTCATGGTAATAACAGGATCATAGGGTCAGCTAATTAATTGTCTAGAGGATTATGGGAAATGAGTAAGAAGCATTTCAGAAAATGAAACCTTGGAGTCTAAAGTCTGATGCATCTCATCAGTGTGAAGTTCACATAGGCAAGCTGGGTCACCTGAAATATTCTTGATCCCTGTCACCACTTCATTCTGTATTCAGT
Organism: Uromys caudimaculatus; assembly: GCA_028551405.1. Taxonomy (NCBI): domain Eukaryota; kingdom Metazoa; phylum Chordata; class Mammalia; order Rodentia; family Muridae; genus Uromys; species Uromys caudimaculatus. Next base: position 68,566,620 of record CM052722.1, read on the forward strand.
GTTTCTCTCCTACCCCAACACTAACTAACCAGGCCCAGCCACTTTTTAGTTTCTGAGATCAAATTAGCTTCTAAGTCTTAGGTTTCAACAGAAACTAAAAATTCAGATTTGCCTGGGGCATTCCCCTTTAAGGAACTGTTAGCTATGTTTCTATTGTAATGCTCTATCTCTATGCTTACTGACCCAGCAGTGCTCTATCTCTATACCTACCCAGCCAGATAAACACAAGTCTGTCTCTTCTTCCCCTGTTTGATGGTTTGTTTTTTTAATCCTGTAGGGAAACTTTCACTAACCGTTATAAAGTTGTTTACCATTTGTTTCTTTGGGGTTTTTTGTTTGTTTGTTTGTTTTGTTTTGTTTTTGAGACAGTGCCCCACGTATTTGATAAATGGTTAATGTGAAAGAAGTGCTTCAGACCACTTCCAACCTAACATAAATACACCCATTGGTTTTACTGATACAAGCGAGCTCTGTTGCAGGCTAATACCACAGGTGTGAACTGGGCTCAATTCACTCTGTAACTTACTTACTATGCAATTATCAGGACTTTAGGAATGAATCTTGGGAGACAGGGTCTCACATAACCCAGGCTGGCCTCTAACTTCCTGTGTGGCTGAAACAGACCTTGAAGTTTTGATCCTCTTGCCTCCACTGCCTGTATATTGGAATCACAAGCATGAACCACCATGTTCAGCTCTATGAGGTGATGAGAATTCAAGCCAGGACTTCCTCTATACTAGACAAGCACTCTCCTCACTGAGCCGTAAGCGTAGTCCTCAATCAGAACTTCTCTGTGCAAATGTTTAATATAATCTTCTCTGATAAAAATGCTATTTTTGTGGAGAGTGGAATTTGGGTAGACATGATGAGAGTCAGCTCTCAGTACCATAACAAAATATAGAGGTTAAAGCAATTTAACAACAACCTTGTTTTCACAACTCTTGTGCTAGAAATCTAAGATTTAGGTGTCAATGTGTTTGGTTTCTATGTTAATAACTATTTGTGGATGGCTTCCTGGCATGCTGACAGAGGCCTTCTTTTGTATTAATAATAATTATTATTATTATTACTATTATTATCATTATTTTATTCTTCTCTCCTACCATACATTCCAACTGCAGCCTTCCTTCACTACACTCCTTCCAGTATCCATTCCAGTTCCCCTCTCCTCCATTTCCCTACAGAAAAAAACAGACTTGCCAAGGATATCAATCAAACATAGCATAACAAGTTGCAATAAGACTAGGCACATATCTTCATATGGATGCTGGATGAAGCAACCCAGTAGAAGGAAAAGGGTCCCAAGATCAGGCAAGAGTCAGAGAAACCCATACTCCCACTGTTAGGAGTACCAGAAAACCTCATGCTAAACAACCACAACTATATGCAGAGGACCTAGCACAAACCCATTCAAGTTCCCTGTCTGCAGCTTCAGTCTGACAGATGCCTTCTTATATGGGGTTTTGGCAAGGCAGATAGGGGTGGGATTGGTTTTCTTTATAATGTTCCCAGCAAGATCCCAACCTCTAGACTACATCTAGACTTGATTTTCTCCTGAAATTTTCATTTCTTTACTACATTGGGAGTTAAAACTTCCATATATGTGTTTGCAAAGCACAATTAAGCCCACAGGGGCAGATGATATATGGTATACAAGATAGGGATATTTGCTTAAAATTTTATTTTCCTAATATACAGTAATAAGTTTTTCATAAACATAAGAAGTATAAATTAATGAGCTAAACTCTAATTTGCAATAATTTTTCAACTATATTTACAAAGGCCAATAGATACACATACAAAATTGTGTTATTTCGTAGAAAGAGATGGAAAATAGGCTGGCTTCTTCTTTTTTTTTTTTTTTTTTTTTTTTTTTTTTTTTTTTTTTTTTTTTTGGTTTTTTGAGACAGGGTTTCTCTGTGTAGCCCTGGCTGTCCTGGAACTCACTCTGTAGACCAGGCTGGCCTCGAACTCAGAAATCCACCTGCCTCTGCCTCTCAAGTGCTGGGATTAAAGGTGTGCGCCACCACTGCCCCAAGCTGGCTTTTTCTTGGTGCCTTTTCCCTTCTTTCTTCTGTTAGTTACTCACTTTGAATCTCTGTCCATGGAGGAATTTAACCAACAGACACAATAAAGAGTCCCTTAGAGACTTGCCAGTTTAGTTATGTTCCTGTTATAATATATAATTAGAGAAACATCAAAACTGAAAGAAAAAAATCAATTGAAATTTTCACACTTAAACCTCAAACAAAAATGTTTGTCAACAACACATATGTACATAGTCTTTTATTTTGTATCCTGTATTTTCAAATGATGAAATAAAAACATCAAGCAATTAGTATGAACCTAATGCAAGGTGAGATAGAAATCAAGTGAGTCATATACCTTCCTATCAAGTCGTTTGAAGATCATTTGAAGGCAAGAATTCACACAGAGAAAGCAAAAATGAGCCATTCGTTCGACATTGGACAATGATAAACATTAAAACTGAAAGAGTTCTGAAACACTTAAATTGAGCTAGATAGCCAGAGAACAAAAAAAATAAAAATAAAAATAAAAATGATAGAGAGTATCAAAAGTTGACAGGGGTACAAGGCAGCAGGAACTCTTATTCATTGTTAGCAGGAGTAGAAAGTGATGTAAAGATTTTGCTGAAACATATGAATGGATGGGCCTTTGATGGGGCTGAGAAAAACATAATCCTGAGATATCAGCTTTGATCATACCAAGTTCCTTGAACCAAAGATTTGAAAGCCATGGAAGTGGACTTATTAACAACTCAAGTTCTAACTTCCTAACTCCTTGTTTACTTATCATCTCTTTCTCCCACAAAGTGATTCACAAAAAATAAGTATTTGTCTTTGCCAGGATGTGTCATAGAACTAGAACCCTTCTCCTTCACTGTCAGCTATATAACCTAGCTAAATCACTAAAACTGTTCCCTTCTTCTTGTATGAGAAAGCCACGACAAAATTTTCTAGCCTACCATATTCGATAATGGTTCTTAAATCCCTCATTACAAAAGAGATCCTGCCCTACCTGGAAAGAAGGAATGCTATTTAAAGAATCTAAGAATGGTTTCTAAGATAGCTTTGGGTTGCTCCTGAGACAAGTATTCTTCAGCCTCTGTGTTGCTATACATCCGGAGAAGATTCGAGACTGTGTGTGGCCCTGGCTGTAGTGGCAGTTAAATGCCCTGGCACTGTTCCTGGGCCCACTGTCAGTGCTAGTTGTTGGATGGAACTCAGGATTTCCTGGACCTCCATGACTGCCATTGTTCCAGCCTGCCACCGCTGAAGGTCTTCAGAGAGGAAACTGGTCACTTCTGCAAGCTTCCAAAACTTTCTCACTTCAGTAGATTTCCCCAGAGGAACCATGCCCCCAAAACTGTTCCCTGCCTGTTGAAAATCCAAGAATGATCTGAATACACAGGACTTGCAAGATTTTTTTCCTTGGTCTATTGAACTAGCCCAGAGCCTGTTGTCCAACCATGTTTTTAGAGAGTCATTCATTCTCCATTGAATATAAGCATAAAACGACTATTTTCCCTGAGCATTTGGGACTTCTTTTCTGAAAACCCCTATGTATTTTTTTGGTTTTATTTTTTTCTTGATCAACTATTGATTGTTATGGTAGAGTCACCATGACCCTTGTGGCAATTAAGGAACTGCATTTCACCTTACTTCCTCTATACTTTGAAAACCTTATGTTAACTAAACTAAGTAAGACAAGTCTATGGGGGGAACATTCTCATTAAAACCATTACAAGCCTATCATAAAACTCAAGTTCCAAAACAAAAACAAAAACCTAAATATAAACCACCCAAGTTATTTATTTAAATTACAAACCTAGGTATTTATTTAAAAGAAACGAAAACATATGTCTCCAAAAGTGTTTTCACAAGAAAAAAATAAGTTAATTATTCTAACAACAGCTCAAGATGCCCATTGGCAGGCAAATGTGTCAACAAACAATATTATATGCATGCAGTCCAATATTACACATCAGGGATTCATCTCAAGTGCCTTGCATTGAAACAAATTAGACTTAGATAAAAGGATAACAAATATTTGATTCCATATAAAACTGTAGACAGCACTAAATTAATGGGCAAAATCATCAAGTCATATTTCTGTGGAGTTTAGGATTGATTGATTGATTGGGGTGGGGTCCAATAAGTCCTTTTAAGGGGTTGTAATGTTTTATTTCTTGAATCGATTTTGAATTGCATGGCACATTCATTAGCTACCTCCTCTATACTATAAGTATAGATACTTTACTCAACAAAAGGATCTGTGAAAAAAACAAACTGAAGTTCCTGAAGTTTTCCAGGGCAGGTAACCTGAGTGTTGAAATGTAGTATGAAACACATCAAAAACCAAGTATGGATGAAGGATGGATGGAAAGATGACAAACATCATAAGAACACAGTATTAATTAGCTATCTCCTCTGGGTGATGATGCAGATTTCCTTCCTGTTAGAAAATAATATTTCTAATCATGAAATGCCTCAGCAGAAATAGGTGCTTCCCAAGCATGATGACCTGTGCTCAATCACTGAAACTCACATAAAAATAAATAAAAAGAACCAATTCCACAAAGTTGTCTTCTGATGTCTGCAGTGTATGTGGCAAGCACTGTCCTGTTGAATATACACACAAATAAATTAATAAACTAGAAAACAAATAAATAAAAATAGTGTTTATGGAAATTATGGGAATTGAAGTGCCTGTTGCCATACAGGGAACATTCTTATTGGTCTAAGGGGAAGAGGGAAATAAAAGGTTACCATGGTAATCAGAAACTCACTGTATAAAATGAAAAGGAATGGAAGAGTCATGTCATAATGGAGACACTGGTATTCTTGAAGCAGAGGCAGTGTGTAAGGTTGCATGTGCATCATGGGACAGATAATAAGAATTTTTTTCTTAATGAGACAAAGGACTATAAATACATCGAGGTCACTGAGTGGTTTTTGTAAATACTTGATTTAAAGAAGGTCTTAGGAAACATCAGTCATCTTATAGGTTTGATATCTACAGGGTATAGCAGTGAGGACCTGCAATTGGTTTGCTTGGCTACATAACCCTTGCCACAATACAGATATGAAATGGTGAAGACATACTGAGAGTAGAATTAATGGGAGTGCTAGTTCCTGTTACATTCTGAGTTCAGGATCACCATAGTCAGTGCTCTATATATCTTAAGAATTGTTTCAAAGTTTTGCACAAGCACTGTAATATTTTCTGTTTACAGTAAATATGTATGTGTTTGCACCATTTACTGTAAAGTTCTTTTGGTAAATATGAGGTAATAAAACTAGCTGGTAGAGAAGTGCTTGAGTACTAAGGATAGGAAAGAGGATCTGGAAGCTTAGTACTCTAGTTATTCTTACTAGACTCTCTTCCAAACCATGAAAATCAAGGCAGAGTTAGAACTGTCATCCTGAAAGATAGATTATTTCAATAATAGAGGATAAGAAGAGCCTAGTAATTGTGCAGAGCTGTTAGGACTCAAAGTTAGAAACGTGAGCACGTGTTTCAGTAAACTAGCTTTCTCAATACTCTGTTGTAGGCCACCAGACAAAGGGAGCAAGTGGACTGTGAAATTACTTGAGCACATTTAAAAGGCTTGTAAAGAGGCCAGGGTGGAAGTAATCATAAGAAATTTTAACTATACAGGGAGAGACTGGCAGCATTAAGCAAAAGAGACAAGACTGGGAGGTTTTTATGGTTTTAGAATATGATTACGTTTTGACTCTGTATGTCATCCTACTAAAATGAGTATATTGAAAAGCATATGCCTGTACACTTACAAATGAATTGAGAAGTCTGGGCATAGCAGTGCATGCTTGTAAATCCTCATATTAAGGTAGCACAGGCAGGAAAATAGTGAGTTCGAAGACAGCCTGGTTTACATAGAGAGATTCTCAAAATGATGCTCTGAAAAAAAAAGTTAGGTTTTAGTTGCAACTAGAAGGATGATTAAAACTGGCAAGAAAATGATAATGGGCCTCTGAGATGAGTCAACTGGTCAAATTGCTTGTTGTACAAGCCTGACAACCTGAATTCAATTTCCTGGAACCCACGTAAGAACAGATTCATTAGTGCACACCTGTAATCCAGGTACGCCTATTGCAAGATTGCCCCGAAGCTCAAGTTGTCAAAGAAACAAAAAGAGACCTGGCCTCAGCAAATTGGGAAGTTGTTCCAAACCATATTCCCAAAGGTTGTCCTTTGACTTCCGTACACGCACTGTAGCACGTTCACAGACATCCACTAAACAAACAAACAAACAAACAAATAAATAAATAAATAGTTTTAAAATTGTATTTAGATTAAAAAGTAGCAGTTACCAAGGTCAGATGTAGGGCAAGAGGCCAGATTTGGATGCACAAACCATTAAAATTATAGTAGTGTTGACAATGTAAAATTAGGCAGAGAACTCTGTAGACACATTAAAAAACTAACAAGAAAAGGTACTATAGCAATGTTTCCTGAAAAGGAAACTAAGATTAAAATAAAGAAGCAGAGCTGGGAAAGGAAACAAACCAGAGGGGCCTGCAAAAAGATGACTGTTGACTTCTAAATTGCCTTCCTGATCTTTACTGTGTTATTGGAAAGATCTGGGGTATGTATTGGCATGAGCAAAGGAATACCTGACTTAATGAAAATAAAAAGAAGGATGAGTACATCTGGAGTGACTGGAGAGACAAAGGGCCAACTTCTGGGGCTCACTGGCTGGGAGCTTTGAAACTGTGTCAGTGTGGATGGATGATGCGCCCAGGCTCCTGGTGCTTAGATCTAATGAAGAGATCAATTCATCAAGTTGCAGACAAAACAAAACAAAACAAAACAAGCATAAGAGAGGACCCTTGAGCAGGGCCTGGACTAAGACAGGCTCTGTCTAACACACCTCAGAGATTTATGTTTTTGGAAAACAGTAACTTTTTTTTCTGGCAACTCACAAATTCTGTATGTGTGTTGGGAAGGTTCGAAATGTATTTGATTTGCTCTGAAACAGGTGTAATGCATCCAAAACTACGAGGACATCTATTGTTAGCCAAGAGATGGCAGAGAAAAATCCTCGTAGCAAATAACTACTACTTTTGGCAAGTGACTCTTCCTGGTCTCATCTGGATTACATCTGAATAGCAATTTGAACAGGCATGTGATTTGACCTGCCATAGAAACTAAGAAATCTTAGTGTCACACTTTGCTTTACAATTTGTATGTTGATTTTAGTACTCTTTGGAGGATACTGAATTTAGAAACAGAAAGAGAAATTACAAATGATGTAACATGTACAAGTTCAAGGGTTTTTAAATGTTAGCATACAATAACTATATAGAATAATGAGTTTCATTATGATATATTCATATGAGTTCACAATATGTTTTGCTCATATTTACTATCCTCCACTATCCTTTCTTGACCCTCTCTCACTCCTATTCATCTTTCAATGGTTATGTATGTGTTCCAAATATATTTCTTGCTTCTGATCATAATTTAAAGTATATAATTCTCTTATAAAATATTTAATTGTTTTTCTTCTAAAAATAAGATGTGATGAGAATGGAAGTGGAAGGAATAGGCAAATAAAATATTTGCAGATTCTAAGAGGGTGAGAGTTCAAAATAAGTAATATCAAATCCAGCCTGTACATCTAGAAACAGCACAGTAAAGAAATCGTTATAAATAAATAAACCCAACCTGCTGTATTTATCATAGTATCAAGTTAAAAAGCATTTAATTGTGAACAGTGACTTATTTTCAGTATGAATGTTGTCTACATACTTAAATTGAGTATCTCTCCCAACATTTATATAATATAGTATACTTAGCAAACAGAACATCTGATAATTTATGCCAAAAATCTGGTAATGGAAATTGGTTCACTTGCATTCATACATACTTAGTATTTACATACTATACTGCTTTTCAATGGAGTAGCTCCAAGCCATCTGGGATATATTCCCAGGAAGACTGTTTCTCTCTCTGTTTTATTATGGTATATGCATATGCATACAGGTATTTAAAAATAATAATAGCCCTACTCTTACTTACTAAGAATAAAACTCTTTTGTCTTGACTTCCATTACACTGATGTATTCAGTAATAGTCTAAGACTTTTATAAAGAAAAACAGTAGGGAGTTTATATGATCCTTATGACCACACTAAAGCTCATTTAATCAAGAAAAAACCCACATACAATTACCCTTAGCTATAAGGTTAACTTGGAATTGAAAACAGAAAAGAACTGGCATTGAGAGTTGAAACACATAATTAAACTGAGAGCTGTTCCTAAACACAGACAAATCTTTCCCAAAGTGCTCTTTTTCTGTATTAGTAATAAAGAGAAAAAACTTGTTAACCACCAAGAACTGTACAAAAATACAGGTAGAGAATGCAGATGAAATGCATAAAGGTCTGCTATGAGATAATAGCGTATTATCCAAGCTGTAAGAAAAATGGAGTCAAATGTGGATTTGGGCTTGAGAGAGAATAATTGGGTCCTTATGTTTGGGTTGAAGCTAATAAATGGACTGATGAGTTTCATTTTGAAAAGTATTTTATGGAGTCCAGAAACAGAGAATAGGTTTGGCCAACTTACTGTCTAGAGATGTATGTATGAGAACAATGCTTCATGTTTCCTGCAGTAGAAACATTTGTTCAGTAATAATGGCTCTCTTTTTCTTCCAGTTCTATAGAAGAGAAACCCAGAGACAATTAGAGCTTAAGACATAGGCAAATTGAGCATGAGATATTTGGAAAATCCTGACTGTTGTGCCAGTCAGTTTACGAGTTGAGGCATAAGTTTGATTATCCTTATCTTAAAAACATAATAACAAGTGTTATCATTTTCCATAAAAATATAGTGATGATTGAAACTGCTCAGTTTTGAAAAGAATTATTTGCTTCAGTGTTCAGGAACACAGGTAACACCTCCAACATTTTAATCTTTATTTCTCCAGGGAAGTAGAGAAACAGGAAATATGGTATTACACTGATAAACAAGTAAAGTTTATGCCCCCGAACAGATAGTTAGAAGATGTCTACGCAGAAAACAAATTTGGGGCAAAACAATTTGCCAAGCTTAATATAACCCAGATGTTGAATCAGAAGTAAAACACTCCGAGATTTATAACAGTTTGTTAGAAACAAATTGGATGAATACTATCAATATCATTTTCTGATTTGGTTGGTCCTGCTCCTCCCCTTCTTCCTAGATCATGGAATGCCTTACTTGATTACTCAATGTGAAGAAATATCTGCTCTTTGTTCTGCTGCTGGTTAAATGGTTCAATTCAGGGAGCTGTTACAACAAGGATAATTTCTGATTGTTAGTTATAAATGTGTGTGTGTGTGTGTATATATATATATATATATATATATATATATATATATATTACAAGATATATTTTGAATCCTATTGAATCCTATCTGACTGTTCACTTCCAAACGTCTCAACTGGTTCAAAAAAAAAAAAACACTATAAAAATATTAGCAGGGGTGTATCTTTTGAGACTTTATTGGTTAATTTTTCTCTTGCTGTAATAAAACATCATGAGCAAGGCAATTTATAGAAGAACGAGTTCATTTGGCTTACGAATCCAGAGGGTTAAAAATTACCTGAGGGGAGCATGGCAATAAGTGGAAGGCATGGTAGCAGGAGTGGAAAGTTGAGAGCTAACATCTTTAAAAACAAGAACAAAGCACACAGCCAACTGGAAATAGCCCTATGCTTTTTTTTTTTTCTCTCAAAGCCAGTAGCAGTGCCATGCTTCCTTCAGCAAGGATGCACCACCTAAGCCTCTTCAAATAGCACCACCCACTGGGTCACAAGTTTTCGTATATATGAGTCTCTGATGGGCATTTCTCCTTCAAACCACTACAGAGACCTTAGTATTTTCTTACTACGATAGGCTCCATGGTCCTCATAAAGTCCTTGTTTCTTACTAAAAGTTTTCTTGTCATCCACACAATTACACTACTCATGCAAGGCAATATACGGAGTTGCTAACAGCTAAGCTTTGAAGTCCTGCTGATTGAGTCAGAATCCTGTGTTCTCCTTTTAATCTTGGGAAAATCACATACCTATACCAGTGACTTCAATTTTCCTCATAGCAAAACAAATACAAATAACTTGACCAAATAATCATCTCCATAAGCATTTTTATAGCCTTTTAGTGTGTGTGTGTGTGCATGCTTGGGTGTGTTTGTGTGTATACCTATATATTCCTAAATATAACCTATTTTGTCTGTATAATGTTACTTGGATATATGTTTTCAAGGTTGACTGGTTCTAAACAACCAGTTGGTGTGTTCTTCCTCTCTTTGGCTGCCTATATGTCTTTGTCTATGGTTGAGGCCTTGTGGGATTTTCCCCATCCTCTTTGGCCTGCTCTTTGGTGTCATCTTTGTTTGGTTCATGTTTAGGCAGTCACGTTGATGAGACTTTATGACTATAACTATATTACTAGGAGACACGATCTTGCCTCTGATATACATAGATATTAAAAAATATTTTCTATGTTTGAGAAGGAGAAAATATTTTTAAATGACTGCTTCATTCCTTCCAATAGATATCAAAGTACTATTGTTAAAGATGTGAAATTATATAATTCACATTTGACAAGCTTGCTACATGTTAGCATCATTCATCTCATCCTCTTGTGGGTATAATTAGTTTTCTATTGCTGCTGCCACAAATTACAACAATCTTAGACTGTTCTGTAAATCAGACATATGAAATAGGTTTCACTGAGCTAAAAATCAAGAAATTGGCACAGTTGCATTTCCTTCCAAAAGAGCTGAAGAAGAATCTATTTTTTCTTTACTTTTTCAAGCTTGTACACATTATCTATGTACCTTAGTGCATGGTCCTTCCTACCACTGCTTTTTTTCTACTTCTTTTCTTTTAAAGATAGGGTTTTACTACATAGTCCTGGATGACTTCAAACTCACAGAAATCTGCCTGCTTCTGCCTCACAAGTACTGGAATCAAAGGTGTGCACCAACATGTCCAGCTTTGCTTTTAAAAACCCCTGTGGAGGCTGGACCAAAGGCTCTGGGTTTGTTCACTCTCTACTTTGTAAGTTCAAGTTCAAATTCAGCCTTGCCCACATGAGACCCTATTTCAAAACGCTAACAGGCATATGGTTGCCCATGCTCCAGTGGATAGCCCCACATCCATGAATATATTAGCAGCACTAAGTGGACTCATTTGGTTAAAACAAAATAGAGGAAGAAATCGAAGTTGAAAGGGAAAAATGGTAGTGAGGATATGGAAGAAGTTGGAGCAAAAGAAGTGGGGGTGGATTCAATCAAAACACATTGTATAATGTAGGAAATTCTTAAACAAGAAAGTAAAAAATATAAAATACTAACCAACAAACAAAACCTCTGTGTTTGCATTCAAGTCAAGTTTCTCTCACATAATTTCCATTCAAAATTGTCACATTTACCACATTTCTAAATCTATTTTTGCCATGGAAAGTAATGCACATGCAGGTTCAGACAGTTAAGATGTCCTCATGTTTGAAGATCATATTTCTGAAAATGACAACATATGGTGATATCTGGACCCTAGCTCACTAGTCATAATAATCGTTTTGTTTGCTTTGGTTTGGTTTTTAAAGGCAAGGTTTCCATGTGTAGCCCAAGTTGTACTCATTCTGTAGACCAGGCTGGCCTCAAATTCAGAAAGCTGCCTGCCTCTGCCTTCTACATGCTGGGACTGAAGGCATGTACCACCAGACACAGCTACTAGTAAGAATCTTAATGTTTGCCACACTATCACATATTTGAAATAGAATCTCCTACAATACTTTCAAGGTCTTCACTCTCTCTAATAAACCTGACTGAAAAACAGTCTTACATTTGACTCTTTAGTAAGTTGAGGACTGGAGTCAACATAGGGCTTATCCTATTGTATGCTACTTTGACCCTTTATTAGGGTTAATGAAAAGAACTTAAGAGATGTTATGAAGGGTGTGTGTTTTAGCTGCCAGAAGGATTAGCTAGATCCATTCTACTTATTCAAGTACAAAAGGTCATAGGCTAGGGAAGAAGTGGTTATAACATAAAACTCTAAGCTTTTATAGGGTCATTAGAATATGCAAATCCAGTAATTGAAGAAATGGGGTTATCAAACTTAGAAGGTTAAGGGAATACTCTCAAATGAGCTATAATGTCAACAAATCCATAACTCTTGCATATAGAAGAGTACCACTTGTCCTTTAAACGCTTATTTTTCTGAGAAATTTAGCTGACTATTTCTGTTTTGATGTAATTGCGAAAGGATTCTGTGAATTCAAATAAACTACAAATCCTGGTCCTCCATTCTAGTGGAGACTGTAGCCTGAAAATTAAAAACAAAACAAAAACACGTGAATCAGTAGAGGAAAACTAAGTGAAATTCCTGTGTGATAATATCAAGAGGAGCCATTGATTCAGAGAAGGGATAGTAGACCTTACAGTGGAATGTCTAGAAAAGGCAATGTGATAGAAGGACTAAATTTGACTTTTGAGTCAGTCATACAAACATCAAAAACATTGGCAGCCTTAGACTCAGTAAATCAACTAGTAAGAATTTAGCCAAAGTAGTTTAAAAAGTAGGATCAAGTATCTTAGTGTACCTTATAGCAGTGACAACCAAACAGTGAATGCTTCCCAAATAGAGAAGGTTAAAAAAATTATGATAGTGGAGTATGGGTGAATAGTATGAAGTTACTAGAATTATATTCTGAAAGAATTCCTCATGATTGAAAAATGCTCATATTATATTGTTAAGCTACTAAAAAATGCTACAAAACTATGCTGTATCAAAGAGATTTGATATTTCAATTGTGAATCTTCATAAGTCAATAAAATGCATTATTTTTCTAGTAGAAAAACTATAAGGACAGACACTTTCCTCAGATACTGGCAAGTCACAAGGAACTTGTCATGTGCCTATCCTCCTGTCCAAGGAGACAAGTACAGCAGCTGCTGGCTATCAGAGCTCCTTCATATTTTCCCTAGGATTCTTTGTATCTAAGAACGAAAACACCTTAGGAAAGGGTCTTGTCACCTACTGAAAGGGAGACCAGGCTGGGTTTATTTGGGATAAAATGAGGTAAAGCAGGAAACATAGATTGGATAAAAATAGAGCAGACTCTACAAGGAGTATCACAAATGACATTCTAGAATCATGGCTCGTATAACTCCTGCTGTTATAAGAGAGAATGTCAGAGCCTGTGCCCTACTAGCTCCAACGAGCCTCTCTCTCTCTCTCTCTCTCTCTCTCTCTCTCTCTCTCTTTTTCTCTCTCTTTCTCTCTCTCCCCCCCCTCTCTCTCAAAAAAGTGTAAACCTTTTTCAGAAGGCTAGTTCATCCTCTGGCTGCTTCTAGGTCTCTCAGCCTTATTCGTTTTCCAGCATGAGGTTCTTGGGGAAATTTCAATTTCTAGGATCTGTAGTTTCAAAAGTCTAATAGCCAAAGGGGTGGCCATAATACATTTTAAAACATCTGCCAGGATGGTTTCATTGCTTGAATAGAGGAAGTTTTTAGATAGGAAACAGACAGGTGGAAGGCCACTAATGCCTGATCTTGACATAGAAAAGTAGTGTCTCCTTGAAAATGACAGAGGGTTTTTAGCTGCAAATATACTTTAACCCAGGAATCAGTTGACAGTCACTCATAGTCACCCAGTCAGTGGCTTCTGAATTTTTGGTTTGTCGATTCAATGAATGAAATTTGGGGATAGAGAGTTGATTCAGCAATTATAAAATACAGTATTTAACTCCCAGCTCCCATGTGGCAGCTGACAACCATCCATAACTCCAGTTCCAGGAGAAATGATGCCTTCTTCTGACCTCCAGAGGCATCTGATGCACCGTGGTGCACAGTCATACATGCAGGCAAAACACTAATACACATAAAATAATAAAATCTAAAAAAAGAATGGAATTCATATACAATAGCAAGGCAAGCTTAAAAAGGAATTTTATTACAGACTCACAGGTAATAGCTTAAAAGAGAGAAGGAAGAGCACTGTAAAGGAGGAGTGAGTTCCTGGAAATGAGATACTGTTGTGAATGCCCACCCTGGAGTTAATGGTTTATTAGTTGGAGGCATAGAGAGGGAGAGGTGAACTGTTCAGTAGATGTGGCCCACTCACAAGCTGGTACCTCTAGGTACTTATATGTTCCATGGCAACCCTTAGTGCAGTGTCCAGGGAGGGATGCTTTTTTAATGGGAGAAAGATAGTGAGAAACTCTACTGCCCCTGTTGCATCCTTAGTCTCTGGCCAGCACACACACACAAAAAAATTGGCTTAAACACTATGGGCATCTCTGGCTTCTGACAATGACAGACTTGAAAAGACCAAAGATATTATCTAAAGAATATCTACAGACTTTGGGGGTCTCTACCCTAAAATTGCCTGGCCAGTTTCTGTTTCCTGTGTTTATCCATAGAGATGAAGTAGCAACATGAATTTTATGACTCAACCATTTTCTGGAGTTTTAAAAGCAGCATAAGATCCAAAAGTTTCATTTCTAGGTATGTACCCGACAACAATGAAAAATCTGTCAAGCCAAAACTTTGTGCACCAATCACCATAGTGACATTATTGATACTATCCAAAACCTTGAAATTTTTTTCATGAAATTTTAGATAAACAGAATGCTATATATTCATAAAATGGGATATTATTCAGCAATAAAAATAAGTAATGGCACAAGCTATTGTTTGAATAAATCTTTAAAATATGATAAATGAAAGAAGGCAGAAGCAAAAGGCTTTATGGAATTCCAGCCATAAGAAATGTATATAAATACACTCATCTTTTGAGGTAGAAAATGTTTACGGATAGGGACAGAGCAGTGGTGATAAATTGATATCAAGAATAGGGCATAACTATTTATAAGAATATAGGCACTTGAGGTAGTGAAATATACTAATATAAGACAGGGAATGATTATATAATTCTACTTTTACAAAAATAATTGAACTATATGCTTAAAAATAATGAACATTTTGTACATAAATTATAACTTTATAAAGTTATAAAATGGAAATATTGTATTAGATTAATTTAAATATAATAAATTTTTCTTTGAGTATTCATGACAAGCCATGACTGTATGCCTTCCTGGTTGTCAACAACAAAAGCATTCAATGCTGATATATTATTTTTAAATGTCAGCTTGAATATACAATCCACTTAGTTCCAGAGAGACTCAGAGCACAAGGGTCCCCTTAGTGTATACAACCCTGACTATTTTAGTTACTTTTTTATTGGTAATGATGAAGAAGCATCTACTAGAAGAAACATAAAGAAAGAAAGGATCATTTTGGCTCAGAGTTTCAGAGGTTTGGGATTTGTTTGTTTGTTTTGTTGATTTGTTTTGTTTTGTTGCCAGAATAGAATGGATGTGGTATACCAGTACTCCACAGTGCTAAAAAGCACATGGTGGAGGTTTCTCCTGTGTTGGTGGGTTAAGCAAAGCAATTGGACTACTACTAAAAGCAGATATAACTTAAACACATCACCATTACTTAACTACTTCCATTCTCCATGTTCTACTTGCTATTAGTTTTTCGAGTAGGATTTTTCTGTGTGCCACCAGTGCCAGGCTAATGTGTGTGTGTGTGTGTGTGTGTGTGTGTGAGAGAGAGAGAGAGAGAGAGAGAGAGAGAGAGAGAGAGAGAGAGAGAGAGAAAGAGAGATAGAGATAGAGATAGAGATAGAGAGATAGAGAGAGTTTGTGTGTGTGTGTGTGTATTATTGATAAATTTTTCATACAGTATATTAAGACCATGGTTTTTCCTCCCTCAAATTCCTCTAGGCTCCTCCTCCATCCAACCTACCCAATTACATACTGTCTTTTTCTTTAGAAAACAGGCATACCAATATGAAACAAAAGTCTTAAAAAACACCATTGAGTTTATTTTGTGTTGGTCATCTTCTGCTGGGCACGGAAACTACACCAGGGCATCCATCCTGTATATAGTCACCAAACTCAGACACTATTGTGGGTGCCAAGAAGTGTTTGCTAAAAGGAGTCTGATATAGCTGTCTCCTGAGAGGCTCTGCTAAAGCCTGACAAGTACAGAGGAGGATGCTCACAGCCAACAATTGGACTTCGCATGGGATCCCCAATGGAGGAGTTAGAGAAAGGACTGAAGGAGCTGAAGGGGTTTCCAACTCCATAGGAAGAACAACAATATCAACAAACCAGACCCCCAGAACTTCCAGGGACTAAACCACCAACCAAGTAATAGTACACATGGAAGGACCCATGGCTCCAGCTGCATATGTAGCAGAAGATGGCCTTGTTGGGCATCAATGGGAGAGGCCCTTGCTCCTGTGAAGGCTTGATGGATGCCCCAGTGTAGGTAGATTTGAGGGCAGGGAAGCAGGGGTGGGTGAGTGGGGAAACACCTTTATAGAAGCAGGGGGAAGGAGGATGGGATGGGGTTTCAGGGGGGAAACCAGGAAAGGAATAATATTTGAAGTGTAAATCAAGAAAATATCCAATAAAAAATATACCTAATAAGACTCCACTGATGAAACTAATTTTTCCTTTGTAAGTGGATGACAGTTGGAGATAGTTTCTCTGTTAGGGGTGGTAGCTCATGTTCACTTCCGCCACTGAGCACTGGAAGCTCAACTAGCATTTTATCAATTGAGTTTCTCTTTCCAGATAATCCTTACTTATATCAAGTTGACAAAGACAAACAAACAAACAAACAAACAAACAAACTCAGACCCAAAAGGATATACATGGTATGTACTCACTAATAAGTGGATATTAGCCAAAAAAAAAAAAAAGTACAGAATACCCAAGATACAGTCCACAGGACTCAAAAAGGTCACCAAGCTGAAGGGCCCAAGTGAAGATGCCTTAATTACACTCTGGAGGAGAAGAAAACAATCACAAGGGGGGAGTGAGGGAGGAACCTGAGAGGGAAAGGGGACAGGGAGTGTGGAATTGGGGAACATTATCTGGTATTGGGTAGGAGAAAAGGACTGAAACCCTGAGGGTCAGCACAAAGAATGGAAACTGGCAACCTTGGGAAGTAGGAGGTTGGGGGGACCCTCTAGAATGTACCTGAGACCTGAGAGGTGAGAGACTCTCAGGCCTTAAAGGTAGGGACCTTAGATGAAATGCCCTACAGTTGGGAGAGAGAACATGTAGAGCCCACCTCCAGCAGAAAGACAGGGCATCAAGTGAGGGATGGGGTTGCCATCCCACAGTCAAAACTCTGACCCATAATTGTTCCAGTCTGAAAGAATTACAGGGATGGAAATGGAGAAAAGCCAACCAAACAAAAACCCTACCATCATGATAGCATATTTACCTAGCATGCACACGGGCTTTGATTCAACTTCTGGTATAGAAAATTAAATAAAAAATAACACAAGGAAAGAAAGGATATTTGATGATGTAGTATTGTCAAGCTACAAATAGTTTTTAATTTGATAAGGTCATCCCACACAAGTTACAAGTTACTATTAGTATGACTGTCTGAAGTTGGTTTTGGCTGAAGTCTATGTACTTGTTTGCATTTATGAATGGTAGTAGGAAGTAATGTGGTACTGAGTCTACTTCCTTCTATTTTCCAATAATGTATTGAGTCCTAATTCTTTTAATTATTATTATAGGTATCTGTAAATTCAGACACAGGTTTAAGCCAATTGAAAGTCTTTACTCTAGCCAGCTAGGGCTATACTTGAGTATTTGGGACCGAAGTGCAACACTGAGTAAATTTAGAGATTTTTGAAGGCAAAAACTATGTCCTGGCATCTCACTCAGCAGTTGCAAGAAGTTTCGTGTCTGTGTGGGGGTGGGGGTGGAGGGGAGAGCAGAGGACTTTGCACAGGCAAGCAGTTTAACAGAAGCTAAGATAAACTGGAAGGGAAGTTCCGCACTAGCAGGAAATTTAACAAAAGCTCAGATAAAGTGGTTAGTTGTAGAGAAGGCATTCTGCATAATCAGGTAGTTTAACAGTAGCTAAGATAAGCTAGTTGGGCACCTTGACCTAAGGTTTCTAGAATAGACTAATTTTCTATGGGGCTTCCCATCCAGGAAATCAAATTTTAGTCAACACTAAAATGGCCTCAGCAAAAATACGAGACAGAGGAACCTCTGTACTGTCTTGCCCTGCTGTATCGTGTGTTAAGTGGCATCTCAGGAACAGTTTAAAATTAACTACAGTAAGAGTACACAATGGAAATTGGTTAATGCTATAAAATCAAGACTTTTATTTTAGACAGTCACTTGTTACTGAAGAACTAAGGGAAGACATGCCTATGTTTCATTTATATGTTCATGTTTTAACAGTCTGCCATTTTATCCTAGCTTTGAGGGTGATGATGTCTCTGTTTTTTAATTGTTCATTGTCCCATTAAATGTCTTGAAAATGTATGTAAAGGAAGGCTATTTAGCCATAGCATCTTGAAAATTATCATTCCAAAGTTAAAGAACACAACATTAGCTAGCAGTTTAGATAAAGTGTAAGAAGAGGAATCATCAATTAATCCTGCATATATCTACTGTTCACAAACCAGAGCCAGTGGCAGAAAATTGCTTCAGTGCTCATCAACTTGAATGTCTTTAATGGCTTTTCTGGAGACATTCTAGAGCAGTTTGATGAAGAGGCATATTGGAATGCCATTGATCAGTGGCCAGAGAATAATGAGTATTGTTTATTATAATAGGCATGGAATGCATCAATAATGAGGTCAGTTAAAAGAAGATGGCATCATATTGGTAGTAGCTGAGTTTCTCAAGCAAAGGTCCAAAGCAAGGGAAAAATCTTCACCAAGCAGTTAGTCTAGAGTCATTCACAAGACAGGAATTGAGAACCAGGGAACACGAGTTTTAAAATGCCTCCGAATTTCCTTAACCACTAACAGTGTTAAAAGACGGAGTTTGTAGAAACCTAGCTAAATTATACAATTTTATTTGAAGTTTATCAGTTGAGAAGTATCTCTTCTGAAGCTCCATAAGTGTCATGCTAGGCACAGCAGAACAGATAGTTCTGATGCAGTAGCTTGAGCATGGAAACAGCATAAAAACAAATTTGCAAACATTTGATTTCTGCTACTTTCTTTGTTAAGAGTTTAAGTGGGAGCCTTTCCTTATTAGGCTGGGTAAATTTGGATGGCTTGGCATTTGCCAAATATTGTTCTTGATTTCTGAGGAAGTCATGTTTAGTGATATGGAAGTGCATTTCAGTGTGGTCTTTTGGGGCCTGATAGAGGAGTACAGTGTACATTAATGATTTCCCATGCAATCCCCTCTTCCTTGTGTGTGCGCACACACACACACACACACACACATGCACACATACACACACACACATACACACACAGTTTTTTACCAATAACCAGGGATGTGACACATGGCCTCCTGTATGCTCTGCAAGCAATCTTTCTATCACTGAGCTATAAGTTCAGCATCTCCCATGTATTTTCAAAACTGATTCAGTACCTTTCTTCTTCTAGGTATAGTATGGTTATTGATGGTTTTAGTTTGCCTTATATTGTTACGATGATGAACTGCAACTTGGGGGAGCAGAAGGATTTATTTGGCTTAGACTTCTACTTTGCAGTCTATCAGGAGTGAAAGTCACGACAGGAAGTCAAGGTAGGAACCTGGAGGCAGGAGCTAATATCGAGGTCATAGGAAAATACTGCTTAGGATTGCTTCCAAGCTTTGCTCAGCCTGCTTTTTTATATAATCCAGAACCTTCTCCCCTGGGTTTGGCACCACTACTTCTTTCCCCACCCCTGCCATGGTCTGGGCCCGCCTACATCATTAATCAAGAAAATGCCCTGCAAACAATCAGATAGAGACATTTTCTCAACTTAAGGTTCCTTCTTTCTAGATGAGAACAGTGGATCAAACAGACATGAAAACTAACCAGTAATGGATGATTTTTCATTATCTGCTTTATATTTTTCTATACTTAAAAACATTCTCAGCCGGGCAGTGGTGGCGCACTCCTTTAATCCTAGTACTTGGAGACAGAGGCAGGTGGATTTCTGAGTTCAAGGCCAGCCTCGTCTACAGAGTGAGTTCCAGGACAGCCAGGGCTATAGAGAGAAACCCTGTCTTGAAAAAAAAATTCCCAAATAAATTCCTCCAAATTATTGATTTTATAATCAAATTATATTAATCCAAAAATGAGATTTTAAAGAAGTTAGTCTATTATTCATTTGAATGTGCCACGTCGTGTGAGTGTATAATACATGTGGGGGGGGGCAATGTGCAGTTATGTGTACCTGTGTATATCTGAAGATGGTGTCGGGGCCCTTCTCTATCATCCTACTACATTGAGGCTCAATCTCTCACTGAACTTGGAGCTGGTGCTTTCTTGTTTTCTCTGCTAGGGTAGAAGCCAGCAAGCCCCAGGGATCCTTCTGTCATCTCTCCTCCTGCGGCAGGATTACAGGCAGTTGCGGAGCACCCACATTCTTGTGTGTATGCTTGGGCTCGAACCACCAATCCTGGTGATAGCTTGGTAAATGCTCTTAGCCGCCGAGCCATCTCTCCAGTCCTTAAAATAACATATTTTGCTTAAATTGGAAAACAAGAAGGAAAGCATGATAAAGCAAGTGAAGAATATAAGGTAAACAAGTTTTGGGAGAGACATCTATTTGGATTTATAGCAGTAAGTGGTTAATATGCATTAGCCTATTATATTCCTCAGCAGTGAGGAAAAACAGTATGCTTCAGTGGATTTCGACGCATTGTTTAGTGCTCTCAGTTCCCTGTTATCTAGTGTTAATCTTTTGATGCCTTTGAGTCATTTTACATCTTTGTATATTATAAGAAACTGATAGAACAATGCAAATGGTTATTGTTTATGGACATGGAAATTAATTCTATGCAGAGGAGAAAGAACTTCAGCCCCAAATGAAGGCACTTTGCTTCCACTTACAAGTACTCTTCAATATGCTGGGTGTCACCTGAAAGCAAGCTTCACCAATGTTTGCTGTGGGATGACAGAAAGAAAGGCACATCAAACATTTAAGGAGACGGCAGGAAAAAGATACAATGATGTAAGTGGTTTGGGGAGTGGGGGTAACCTAAATTCAATGAAGAGCAATAGCTAGCCATTTTCATTTGCTGGGTGGCTGCTGTGACCTTTCTGTTACTTCTGTGAGTGTTGTTTTCTTCTATTACTTTTTTTTTTTCTAAATTGTTAAACTAAAATAGAAACAAATCTGTTAGACAAGAATCCAAACTTCCTTTCTTGCTCGGGGCCTTTTGTGTTTGAATATGATACTTTGCAAATATTAATGAATGGACTCTCAGTTATCTGTGCTGATCTAGGGGAGTGTTAGTGCAAGAAAGCACTGCTCTGAAGGCCAGGAGCTTCTCTCCTAGGAGGACATTATGGATATGCATCTAGGAGACCTGTACCAGCGATTTCCCAAAGGTCTCTCTATGGACCATAAAGTCAGCCTGATGTGCTTGGAAGAAAATCATATATGCAGGGCACTCTTCTACAAATTCTGTTTCTAGTGTGAAAGAAAATTCCTGGAAAGAATCTGTATGGGCTAGGGCTAATGGACAGATTAATACTTCAAAGCATGTGGAGAGTTTAGAATGATACAGGTCTGAGAGCCTAATTACAGTTTCTCCTGCTATCTTTATCTACCCCCCACCTCTCCAAAAGCCTTCCTTAGTGCACCTCTGTATCTGACAAAGCTCCTGATAAAGAGATAAAAACCTTTGAAATGCATTAATTTACCAAAACCTCATTGTCTACCAATCACAAGGCCAGAAGGGCTATCACCAAGCAACTGAGGCTTATCTGCCTGGCTCTAACCCACTTCATGAACATGGAATCTAGGAGAAGGGAAAGAGGGGGCTCAACATTCTAGGCCTTTGGTCATTTAGATTTGGCTCCCAATTAAGCTGTTTCTTATTCCCTTTGAAAGCTGCTGCTGCTGCTGCTGCTGCTGCTGCTGTGTGTGTGTGTGTGTGTGTGTGTGTGTGTGTGTGTGTGTGTGTGTGTGTGTGTGTGTGTGTGTGAGAGAGAGAGAGAGAGAGAGAGAGAGAGAGAGAGAGAGAGAGAGTGCATTTGAGTCCCCAAACTATTATTAACAAGCTACCATGTAAATCTTGTGCAAAATATAGATTTCAAATAGTGTGGATAGCAGTCATTTCAAAAAGACCTTTCTTTGAGGACTACCTCTTAGGGAGGACCTTTTTAAAAACAGCTTTCTATTCCTTCAGCCAGAGATGTGATCTAACTAGAAAGGCAAACACAGGCTTGTTGACTGTTGATGACGAAAGAAGGAAAGCAAGGGCTTTCAACCAGGCTCTTACTGGTAGAGTTAGTCTAGGACTTGGAGAAAGGCTTATGGAGAAAAACAAACAATCAGACAGACACCAAAAACCTTCTCTGTGTCTTCTCTCACACCTCTCCAGCAGACTTTCTTCCTCAGTAATTAGTAGCGACAAAGAAAGCATTAAGCAGTTAGCAGAAAAAGCAATGGCAATAAAACGTAGGTTTTGTGTAGGGACCAAAGGAAAAGCATACAAAGCAATTGACAGCCCATGCAGACAGGGAAGGGGCTGGAAAGAGGACTGTGAGATCAGCTGGATGATGTGTGGGGGGCAGCTCTCAGGGAGCATGCAAAAGCAGATCTTTAGTTATGACTCTGTAGGAGATGAGAAATATTGAAAACAAAGCAGTCTTTTATATATTTCATAAAACCGTTTCTTGGGGAGCTATTCAGAACATACTGATTTGAGTTACCTGATCTTTAAATGTATGCTGAGCATAAGGATTAGTTTTCTTTTCTTTCTCTCTGTCTTTTTCTCTTTTTAAAGACTAAATTACAATGCACTCTCCTGTAGGATTCTTTTTCTTTGGTCACTTTGATATATTTTACTGAAAACCTGGTGGACTGGGCTCAAAGCATTTGACTCCTCACAGAGGCTTACCTGTCAAAATCGTAACAACACATGATACTTCTTTCCAGTCAGATTTGAGGCTGGATAGATTTATATACTATAGAGTGAAAAATACACATCCTGTCAGAATCAGTGACCTCACTGAGGAAGGATGACCACAGCATGCAAGTGCAGAGCCAAATACTAGCTGGAGGCCTGGAAAAGAAGTCAAAGAAGAACCATACTGAAAATGTAAGCCTTGTCAAAACCACTAAAATGCCTGGCAAACACTTGAACCAAGAAAGTGACATTTTGTCTATAGTCCTACCCATTAGAGGTCATCAACAGACTGCATTAAGAAAGGAAAAGGATAAGAGTTTTGTCATTTCATATCTAGATATTTATTGTAAATAGCAGTCCTTTTAGAGTATTTTCCCCCTGAAAACAGATGAATTGAAATTGAAATGCTGTTTTGAACACTGGTAAACTTCTTCAGGGCTGCAATTGTTACTCCGTTTCTGGTTCTCCAAGTGTCTCAGGTTGTCTGACTTAGGATGATTGATCTAGAAAACAAAATTCACAGGACAAAAATGGATTTTCCAAACAGCCCCTTCTTTGCCAGAGGCAGCTGGGATCATCCTAAGTGAGTCTATTAGCATTGTGACCGTGGTAGGGTGCAATTTGAAACAACACAATGCAGACAAAAGACCTAAAGTGTTAGCAAGAGCAGTTCTGTCCTCAGGTGTGTGAATCACTGTGAAGTCATACATGAAAATAACTACAGTAATGGCTGAAGTTTCTGGTTGTTTTTATGCATTATCGTAATTAGTCCCCAAAATATACCAGAGAAGTGGCAACTATCTATCATCTTATAGATAACTGAAAAACTGAAGCACATGGCAGTTGGCTGAAAGACTTTTATGCTTGTTTACTTGTTTGTATCAGAAGGAAGGAGAAAATCCCAGGTCTCCATCTGTGTACTGAGGTTTCCTGACTGATAAACGCTGAGCGTTTTCTGAGATTTTATAATATTTTTTAATACAACCTATGAATCCAATAAAACATTTCCTGCCTTCTACTAAATTTACCCTAGGAAAATATCACCAGCCGGAATTTATTACTTGACTTGGAATTTATCAATTCTATTCACACCCTCTACAGAAAATATATGGTTGCTTATGCAGCTTTCAAGATGTGTCTCAAAAGTAATGAAACTGATTTTCATTTGGGATCCATGAAACTCCCCCTTTTCATTTAACAGTCATACCTATAAGGATGAAGCATGAAATGATTCTGCATAAGATAAGAGTTATTGATGAGGAAGAGAGCAGACCTTCTTTAATTTTCAGCACAATGTCTCCTGATGGAGACTGTATGAACAAATACATTAACATCCCCCAATTACTCTTCTGTCTAGGTCTAAAAGCCTTCTAGCTTCAGGGCACTCTTTGGCTAAGGGCTTCTTGTAATTAGACTGATGTTTGCCATCCTACTTGCTACTAGAATCTTCCCAGGACTATTGAATACAGCATACCAAGATGGTAGAAGCATTTTAGGACCTGTGTATACAGTGTGGTAGTCACTAGCCATACATAGCTATGGAGCACTTGAAATGTGATTAGTGCTCCATAGAACAGAATGCATTCACATTGAGACAAGTACAGGAAGTTTAAGCGACCACTGTATGAGACAGAGCAGGATCGTCAAGGGAAACACTTTGTAGGGTTAAGGGGTCTGTTGCCCAAGGCCTCTAGAGTCAGAGTCACTGGCAAGGTGCCATTTGAATCAGTATTCTCTATATTAGTCAAAGTTGACTGAATAGCCTGTTTATTTAGACTCAAATTGCTTTTGTTTTTCAAGATCATAATTCTAGACAACCTGCGTTTCCAAACATAATACTGCATATAGGATATATCTAGCTATTTATGCACAACATTTTTTTAATTATAGAAAATGAGTGCTATTGTTCCCAAGAGCAGCAAGTGTGTTGTGTATCCTCCACAGGACTTAAATTGTCCACATCTTTAAAGTGCCACATAGGAAAGTTTGCGGTTTGTTTGTTTGTTTGTTTTGTTTTGTTTTTTTAAAGATAAATTTGGGAGCGATTATTCATTTTACAAAAGAATTCACCAAAGGGCTACTTTAAATAGCTAGCTCTCTAAAAGTGAATTCTAAATAAGATTCAATTAACAAAAATTCAATTTGCACACAACTCTTCAAGAACACATCTGTTTCCTAAAATCAGCTACACCTGTGGATCATTTGCAAAACCTCTGGAGGCTGAAAGAAATTCTTCATAAAAGCTAGGATGCTAGAATTCAAATCACTCTAGTCTCTACACAGTGTGTATGTGTGTGTGTGTGTGTGTGTGTGTGTGTGTGTGTGTGTGTGTGTATGTGTATAGGAATACTGCACACACATGTCTGTACGTGGAGGTCAGAAGTTGATATTGGCTGTCTTCTAATATTCACCACATTTTATTTTATTTTATTTTATTTTATATTTTTGAGACAGGGTTC
Organism: Uromys caudimaculatus; assembly: GCA_028551405.1. Classification (NCBI taxonomy): domain Eukaryota; kingdom Metazoa; phylum Chordata; class Mammalia; order Rodentia; family Muridae; genus Uromys; species Uromys caudimaculatus. The sequence goes on from CM052722.1 coordinate 68,592,047, forward strand.
TCAAAGAGCCCACACCATATTGATTAGTGAAAACTAGTGGGCCAGCAGGCCCCAGAATTCTCTTGTCTCTGCCTCCCAAATATTGGGAGTATGTACTACCATGCCCCATGTTTTATGTCATTGCTGGGAATTGGAACTCAAGCACTCTACTGGCTCTGGCGTTTCTACAGCACTTCTATCCCACGGTTTTGGAAGAAACGTTTTTCTGTCAAAAGAACCTATACTTTTTATGAACTCTCTTTCCAGAGCAACTAACAACAGCCTACAATGGTTAGGATGTATTTGGAGTATGAAAGAATGCATTCAACCAAAGAGTCCCCTCAGAATCATTACGAAAATGGACACAAATAATACCAAGACTCTGATTTCTGGTCTGGCATGTAATGGGCTTAGAAGTCAACATGTCCTCCTAATAAGTAAAAAGCTGAGAAGACTCATTAATCAATAACTCTTTTTAGCCTATCAGTGTTTAGGTTATTGGGCAACTTCTGTCCCCTAATTTTGAGAGGAAGAGAAACAGAAGAAGGGAATTGCGTACACCAAAGAAGAAACCAGTGCCCAGGTAGAAAAAATGGAAATTAAGCTGGTAAAATACTGGGAGGCTTAATGATGATAAGTTTAATTGGTAACAACCTTTCAGAAGGACCTGGTCATATAATATTTAATCAATGACAGAAAGCTGACTGGGAAATCCAGAAAAAATGTAAACAGCATACTTGTAAAGAATGTAGAAAGTTCTCAAGAGACATGTAAGATATGTCACTAGGGGATGGAGAGAAGGCTTAGTGATTAAGAGCAATGGCTATTTTTGCAGAGGACCCAGGTTTAATTCTTAGCACCTACATGATGATTCACAGCCATCTGTAACTCCAGTTTCAGGGGACTGCATTCTCTCTTTTGGCTTCCATGTGTACCAATCATGTAGGTGCTACATAGAAATACATGCAGGAGAAACACCATACACATAAAAAAATTGACTTCCACTTCTGCCTTACAAAATTAAAAAAATATATCTCTATCTATCTATCTATCTATCTATCTATCTATCTATCTATCTATCTATCTATCTATCTATATCCTGCTGTAGGAAAGACAATATCAGGAGTGTGAAGAGAAAACCTATATCTGATAAAGGATTGCTATCCAAAATACATTTGGAATAGCCTTAAAACTAAAACTGAGCAATAAAGCCAGTTGTAGTGTCACATGCTTTTAATCCCAGCACTAGAGAGGCAGAAGTGGGTGGATCTCTGAGTTCAAGGTCAACCTAGTTTACAAAGTCAGTTCCAAGACAGCCAAGGCTTTGTAGAAAGATCTTGTCTTTGAAACAAAACAAATCAAAAACAAAAAATAACTGAGCATTAAAAAAAATAAACACATCATTTAAAAATGGACATACTTATTAGAATGACCAATATTTATGCACTGACAACACCAAACCCTGGCCGAGAATGAGCTAACAGAAATTCTGGCAGAAATGTAAATAAGTGCAACCATTTTGGAACACACTTTGGCTGTTTCTTACAACTAAAAATATTCTTAGGGCATACCACCACCATCCTGCTCCTTGCTATTTATCCAAATCAATCGAAATCTTTTATCTACATAAAAATATGCCTATGGTTATTTATAGCAGTTTCATTCATAGTAAGTTTGAAATAACTAAGATGTTTTCCAGCAGGTTCAAAGTATGTATACAAATGACACATATAGATAATGGTGTATTATTCCATTCTAAAAGGTAATTGTGCTATCAATCCATGAGAATGTGTGGAAGAAAAATAAAAGCATATTTCCAAAATGAAAGAAGTTAATCTGTACCATAACTTAGTTTCATTATATGACATTCAGAAAAAGACAAAACTACAGATGGTAAAATATTAGTGGCCAGGGGTCAGGAAAAAGAAAAAATTGAATAAATGGAGCATAAAGAAATTTTTAGGGCAGTGAAGCTACCCTGTATGGTAAATATATATCAGTCTACATTTGTTGAAACCAACAGAATGTACAGTAAGAGAAAATCTTAATGAAAACCGTGTACTTTGCAGGTCAACACAGTACTACTCTTGTGAGATATGTCCCCAGTTCGGTATGGATGGAGGGATGGATGGATGGATGGATAGATAGATAGATAGATAGATAGATAGATAGATAGATAGATAGATAGATAATATATAGAAATTAATTTTTTCTATTTATTCATTCTCTCCCTGTTGTTTTTTTAAAGAAAATGGCCTCCATAAGTCATAGTGTGTGGCACTATTAGGAGGTATGGCCTTGACGGAGTAAGTCTGTCACTGTGAGAGGTGGGTTTTGAGGTCTCCAATGCTCAAACTAGGGCCCAGTGTAGTTCAGTTGCTCTTCCTGCCGCCTGCAGTTCCAGATGTAGAGCTCCCAGATACCTCTCATCACCATATCGTCTGCAGGCCACCATACTTCCCACTATGATAATAATGGACTGAACCTCTGAACTGTAAGCCAACCCCAATTAAATGTTTTCCTTTTTAAGGGTTGCTGTGCTCATAGTGTCTCTTCACAGCAACTGAAACCCTAACTACAATACTCCCCTTTTCTTTTATACAAGGAGTTGAACTCAGGATCTTCTATGGGCTATGCAAGCACTCTACCACTGAGCTATATACCCTCCAATAAATTTCTCTTTGAACCTAACATTGTTCTAAATAACAAAAATAAAACTGATTTTTAGTAGTATTATAGAAGTTTGAATTAATATTATATTGATATATATTTTCTTCTAAAACAAGCTCATTTATTCAGTTGTCTTGGTATACAGCTGACTAGCAGTACCCTTTCTCACAGTATGTCCCATCTTGAACAAAATCATGCCTGTCCCTACACCCATTATACTACAGCCTTTCTTTGGCATATCTCATTAGTGCTATAACAGTGTTTTTCAAACAGCTTGTTAAAAATTTATAAACCTAGATCTTTCTCTTGGTCATCAGATTCAAGAGGTCTGAAATAAGGTCTAGAAATCTGTATTTTTAACAAGCATCACAATGGATTTACATGAGAATAGTGCATAAAACCAAACATTTTTTATTTAGGCAACCTTGAATTTCATGCAAAACTAGTGTTTTTATTTATGTATTTGGATTAAGATTGGCTGTGGTTATTGAAAGCTTCATACTGAGTCCATCAAAATTCTAAGTCATTCTGACAAACTCTCATTTTTATCTAGTTCATAATTTGGTTTCAGGATGGTTCTCATAAAATTAAATGTGTTCAGATCTGAGAGTGTTCCATTACATTAGCAAAGAAAACACAATAAATTCTAAGAATAACAGTCCAAATATCTGGAGTGTTTCTTTTTCTTTTGTAACAAAAATATATGCTGCATTTTCTGAGGTATGTTAATTCAGCCTCTCAGAATATTGATGAGATTTATATAGAATGATTGCAGAAAAGAGGAGAGTTATAAATGAAGGCAGAAAACTGTAGATCAAAATATTACTTCCTGTTAAAAAATAATTTTGCAAGTTATGCATTTGTTTGGGAAATAAAAAGTATATGTCTCAGGAAACCAATTCCTTCAGTTCCCTCAAGCCTCTGACAGGACCTACATACCTTATTTTCTTACCACTGAACAGAAATGCAAAGCAATAACCTTTGGAGTACAAAGCCTTTCATGATTTTGTTTACAAAAGCCTTTGTCTGTAGGTGTACCTGTTAAGTAGTACACACTGTATAACGACATCCCTTATTCATGTCTACATCTCTGGGTGGCCAAGCTGAAACAAAGAACACATTTCAAGCATGTAGTGCTAGCTCTGCCATGCTGAGAGCAGTGCACATTTTCATCATTTCTGTCCTTTTAACTTAGTACAAACATGCAAAGACTATAGATCAAACATGTTTTATTTTGTTTCAAATGCTATCTTTCTTTTGTAAATTGTTATTTTGACATATTTACTATTCTTTTCTGTCCAGTAGAAAAATATAAAATATTTCCCCCAAATACCACATAACTGTACTCTGTTATGCAACTGGAATTCAAAGGATAGATAAACCTGGTTAGTAACAGATACTGCTGCAGTAATTGGAATTTGGCCAATGCGAAGCAACCTTGAACATGTTCACATGACCAAGTGTGAGCTGTATAAAAATTCCATGCACCTTTTCTATTTAATTAGTCTATTATGTTTCAAGTAATCACAATGTTGTGGATTTTATTTTGAGTGGGAGATAAAATTGAATCTGCCTTGTTAGAGTAAATAAAGAAAGGAAATTAACAACATCCACTCTTCTAGAAAAAAAATGTTGAAGTGTGAAGAATCTTTTTTTCCTGTAAGTGCTCAATGATAATTTTTATATCGTCCTCATTTCCTCATAAATAAGAATTTTTTGTGTTCTCTATAAATTAGCACTATATAATTTTATTCTCCAGTTGGATTTGAAAGTATATAATCTTGAAAGAAAAGATAATTGTATTGTTAAAAAAACAATTATTCAACAGAGTGAAGTTGCTACTGTGTGCATGTGTTTGTATTTGCATGGAGGAAGGAGAAAGGAAAACACTTGCAACTAATTAATTTTTGAAAGATTATACCATATTTCATGATCTAAAAAATTTATCTAAAAAGTTTTAATCATGTTGCTATTTAGAACAGGAAAACTTGGAGCTTAAATGGTACCTAAGTATTTTTTTCCTATTGGAAAGAGCACATCAGAAAATTGAGCTTGTGAAAGGCAGAAGCTTTTAAGACAGGAAAAGGGTGGCAACTATCAAATGAAAAACAAAACTAAAACAAAGGGCCAACACCAATAATAAATTTATTCCAGTTCCTTGTTTTATCACCTTAAAACAAATATAAATTTTATATATTTTTAAGAATTGCCAGTAGAAAGTATAGAAACAAAATGTCATTGATGATTAATCCATCTGAATAAAAGTTAGTATTGTGGCTAAAAGGCAAAAACCAACAATAGCTAAATAATCATGGTCTGGAACACCATGGGTTTGTTATATTGTAGAGGAATTTTAATCCAGCAATATGACTAATAAATCTGGGTATCACATCCAAAAGCCTACTAGAACTATGTGATCCCGCTGGAGTGCAGATACACCCTGGATTATAATAGGATCTGTCTAGCATACAGCCATACTCTTAATACACATTTTTAATTCCAAAAAAAAAAATGTTGGTAAGGTTAGTTGGTAGAAGGAAGGAGCCATGTTTGAAAATGACATCTAATTGAAGGGCAGTTCAGTGAGTGGAGTTCAGTTGAGTCAGTTCAGTCAGGCAAGATAGTTGAGTTTGGTCGAGTTCAGTTTGAAGGCAGTTTTGCTGGAACAGCTTTACAGACAGATTTCAGGTAAAGATAGAACAAGCCAGATTATGAGAAGAAACCAGAAGATTTGAACATACTGCCAAAATTAATATGAGGCCAAGCAGAGCAAGTGAGAACCTGAGAGAATCCAGTTTGAATCAGTCAGCTTGGAGAGGAGTTTCAGCCAGAAATAGTTGAATTGAACCAGCCAGCCAGAGTTCAGAATGTATTAGACAGGGTGAGCTTATTGAGCAATAAGCCTCTGAGACTATAGTTACATCTGGCAAATAAGTTACTTTTAGATTATATAGTGTTAAACTTCTTTTACATTAATGACAAACTAATAAAAACTCACATAAGAGATTAAAAGTGTTAATCCCACTACCAGATTTATAAGACAATTTTGAAATGAGCTTTATTAAATATTGGCCATGAATACTGGCCACATCCATACCTGGGATACCCAGAGAATGGTGCCAAATTACATTAGTCAGGGATGCATAAAGGGAGGGAAAACCCCCAAGCTTATGTCTTCCAGCCTTCATCCAATCAGGAGCAAGCATACAACCTGATGTACTTCTCACCTATACACACCTGCCTTCACGTGATTAAGCAGACATCCTGTGCAGTTAGGGCAACCAAGCTTGTTTACAGAGGAAAAAAAGAATGTAGCTTGTTTTCTTACCTGAGCCCTCATCATTCCAGGAAGTTGTCTTTCTTTGGACAAGTGGAACTTACAGGTTAGAAGGATTTTTATTTTATAGATCTCTTAAGTACAGTAATTTAAGGTTAAAGCATAATGTTAACCTTCACATTACCTGTTGTATTGTATCCTGAGTCAAATTCTTGAGTCTGTGTGATCTAATAACCATCAACTTAATGGCACCAAGATGGGAATTCATGCATCTAGCTAAGGCATTAAGGATGCAAGGGCCAACAGTAATTTGCGTAAACATAAGGGCCAAACGCTCACATCAGAGTTACTATGAGAATGCAAACTAGTAATTGATTTCATCTCAGGTCCCCTTTTTCTGCAATTTTGTTTGTTGGTTTGTTTGTTTTTGAATGCACCCAAATTATCCCTAATAATTAGCAAGCGGTTTGTATAGAAATAATTTTCTTTTAAAGCCACACAATAATCTACTTGTTCAACATAAAGCAGGTTGAATGCCTTATCATATTTAGAACTACTTCAGCTAATGATTCTACATGTTGATAAATCTGGGTCTATTTGGTTTTAATAACTACCTTTCCTGGTATGTCAATAGGTTCTGTAAGTAGCCATTTTGTCCCTTTTGTCAATGAATTTCCGATGCACATAACATTCCAGCCTTTTGTGGTGGTTAAGAGTTAACATATACTGTTAGGTAACTACTTCCTGCTGAATTTAAGGCATCATTATCAGCGCTGGGAAGATTGGAATGCTAGCCAAAAGCCTGGAGGTGATTCTGGCAGTGAGGTATTACTCTAAAGCATCTGGTTTGCTGACTCAGCTGAAGAGACAGGGAAGAATCACATCAGCTGGACTGATTCAAATCAGCTTTCAGGAAGTCCAGGGTCTTCCAGTTTCATACATTGGGCTAGCTTGGTGTAGATCACTTTCAGAGCAGGTTGTAATCTGCAGCTGATTCCTGCATGGTGTCTATCAGCCAAATGGAAATCTGAAGAAGCAGATATAGATTAGAATAGAAGTTTAAATTTAGGAAATTAAATGATCACTTACATGGGGAACTTCCAGGCTCACAGTCCTTGTAATTGGGGGAGTAGGGGAGTCTAATGACCAGAGGAGAGAGAGAACTTACCCTTAGGAATAGGGTGATGGAAAAACTTAGGCTATTGATTAGCATGACAGGAGTACTTACTGGAGTACATTTGACCTGTGAGAGATGAATTTAAGATGTGACTCCCTAAAGCTTACATGAATTTTTACATTTACAAAAAGATAAAAGTTTTAAGTGGATAAGTTATAGCAGGAAGTATACACCAGATAGGCTCTATATTGATTAAAATTCTAGAGATTTGCCAGATATCTGGACAATTACCCTAGTAGGCACTTTTGATCTCAATGGCTTCATTGTGGGGCAGAGGTCATAGGTTTTTGACTATTACATAGTACAGCATTACATCTTCAGTTGCTGCACAGAAAGCATAGACCTTCAGCTGGTAGACCCAGAAGGTATGAGTGATTTTTCTGTGGATGAGGAACTTTGGAGAACTGGCCTACCCTGACTTAAGCAGAGTAAGGCAGTCAACCCAACAGTATCCACACTGTGTGGCAGCAGTTGAGACATGTGACAGCTTTCCCAGTGGTCAGTGCCATCACCAATTAGGTCTGTGATCCACCTGTCTTTTTTAGAGACCTTAGGGTTGACAATAGGAGTTGGAATTTCTGGAATATTTTTCCACTAAACATTTTAAATGCCATATTCAGCAGATCTATGAAAAGTTTTGAAGGCTGTCTATTAAGTATATCTGTTTTTAGTTACTTGATTTAGTCCTAATCTTGAAAACATATACAAAAGTCTCTAAATGAAGCCTATTTCAGTAAATACATTACATTTATATTTAGTATGACCATGGGCATAATTCTGAGCACACTAAAGCATTTGATTATCTATAAGGTGAATATTAATTTGCATGTCTTAATTATTTTTCACATTTGCAATAAGTTAGTAGCTTTTATAAAATTAGGATTCATATTTCTATCCCTACTACGTTTAGCTTTAGGAAATAACAATGTTTGAATTGAAGCTATTTTAGTATCAAAATAAAACTTTATATTATAAATACAGTTCATTGTGGGCCTGTGTACCTGAGACTATCTGCAGAGATGTCTGGCTGGGTCAGTTGGGAGAGTTCAAGAGAAGGGGAAAGGGAGTGAGCAGGGAAGGGGACCTTCACAGCTGCTGTTGCTGCTTTTGCTCCTAGAAGCTGCGCTTGCTGTGTTGCACCTAGCTAAGCCAAACTGAGTTGGTGAAAGGCTGGCTAGCCATTGATGGGAGTGCACAGGAACTTTGGGAGAGCAGTTCTCTTCAATGGTGGTGTTACCGTTCTTATGACGGACACTCTCAGACGAGATTGAGTACTTTTCACACACTTTTATTCCTTCTGGATAGGATCTTAGATACATTTTTGGGGTGGGTTGGGGTCTGACAGTAGTTACTTCCAATTGACTTGGTCTGAGATGTTAGGGATGCCTCATCTACATGTGGAAAGGCTTGGAGTGTTGTCCCTATGTGACTGTTGGCCACAAATCTCTCTACAGGAGGCTGTGGCTACATGTCAGGGGCTTGGTACCAAGAGCAGGCTAAGCTCCTACTGTCCCTTCAGGGTCTCCAATGCTTCTAGCCTTTGCTCAACCTTACCATGCTTCCTCTCATGGTCCACTGCCCTGCTCCAAAATCCATAGGAAAACTGGCAATTTTACACTCCTGGCTCTTATAGCGCACCATTACAAAATACCTGTTTCTTGTATGACTTGGTTTATCCAAATAGCTAAAGCTTAACATAGTTAACAAAGGCAAGGAGGTTAGATGTATATTCTTAAGTCACTCTCTGTTAGCCTGAAGAGACCTTTGTAAGGAGAAGAGATTCTATAGGCTCTTTGCCAAATTGCTTAGTTCATTATCAGGCTGCATCATAACATAAGAATATCCTAGTTTCTGGTGTTTAGTGTTTGGTGCTCATATGTGTGCCCCTAACTCTTTAGCCGTTTATTTATTTTTGAGATTACATATTAGTAGACAGCTATATCAGGCTCCTTTCAGCAAGCATTTCTTGGCATCCACAATAATGTATGAGTTTAGTGACTGTATATGCGATGAATCCCCACATGGGACAGACTCTGGGTGGCTTTTCCTTCAGTCTCTGCTCTACATTTTATCTCAATTTTTGCTCCTGTGAGTATTTTCTTCCCTTTTCTAAGAAGGACCTAAGCACCCACACGTTGGTCTTTCTTCTTCTTGAGCTTCATGTGGTCTATGAATTGTATCTTGGGTATTTGGAGCTTTTGGGCTAATATCCATTTATCAGTGAGTGCATACCATGTGTGTTCTTTTGAGATTGGGTTACCTTAATCAGGAAGATATTTTCTAGGTCCATTCATTTGGCTAAGAATTTTGTAAATTCAGCATTTTTAATAGCTGAATAGTACTCCATTGTGTAAATGTACCACATTTTCTGTATCCATTCCTCTGTTGAAGGACATCTGGGTTCTTTCCAACTTCTGGCCATTATAAATAAGACTTCTATGAACATAGTGAAGTGTGTGTCCTTCTTATATGTTGGGGAATCTTTTGGGTATAAGCCCAGGAGTGGTATAGCTGGGTCCTCAGGTAATACTATGTCCAATTTTCTGAGGAACCGCCAGACTGATTTCCAGAGTGGTTGCACCAGCTTGCAATACCATCAACAATGGAGGAGTGTTCCTCTTTCTCCACACCCTCGCCAGCATCTTCTGTCACCTGAGTGTTTGATTTTAGTCATTCTGACTGGTGTGAGGTAGAGTCTCAGAGTTGTTTTGATTTGCATTTCCCTGATGACTAAGGATGTTGAACATTTCTTTAGGTGCTTCTTGGCCATTCATTATTCCTCAGTTGAAAATTCTTTGTTTAGCTTGTTGTACCCCATTTTTTAATAGCTGTCTCCTGAGGGGCCCTTCCAGAGCCCTACAAATACAGAGGTGGATTCTCACAGCCAACCATTGGTCTGAGTGCAGGGTCCCCAATGGAGGAGTTAGGGAAAGAACTGAAGGAGCTGAAGGGGTTTACAACCCCAAAGGAAGAACAATACCAACCAACCAGAACCCCCAGTGCTCCCAAGGACTAAGCCACCAACCAAGCAATACACATGGCTCCAGCTGCATATATGGCAGAGGATGGCCTTGTCAGGCATCAATGGGAGGAGAGGTCTTTGGTACTATGAAGGCTCAATAGATGCCTCAGTGTAGGGGAATTGAGGGCTGGGAGGCAGGAATGAGTGGGTGGGTAGGTGGGGGAACACCCTCATAGAAACAGTTAAATGAAAAAAGAATTGCTTTGCTCTCTTTTCCCTGCCACAGAGTCTGGTGGCTTTTCTGTCACAAGACAGAGAAAAAAAAAATTCAATCTAGAGAAGGGAATGCCATAAGCTAACTTCAGAGCCAAATTTTCAATAAATTGAAACAGTAGAAAACAACTGTAATATTATCCACACCCCAAAAACATTTGAATACATGCTAATTGAAAGGAGTGACTGAAAGCTCAGAGATAAGAAATACTGACTGCTGGCCGTCCAAACATCCATGGCCCAGGGCATCAGCAGCAGCCAGTGGCTGACAGCAAAAACCAAAACCAATAAACAGAGAACATAGAAAGTACAAGAGATGGAGATAGTAAAAATGAAATCAAATACAAGAGAAACAAGATACAAAACCAGACCAAGAACGTCATGTGGGTAGTGCAATGTCCTCCTTTTTCCCTTGGGCAGGAGAGTATTGGGTTCTCTTGGACTTAACCATGTTCCAGATCAGGAACCTAACAGAACCATAGATACTTGCTGTTTTTCTCAGCACAGAAGTTCTCTCTTGTAGTCTGAGAAACCAAAGCATGCCTCATAATCTTCTAAAGTCTCAACGTGTGTATTGGTCCTTCAGTTCTGGAGTCCTGTAGTATAAATCTGTTTTTATAATTTGTGTGGGCTGGAATCCAGAATATGTTAATCCCACTGGAGCCTATTCCATAAGTTTTTTAGCCAATTTGTAGCAAGCTTTATTAAATATTGGCTAAGCCTGTAAAAACTGGTCAAGTCCATACATGGGATTCCTAGAGTATGGTACCAAATTGCTTTAGTCAGGGACTTATAAAGGCAAATCCCACAAAGCTATATACTCTCAGCCTTTGTCCAATCAGGAGCAAGCATACGTCCTCACATACTTCCTGCCTATCACCCTTTTGTCTACATGTGATCAAGCACATCCTGTATAGTTGATGTAACCAAGATTCATTTACAGAGGCAAAACTACATTGTTATCTTATCTTACATGAACAACAATCTTCAGCATTTCAGGAAGTTATCTGTCCTCGCCCAAGTGGAGATTACAGGTTAGAGGAGATTTTATATATGTATATATATAATTATATATATATATATATATATATATATATATATATATATATATA
>CM052722.1:68603996-68622310 GCA_028551405.1 Uromys caudimaculatus
AGTGGATATTAGCCCAAAAGTTTGGAATACCCAAGTTTCACTTTACAGTAACCGCTTGACTGAGAGTGAGGTCCCAGATGGAGGAGTTGGAGAAGGGACTGAAGGAGCTGAGGGAGTCTGCAACCCCATGGAGGGAGCAGCAGTGTCAATTGGCCTGACCCCCCCCCCCCGGTCCTCTTGGAGGTTGGACCACCAACCAAAGAATACACATGGAGGGACCCATGGTTCGGACCACATATATGGCAGAGGAGGGCCTTATTGGCCATCATGGGGAGGAGAAGCCCCAGTAGAGGAGAATGTCAGGGTGGGAATATGGGAGTGGGTGGGCGGGTGGGTGGGAGGTGGAATTCCCTCAAAGAGGTGGGGGAGGGGGTGGGAATAGGTGGCTTCCAAAGAGACCTAGAAAGGGGGAAACATTGGAAATGTAAATAAAGTATCAAAAAATAAATTTTAAAAAAAGTCTTAAACAGGTGAGTTTCTTAAAGAGAAACAAGGTTTTATTTGATCAACAAATATATGGCCACATTCAAATAGATTAAATAAGAATGAGAGTGAATTAAGGAGCGACTGGACACGAGAAAATAAACAATTATAGTTAAAATGAGCACATGAATATTTCAAAACTGTAATTAAGGGGGCTTGATAGAAAGTTGCATATAAAAGTGAAGAAGAAGCATGCAAGTTACCTTCAATTCTATGGCTTGACAAAATACATTAATAGCACCAACATTTTTTGATTGATGAATATCTCATAGACTCAAGTTTATGGCAGGGAGATAGAGACCAGAAATTAACCTTTCAATATGAAGACTTTTAGCTTCCTTTCACATATAAAAGAGAGAACCTTTGGGTCTCTAAAAGAAAAGAAAAACAAAAAGAAAGAGTTGAATTTTTCAGAAGGGATGGGAGCTTTACTAAATAGTGTCTTAAACATTAACGAAACATAGTGGAGGAGAGAGGAAAAGAAGCATATCATGATGTATGATAGGTTATACATGACGGGAAGACACAGAAACGTTTTAACACTGTGAGAGAGCAAAGAATGGTATGTACTGTTAATGCTGCAGTGGATCTAACAAGTTAAAAAAAAAACTACGGCTGATCTCAGTAAAAATCTCTTGTTCTCAATCATAATCAAAATGAATAAGAGTGGAAAGCCTCTGTGGTAAGATGACTTCATTAAGTGTTATTCTAGGAACAATACATGCATCATTATGTTTTAAACATTAACACCAATAAAAAAAACATGTTCAGATAGTGTTAGTGGTTCCTAGAACATTTGTTTTAAATCTGTTTAAATCGTCTGTTAGTGATTAGACTGATGAGTTCTTTACTGGAATCTATACATAGAGATTAAAAATGACTCAAAGAATCTAAATAGAACAGCTCAGAAAATACCTTAAGAAGCTCTTTACAATAAGATCCAAACTATTAGGAAATGACTTCACTATGATATGATGGGGACATGAAAGTAAATGTACAGAACAAAGAAGCGACTAACTAAAATTCACTCATATCATTTAATAAATTCTGGGCAACTGCTGAGCAAGGTATGCAAACATGGAATGAAATATGGTTGTGTGGTTATGGGAAGGAACTGGGATTAGACTGAGAGTCAAAATTGTAACATTCTTTATTTGATCACTTAAAAAAAACCTGACAGAAAATGTCTCAGAATCTGTCAAATACATCAGTATGATAACAATTTCACCTAGGCAACATCATCAAAAGGTTTTAACATTAAAATGACTTTGCTACACCGGTCACATCAAAATGGAAGCATGAGATTGTTTTATTTTATGTACTCCTAATGGGAGATACATTCATCTAGGTAAATGCGATCGGATTAAGGAGAGTTCTAATGTCAGGTGTTTGGACTTATTGACCTTAGTAAGAAGATACGTTCATATTCACTGTTGAGGAAAGGCATAATATGCAGTGTATTTAAGAGACAATCATCCAGCTGCAGTGAGACAGACATATTAGGCTGTCATGGCTGGATGACGCTAGCCATCAGGAACATTCAATTAACTCCTTTTGCTTAGATTTCAAGCTCACCAAAGTCATCTTGTATTTCTAATTTTGCTCCACTTATATAAATTTGCCTACAGGGACAGAATGTACTGCTTAGTGGACAGAAGCACCTGGGCATTGGATAGTTATACATTCTATTATAAAGTAATAAATTGAATCTTACTTATAATCTCTCATATATGTAATTGTTAGTCTGGCAGCAATACCTGGATTGCAATTTTAAAATATTCTTCAAATCACAAGGAAATGATGAGTATCTTCTTATAATAAATATTAAATAAAAAAGAATTGAGAGAAGTAGATTTGAACTTTCAGCTCCATATTCAGAATCAGGCAACAAATATAAACAGAATTGTACATTAAATGAAATAATTCAGAAGCCGAAAGAAAAATGTATGATCTCACTCTTATGTAGAAGCTTTAAAAATGGTAAATACATAGAAATAAGGGGTTGAAGAGCAGATTTCAGGCACTGAAAGGAGAAAGCAATGTCACAATATAGGCCAAAGAGTAAACACTTGTAGTTATATGGATCAAGTAATTCTAGGAATTAAATGTTCATAGGAAGACTATAGTTAATAAGAGTTTATCGTATATAGAAAAATTGCTAGGAGTAGATTTTAAATGCTGTTACTGAATACATAAATGGTAATTCTATGAGCCTATGTATATCAAAACATTATGTTATGTATCTTAATTAAAAGAGTGAAATTTTATATTACATGACCAGCAGCACATGTGGAGCTAAAACCTTCTATCTCCACACCATTTGTACTAATATGATTTTTAAGATTTCCCTTCTTTCTTGCTTCTTGGTTGATTTCTATGCCCCTTTCTCTAAAACCAAAATACTTCAAAAAAAGAAAATCAGAAGACCCACCCACCTCCTATACAGTAAGCCTTCACACAATCCTGAGTCAGATTTTGCTTTCTCTCTTTGTTCTCATAATTAGGGCACTGTCTTAGTTATCGTTTGTATTGTTGTGTTGAAAACATTGAAGAAATCAGCTCAGAAACTTTGAAATATTCCACCAGACCCCTCCCCTTCTAGAAGAGAGAGGTTACAGAGCTCATAGGTAGGCACCTCTCCCTTCCTGAAGAGAGAGGCTAATTACGTTCCTCAGACCACAGATGGGGGATGACCTGGGGATGGGAAAGGTACACAGAGCATGTAAACACAGTCTGCAGGGCAAACCAACCATTGGTTACCTACAGACAAAGGGAGTCCTGACCACCTTATTCCCTAAGGACCAATCAGTTTAAAAGTCACACTGTTCTGCCAATCACATTGTCCCTACTAGCTGTTGCTCTGAAAACTGTATAAAGGCTCACCAGATGGGCCACCAGGGGTCGCGATCTCTCCTTAAGGTGCAGGACAACCCCAATGCGTTAGATTAATAAATTCCTCTTGCATTTTGCATGAAGCCCCACCTCCATGTGTTTACTTGGAGGTCTCTGTTAAGTTAAGGCTCCCCAGAGTCTTACAACATGATCATAAAGTACCTGGAGGGGGGGGAGGAGAAGGCTGTTACTTGGTTTACACTTCCACATCACTGATCATCATAAAAGGAAGTCAGAACAGGGATTGAAACAGGACAAGATCTGGGAGACAGTAGCTGATGAAGAGGGAGAGGGGTGCTGCTTACTGGCTTGCTCCACATGATTGCTCGGCTTTCTTGTTCTCTTTCTTTCTTTCTTTCTTTCTTTCTTTCTTTCTTTCTTTCTTTCTTTCTTTCTTTCTTTCTTTCTTTCATATAGTTATTTATTTTTTATTGATTATTTTATTTATTTAAATATCTAATGTCTCACTTTCTGGTCTCCCCTCCATAAACGCCCTCCTATCCTCCCTTCCCTTTGCCTCTAAGAGGGTACTCCCCAACATACCCACCCACTCTGACCTCACCTCTCTAGCATCCCCTTTCTCTGGGGCAACAAGCCTCCACAGGATCAAGCACCTCCCCTCCCATAGATGCCAGATAAGGCAGTCTTCTGCTACATATGTATCTGGAGCCCTGGAGCCCTCCATATATACTCTTTGGTAGGTGGTTTAGTCCCTGGGAGCTCTGAGGGAGTCCGATTAGTTGATATTGTTGTTCCTTCCTATGGGGTTGCAATCCCCTTCAGCTCCTTCAGTCCTTCCTTACCTTTTCCATTGAGGTCCCTGGGCTCTGTCCAATGGTTGGCTGTGACTGTCTGCATTTGTGTTAGTGAGGTGGTGACAGAGACTCTCAGAAGACAGAGCTACCAGGCTCCTGCCTTCAAGCAGTTCTTTGTAGACACTATTGACACAGCAATACTGTCAGGTTTGGTGTCTGCAGATGGGATGGATCCCAAGGTGGGACAGTCTCTGGATGGCCTTTCCTTCAGTCTGCTCTTTTTTTCTTTTTTCTTTTTTCTTTCCTTTCCTTCCTTCCTTCCTTCCTTCCTTCCTTCCTTCCTTCCTTCCTTCCTTCCTTCCTTCCTTCCTTCCTTCCTTTCTTTCTTTTTTTCGTTCTTTCTTTCTTTCTTTTTTTTTTTTGGTATCTGCATTCCATTTAGACAGGAACAATTCTGGGTTAAAATTTTTGAGAAGGGTGAGTGGACCCATACCTCAACTAGAGGCCATGCCTATCTACTGGGGGTGGTCTCTTCAGGTTCTAATTCCCATCTGTTGTGTATTTTGGCTAGTGGTCATCCTTGATGGGTCCTGGGAGCCTCTTACATCCCTGGCATCTAGTGATCCCCCTCCTCTGTTCCCTACTGCTACATATTTCTATTCATTCTCTC
Organism: Uromys caudimaculatus; assembly: GCA_028551405.1. Lineage (NCBI taxonomy): Eukaryota > Metazoa > Chordata > Mammalia > Rodentia > Muridae > Uromys > Uromys caudimaculatus. The sequence continues at coordinate 68,608,797 of CM052722.1, forward strand.
GAACCTCTGGACTTCTCTCCTGTCTCTTACCATACCTGAACATGCCCTTTTTTCCCTCCTCTTCCTCTCTCCCTACCAATACCCTAATTCATTCTGCATCCAGTGAGTATTTTGTTCCCCCTTATAAGTGAGATTGAAATATCCACACTTTGGCCTTCCTTCTTGTTAAGCTTCATATGGTCTGTGAGTTGCATCATGGGAATTCTGAGCTTTTGGGCTAATATCCATTTATCAGAGAGTACATACTATGTATGTCCTTTTGGGTCTGGGTTGCCTCATTCTGGATGATATTTTGTAGTTCCATCCATTTGCCTGCAAAATTTGTGCATTCTTTGTTTTTAATAAATGAGTAGTATTCCATTGCATAAATGTACCATATTTTCTGGATCCATTTTTTTCATTGAGGGACATCTAGGTTGTTTCCATCTTTAAGCTATTATAAATAAGGCTACTATGAACATAGTGGAACGTGTGTCCTTATTATATGTTGGAGCATCTTTTGGGTATATTCCCAGGAGTGGTATAGCTGGGACTTCAGGTAGAACTATTTCCAATTTTTTGAGGAACCCCGAGATTGATTTCCAGAGTAGTTGTGCCGACTTCCAATCCCACCAGCAATGGAGAAGTGTTCCTCTTTCTCCACATCCTGGCCAACATTCATTGTCTCCTGAGTTTTTGATCTTAGCCATTCTGATTGGTGTAAGGTGGAATCTCAGGGTAGTTTTGATTTGTATTTCCCTGATCACTAAGGATGTTGAACATTTCTTTAGGTGCTTCTTGGCCACAAGAGATTCCTCAGTTGAGAAGTCTGTTTAGCTCTGTATGCCATTTTTAATTGGGTTATTTGGTTTTTGAGATTAGCTTCTTGAGTTCTTTATATATTTTGCAGATTAGCCCTCCAACAGACGTAGGGTTGGTGAAGATTTTTTCCCAATTTGTAGGTTGCCAATTTGTCCTATTGACTGTCTTTTGCCTTACAAAAGCTTTTCGAGTTCATGAGGATCTATTTGTCTATTGTTGATCTAAGAGCCTCAGCCACTGGAATTCTGTTTAGGAAATCCCGCCCCATCCCATGCCAATGAATTTGAGGCTTTTTCCAACTTTCTCTTCTATTAGAGTCAGTGTATCTGGTTTTATGTTGAGGTCTTTGATCCACTTGGACTTGAGCATTGTGCAAGGTGATAAATGTGGATCTATTTTCATTTTTTTAAATATAAAATGCCAATTGGACCAGCACTATTTATTGAAGATGTTTGTTTTTTCCATTGCATATTTTTGGCTTATTTGTTGAAGATCAAGTGTCCATAAGTGTGTGGGCTTATTTCTGGGTATTCAGTTCGATTCCATTAATTGACCTGTCACTGTAACAATCACTATTGCTCTGTAGTGCAGTTTGAGGTCACGGATTGTGATTGCATCAGAAGTGCTTTTATTGTTAAGAACTGTTTTTGATATCCTGGGATTTTTGTTTTCCCTCATGAAGTTAAGAATTGCTCTTTCCATGTCTGTGAAGAACTGTGTTGGAATTTTGATTGGAAATTCATTGAACTTGTAGATTGCTTTCGATAGGATAGTCATTTTTACCATCTTAATCCTACTAATCCATGAGCATAGAAGATCTTTCCATCTTCCAAGGTCTTCTTCAGTTTGTTTTTCAGGGATTTGAAGTTCTTGTCATGCAGACCTTTCATTTGGTTTCTAAGATTTGCACCAAGATATTTTATAGTATTTGTGGTTGTCTTAGTTAGGGTTTTCCTGCTGTGAACAGACACCATGACCAAAGCATCTCTCATAAATGACATTTAATTGGGTCTGGCTTACAGGTTCAGAGGTTTAGTCCACTATCATCAAGGCAGGAACATAGCAGCATCCAGACAGGGCATGGTGCAGGCAGAGCTGAGAGTTCTACATCTTCAATTGAAGGCTGCTAGCAAAATACTGGCTTCTAGACAGCTAGAATGAGGGTCTTATAGCTCACACCCACAGAAACACACCTACTCCAAGAGGGCCACACCTTATAATAGTGCCACTCCCTGGGCTGAGCATATGCAAACCATCACAGTGGGTATTGTTAAGGATGTTGTTTCTCTAATTTCTTTCTCAGCCTGTTTATCATTTGTATAAAGGGAGGGAATTGATTTATTTGAGTTAATTTTGTATGCAGCCACTTTGCTGAAGCTGTTTATCAGCTGTAGAAGTTCTCTGGTAGATTTTTTGGGGTCTCTTACATATACTATCATATCATTTGAAATAGTGATATCTTGACTTCTTTGTCAATTTGTGTCCCCTTTATCTCCTTTTGTTGTTCTAGTTAGAACTTCAAATACTATATTGAATAGATATGGAGAGAGTGAGCAACCTTTTCTTGTTCCTGATTTTAGTGGTATTTTATCTTGCTTTCATATAGAGCCCAGAACCATAAGCCCAGGGGTGGCACCACCCACAGTGGCCTGGCCCTCCCAATTGATCACTAGTTATGAAAATGCCTTACAGTTGGGTCTCATGGAAGCATTTCTTCAACTGTGGCTCCTTTTTCTGATGACTCTAGCTTGTGTCAAGTTGACACAAAGCCAGCCAGTATAGACACTTAACACCTTTGCTTTGTATTAGTTTGTAACTATACATTTACCCACCGCCTACTCATCATTGTGATATGTTAAAGTATAGATGCCATCACTGGCTCATATTAGATGTTTATTTAAGTTGCACTAAACAGAAAAATCCTAGTGAGATGACTATAAGTTCATTATGAATACTGTTCAACAGCTTTCTGAGATGTTACACATTTTGTTATACTAGACACATTTTGCTATTGCATACTTAGAATGTGGCTAGAACCATCAGACACATGAAATTTTAATGTTTTTAAAAGCTCAGTTAGATTTAAAAGAGACATGTTTGGTAAAATAGCTACAGCCATGGGCAGTGCAGACTATGACCAGGGGACAATTATCAGTTTTGTGACTCTGGTTTCTGTGAAGTGTCAGTTAGCTCTTTATTGTCAAGTAGATTCTAAACAGGCAGTCAAATGACAGGTTGTTGTTGCTTCACTTCATTGGTTTTATGTTGCACAGACATCAGTCATCAACACCACATGGTTTGTCTGTGCCAGGCAAAATCTAAACAACAACAAACAAAAAGGAAGCCCCAGACTCTGACTTTAAACAGATTGGCATTTTATGGGGGATGATATAATTTAAGGGCATTTGAAGATTGAAAGAGTTTTTAAAATAATCTTAATGTTCCATGCTAGGAAATAAATTATGAATAAAAATGTCTAATAAGCTGTGGCCCTAGTTTGGGAAAACAGGCTTAGGATTGCCCAGTAGGGTGGAGGGCATTGCTCTGGTACCTGTTACAGAGAGAGAGCTGGAGTGTTTTCTCTGTCTTCTGCCTCTCAGAAGTCTACTGCTTAGTGCTGAAAAAAATACAGGGGGTGGCACAGCATATAAGAAGCATCACAATCAGAGAAACAATTCAAAAGGCACAGCACAGTGAGCAGAGCCCAGCTATTTCTTTGAATGTAGAGATGGCTCACCTGCCAATAAACACTCTTGTGGCGATTTGCTGAGAGTTCCTGCTGCCAGGGACATCCCACACTCAAAGCCCCTCTTCCTGCTGTTTTAGTGTTAACCACTCTTTCATTTGAGAAGTTGTTTAGAACCAAAGAGACTTCCAGTGGACAAGAAGAGTCCTGTTTGGACTAAGTTGATTATCATTATTTAGTGAAAAGACAGAGCTACCTGGCAAGCAGCAGCCTCAAAGGAATTTCCTTATGTGACTATCCTCTGTATGTTTCTTTATCTGAGGAATATAACAGCAGTTTTGGCCTACTGAGCTTTTCATAAAAAGCTGTTAGCACACAGAATGCCTCTGCTCTGCCTCTTCTACATTGACTTATGCACATACATAGTTTTTAAACCTTAGTTCCCAGTAGCAGGATATGAAGCAAATCTCAGGGAAGAATGCTGAGTTGTTATATAAAGGTCCATATAAGAGTGAGGCAGATACAAATGGCAGTAATTAAATTGTGCATACTTGTGGACTATGCTTGAGGGATGCTTAGTTTGCTTTCAATTGCTGTGATAAGGCACCATGAACAAAAGCATCTCGAGGAAGAAAGGGTTTATTTTTCTTAAAGATTATACTCCACAATCTGAAGAAGCCAAGGCAGGGGGAAGAGGCCATGGAGGAATGTTACTTACTAGATTTGAACTTCTTAGCTTGCTCAGTTTATTTTCTTATACACCCCAGGCCCACCTGTGTAGGAACAACATCAACCACAACGGACTGGGCCCTTCCAGACCAATAATTAATCAAGAAAAAATTCCAGATGTGCCAACAGGCCAATCGGATAGAAACATTTTCTAAGTTATAAATATCTTGTCCCAGGGCTGGAGAGATGTCTCACAGGTTAAGAGTGATGACTGCTCTTCCAGAGGTCCTGGGTTCATTTCCCAGCAACCACATGGGATCTGTATTGGGATCCGATGCCCTCTTCTGGTGTGTCTGAAGACAGTTACAGTGTACACATGTACATAAAAGAAATCCTTAAAAAATCTTGTTCCAGATGACCCTGGTTTCTATCAAGTTGTTGTTGTTGTTGTTGTTGTTGTTGTTGATGATGATGATGATAAAGAATTAAAAATGGTCTTGCCCAAAGGCTATTAGAAGTTAAGAGCAAAGTGTGTATAGTCTGACTGGGTTTAAATCCTAGATCTCTCCTATTCCGATTTGTGACACTGGGCATATAGTATGTTGACTGTACAATAAAGATAATAGTAGTCCTAGAAGCAGAGTAGCTGAAAGAGCAAAAGAAAAGTAAGGTCCTTCACAGCATAGGAACAGTCATTATTGTTAGACCGTGATCTTCAGGAAACCAAGATCCACTTCAGTTTTTTTTTTTTTTTTTTTTTTTTTTTTTTTTTTTCAAGTCTGTGTCTCTAGAAACTACCACAGTCTTTGGCCCATGATATATGGAACAAATAATTTCACAGTTAGAGAAGAGAGAAATAGGAAAAGGCAAGCATGTTTTAAAAAGTTTGTGGTCGTGGTACAAATGGGTCATTTCAGGAGAAAACTTAAGGAGGAAAAGGCTCTTGACAAGCATTGACAGTTTCTAGAATCAACCAATGTTAGCACATCTATGGAAGCATTTGTGATAGCAGATTCAGAGGTAGAGGGCATATTTGTGGACATGGCATATTAACAATGGATACCATAGGTCAGGAGGCTTACAGCTACTTAGTTCAGGTATAAGACAACAATAGAACTTTTGAAAGTAATTGGGGATGGCTTTAAGAAGGCATATGTCAGCAATTAAAGTATTCAGGATTTGGTTTTTAAATGTAAACTTTAGCTTACTTTGGATTCCCAAATGGTGAAGATTTTGAACAGATTGTTTCACCACAGTGATTATTAGTATTCTAAAAGTACTAGATATTTTTTGTATCACCAATCATCCTATCTCTAGACATGATTCTTGGTGTACGTGTTAATAATTTCTGTTTTACATTGCTTTATTTTTATTTTGTTTTTCTCTCCTAAATTCCATCCTTCTGACTTTTCTACTTTTTTGTTTTTCTGGCCTCTGTATATCCTATGACTTCCAGTGGGCAATCTAGTATACATCTTAAGCATCTTTTCATTCTTTTTCTTCAGTCTGTTTTTCTTTGAACTAAGGATGATGCTCACTCTTGTTAGACATTATTGTATGGTAAATAAGTTCAGAAAGAATTTTATACTTATCCAGTTTCATTATGAAGTGCAATTAGCAACTACTTAAATGTGTTAAATGAAGCTATATGGCCTGCGAGGAATTACAAATCTCTGCTTCAGTTTTCACTGACGTGATACTTACTTTTATTGCTTATGCATTAACTGCCCATGTATTTTATAGAAGGAAGCACAAATAAAAAGAAATGAAAATAGAACTTAATACTGGTCAGATGTGACAGGCAAGGCTGGTACTAGAGAGAAGCTGAAATATTACAGTCTAAGCTAAGGAGCATGGCCACTTCAGATATTTAATCAGCAAGTGTTTATTTTATTTTTTTATTCTAATGTGGTTTTAGCACATTGTGTGTGTGTGTGGTTTTTGTGTGTGTGTGTATTTATAAGATTTTGTGATTGACTCTCTTTCATGTGTGTGTGAGTCTCTCTGTTTATGGTCTGCCACAGTACATGCATAGAGGAGAGACTACATTTTCTCTTTCTGTATTGTGAGCCCTGGGGATTGAACTTGAGTTGTCAGACTTATTGTCAGGTGTCATTATCTCTGAGCTATTGTGCTCATCCTTAAGTATATGTTATTAGTTCTCTAATGTGAACTCTTTCCCTAAGCTTCACATGTGTAGCTCTAGCTCAGTATCTTCCATCACCTTAGACTCATTATGTTCAGTATGAGTGTAACATTGCCTCTGCCCTTCCCAGCTTCTCTTTACTTCCTCCCCAGTCTCTTTCCTTTGTGAAGAGCACCGTCACTATAGGCCAGGTTACACATTTCTTTTCTTATTCATGGAATTATGCATAATGCAGATAAGATCCTGTCGTTGTTATAAAACTTTCTGTGGTTTGCCATCATCTTGACAGTTCTGAGGATGTGGTTTCCATGGTCCTCTATGATCTTTCATGATGCCATCAAACAACACATGGGGAGGGAAAAGTTATAGCAGAATAGTTCTTCTTGGAAGGGGCTACTTGCTGATTCAAAAGAAAATGAATCAATCAAAATGTGCAGTCCTGATGGAAGGAGAGAATCACAACTTCAATTTAATTTAAAAGCATCAATTCCTATTATTCAGTGGCCACAAAACAGGTCAACTAATCATTTATGAAGCAAAAATGAAAACAAATCCCAAAACAACAAACAAACAAACAAACAAACAAACAAACAAGCTGAAACCAAAACCAAACTGAAAACCCAAACAAAACAAAAGCAAAAACAAAGAAATAAATAATGAAAACAACAACAACCAACAGACATGGGGGTGTGGAGGTTCTGTGTGTTTCATTGTTGGTAAACAATATGCATTAGTATTACCTAAATCACCAAGTCTTATGGAGAAAGGGAACTCTCTTCTGCAATCAGAAGACTGTTGTGTGTGTGTGTGTGTGTGTGTGTGTGTGTGTGTGTGTGTTGTATATATATGTGTGTATAGGATATACATGTGTTATATGTGCTTGCTTGCATGTGTGTTTATGTGTAGATATGGACAGATGGAGCTTCAGGGGAAATCTTGGCTGTTAATGTTACCCTACCAACTTGTTTGAGGCAGGGTCTCTCTTTACTTCACAATGTATACAGGGTAACTAGCCTGTGAACTTCTGGGGTTTCTCCTATCTCTGCTTCTTGTTTTAGGAATGCTGGGATTATAAATGTAGATGTCACTGTGTCTGGCTTTATATGAGCTCCAGTTGATGCAAACTTACGTCTTTATTCTTCACCCACTACACTATCTCTCTAGACCTGTAAAGACAGATTTTACCTGCTTTTCAAGGAAAGAACTGTGTAATCTGAGCTCATCGTCAGTTTGTGCTGAGGTGTTTCAAAAGGCAGGGAGAATAAGATGTAAGAACAAAGGGCCAGGGTTGAGTCAAGTTATGGAAGTGGAAATCACTTTTACTTGTACAGGTATTGTCAGTGTCAATGAAACCATGCCACTAATGTCTACTAATTGGCATCTAAGTTTTGCTTTTCATGAAGGCTAAGAGATAGGGTTCCCTTTTCCCAGAAGATTCCTTTCCAAAAAAGTAGTTCACAGGTCCTTGATAAAGAGCTTCCTCTTTTGCAGAGCATGCAGGGAGCCATAGAAAGCATTAAAAATATTGTTTATTCTAAAAGTATAGCATTTATTTTATCTATAGTTATGATGTCTGAGTTTTTAAAAAATTATTTGAAGTCAACTAATTAAACTAAAAATTTAATTAATAATATTACATAATTAATATTTAACATAACTTTTGTTATAGTATATTGTTATAATTATTTTATGTGATTACTTATTTTACATGTATTTTTGTGCCTATTTGAAAAAAATCTATTAATACGTATGTATAAAAAAAATAATATATATGGGCCTTGGGACCATTGATGATTTTAAGCATGTCCAGGTGTCTTAGAATATATCCCTTACAGGCAAAGACAGACTCATGCACAACTTTATGAGAAAAGTGGGATCAGGAACCTATGGTTATAGGCTTTTACTGGGACAAGAAATCAATTATTTGCAGCATAACTGAATTTTCTTATGCTGCAATTTAAGGGAGTTCGTGCTTCCACCCTAGGATCTAGAACTGAGCTGTGAAAAACTGTTCAAGACTCATTTTGTCTGTGTGTGATGTGTAGTGGTGATTACATAAGACCATTTTCTAAGGGGCGTCTAAATCTCTCCTAGGCCAAGATTAAGGGCAAGTCATAAAGCTAAGTGGAGCAGGGCTAGAGCTTGCTTGAGAAGGTAGTCTTTGTTGCCATCTACTGTTATCCACACCATGTCAACACACTTATCCCATTTGCTCATACTACTGCCTACAGCTTTGTTCACAACCCTCTGTGAAAGAATAGCCCCAACCATCCTGACTTACCTGGCCTTAAAATTAAGTTGTGGAGACTCACTAATAGATTTGGCAACAGCCTTTGATGGTTAGGGTCAGGGTCTATGACAACTCATTACTCAAAAAAATGTAGCCCTAACATTTTACTTGGTGGCATAAGATGCCTAGTTTGGACATTGAACATTGACTCCACCATTATATGATGACTCCATTTAATTCCTTTCATACACTCATATATTTAGGTACACTTCTACAAAAGTAGATTCCCATATGGTTTCTAAGAGCCTTTTTTCTTTCAGGTGTCTTTAACCATAATCCCTCCACCCTGTTCTCCCATCCCCTCCCCATTTAATCCTCATATTCTAGACTCCTTTGTATCTCTCCATAACACTATATTATATTTCTTCTTCCTTGGGAGATCTTCTCCTCTCCCTTGATCCCTTTGTGATAAGGAAAGAGAGTGCAGAAGTTATTACATCTTGTATTTATGGTGAGGCCATTTCAGGTTTAACTAGAATTTTATTTCCTTGATGTAAAATCTCATGGAAAATTATCAAACTCTATTCTAGGTAGGAATCTGAGGTCAAAAATGCCCCAATTAACTTATCCTAGATTCTGTTAAACTGCCTTCTTCTCTAGCTATCCACTTATCTTAGCTTCTATTAAACTGTCTGTATGTACAGAACACCCATCCCTTTTCAGCTAATTGCTTATCTTAGCTTCTGTTTAACTGATTTCACAAAGCTCTCCCTTGCTGCTGCCAATAAAGTTGCTAGCACATGGTTTTGGCCTTCAAAAACCCTGTGCTCTGGACACTCAGGAATACTCCTAGGTTCCTGAACACTTGAGTATAGTTCCAACAAGCTGGAATAGAGACTGTTAACTGGCTATAAACTGTGTCTGAGTGGTCATACCTGATAGGATCTCTATAATACCCTAGGAGGTACCTAACCTCTGCTGTTATTCAGATTGTGGTACAAATATCAAAAACTTAAATGTTAACATCAATATATAAGAGAAAACATACAAAATTTGTCCTCTTGGGTCTGAGTTACCTCATTCAGGATGATTATTTCTATCTCCATCCCTTTATGTGCAAATTTCATTTTTCTTAATGGCCGTATAATATTTCTTTATGTAAATGTACATTTTTTTAAAATGCTGAAGAGAAAAAGTACTTTAATGTTTAATATTACAAACCTAAAAGAATTTAATTGAGATTTATATGTAGTAGGCTTTTTTATTATTTTTTGATACTTTATTTACATTTCCAATGTTTCCCCCTTTTTAGGTCTCCTCTTTGGAAACAACCTATCCCCTTCCCCTCTCTACCTCTATGAGGGAATTCAACCTCCCACCCACCCGCCCACCCACTCCCATATTCCCACCTTGACATTCCCTTTTACTGGGGCCTCTCCTCCCTCTGATGGCCAACAAGGCCCTCCTCTGCCACATATGTGGTCCGAACCATGGGTCCCTCCATGTGTATTCTTTGGTTGGTGGTCCAGTCTCCAGGAGCACTGGGGGATCAGGTCAGTTGACACTGTTGCTCCTTCCATGGGACTTCAGACTCCCTCAGCTCCTTCAGTCCCTTCTCCAACTCCTCCATCTGGGACCTCACTCTCAGTTCAGCGGTTACTGTAAAGTGAAACTTGGATATTCCGAACTTTTGGGCTAATATCCACTTATCAGTGAAAATGTACCACATTTTTTTAATCCATTCATCAGTTGATGGGTATCTAGACTGTTTTGAATTTCTGGTTGTTATAAATAGAGCAACAATGAACATGGATGAGCAAATATCCGTAGTAAAATCTAGAGTTCATTAAGTGTATGTCTAAGAGTTGTATAGCTAAATCATGGATGTAGATCTATTCTCAGCTTCCTGAGAAACTCACACTGATTACCACAGCAGTCATAAAAATTTGGATTCCTAGAATCAATGAAAAGTGTTCCCCCTTCACTGCATCCTCACTATCATAAACTGGTGTTTACTTTTATTGATCCTAGATATTCTGACTGATATAAGATGAAATCTCAAAAGTAATTTTCATTTTCATTTCTCTAATAGCTAAGGATTTTTAAAAATTCTTCAAACATTTCCCAGCTACTTGTTTTTCATATTTCCAGAACTTGCTACTTAGTTCTGTACTTCAGTTTTTAATTGGCTTATTTGTTTTTTTGATATTTCATCTTTTAGATCTTCTATATTCTAGATACTGTCTTATGTTGTTTTCTAGTGCAGTGAAGAGATAGCATGGCCAAGAGAACTTACAACAGAAAGGTTTTGGTTGGAATGCTGCTTACAGTTTCACTGGGTGAGTCTATGAACATCATGCTGGGGAGAAAGGCAACAATCAGGCAGGCATGACACTAAAGCTAGATCTTAGAGCTTATTTCTTATTTACAAAAAGGAGGCAGAGAGAGAAAGAGACAGACAGAGACAGAAAGAGACAGAGACAGAGAGACACACAGAGAGATTTGATCTGTCATGGAATTTTGGAGTCTCACAACCCACCCTCAGTAACCCCACTCCTTTAACAAGGCTACCTTTCCTAATCCTTTCTAAAACAGTTCCACTAATTAGAAATGAAGTACTCAAACATATGAGCCTATGTGCCATTTTAATTCAAAACAATATACTAATCCTTTATGAAGATATAATTGGTAAAGACCTCTTCTTATTGTGTAGGATACTGCTTTTCCCAAATGGTGATGTCCTTATAATTACCCAGCTACAAATACTGTGACCTACAATAGTGAATGACCTACAAGATACATTAGTATAATAGTTCCACAAATGTTACAGAGTAACCAGCCACTTTAAAATTAGGTTTAATGCACTCCATGAGAGGGAACACATACCTGACACTGATAACATAACCAAAATCCTAAGAGTAGATAGATCATGGGCCTAGAAGAAAACCTACTTCTATTGTTATGCTAAAGGAACATAGCAATAAAATGAATCATAATGACATTGCTACACTCATAGATTTATGCCTCACTCTACCCTCATCAGAGAACCTTCTTCTTGCAAGAGATAGTAACTTACGCAGACGCAAAACTAGACAGCGTACATAAAATGAGAGACTTTGGAGCAGTCAGGTCTAAATGGATGTGCTTATCAAACACCTCTCTTCAGTTTTGAGGGACCTATTAGAAAGAGAAGGAAGAAAAGGTTGTAAGAACCAGAGATGTTATTTGACTCCAGATACAACTGGACTGATGCAAATATAAACTCAGAGAGATTCTGTGTTCATAAGTCAATCACAGTTTCAAACCAGATGTGGTTCAAGCACTAAGAGGAGAATTTGGACACAACAAAGTCCAACTCCTAACCCAAAGTATAGCTGTTGATAAAGGGAAAATGAGATTTCTATAGTGGCATCTCACTGGGCATATCAATTGCACTGCAGGCAGGCCCCATGTCCATGGCTGTCTTTTATTTGTTTTGTATTTTATTTTGTTTTCAGCGTGTGTGTGTGTGTGTGTGTGTGTGTGTGTGTGTGCATGTGTGTGTGTGTGTGTACATATGAAGGCACACTTGTATGAGGTTGGATGGGTAGAGAAGTGGGAGGAACTGGGAGAAGTTGAGGGAAGGCAAAATAAGCAAATCATTTTAAATAAAAAATAAAACAAGCTAAAGAAGGAGGAGGAGGAGGAGGAAGAGGAGGACCAGTAAGAAGAAGAAGAAGAAGAAGAAGAAGAAGAAGAAGAAGAAGAAGAAGAAGAAGAAGAAGAAGAAGAAGAAGAAGGAGAATGGTGAACCATATTTTGCCAATGTGTTACACTGGGAAGAATAGACAAAGGGGTCATTGATCCCAAGTCCATCACTGGGATATTGACATGAGTTTTGAGTTTAGGTATTTGAGTAGTTGGGAGAGGTGACAAAGGTGCTCTTGCAGAAGCAGTCCTGGTAAAACTGTTCTGTTGTATCAGTATCCAAATTCGGGTTAGACAAAGTGGTTGCAAGAAGTGAGCAAGTTTCTATAAGATGATTACTCCTTCCAAGGGTGCAGATTGCCTATCCTAGATAATTGCCTTTATTTGGGGGAATTGTCTGTCTCTTGAGGCTCTGAATTTCTGAAATATAAAAGTAAGTAATATTGGGGGTGATTGCTCTTTGTACTTTAAGCCCTGAAAGAGACAGAAATTGATCAAGAATAGCAGGAATTGGAAACTTCCGGTTCTCACCTGTGGGTGGAGACCTCTGCCTGGGCCACCAGGAGTCCGTAGCCAATGAGCAACGGAGAGGGGTGGCCTCCCAGGAGCTTGGAAAGGCTGTGAGTGGGGTTAAGGGGAGCAACACCTCTCACCCAGACCCGCCCGGATCTGCCGGGATCCGGGGCCTGAGAACCCGGGGAAAGAAAAACTGTGAACCTTCCGGTTTTCACCTGTGGGTGGAGACCTCTGCCTGGACCACCAGGGGCCTGTGCCTGGGGACCTCAGCCTGGGCTACAAGGCTCCACGAGAGATCAGGGAATCCCAGGAGTGCTGACACACCTTTGAGCACAGGCAAAACCACCACTTCTGTTCAAACTCAATGGATCAAGAGGGACTCTTACAGAGCCTTCAGGGCATAGGAACCAAGGGACAGCTGGGGACAAGATCCTTCTGATTCCATTCTGCACCCCAGAGCTGACGCTGTACGACAGCTCTCCAAACTCAAACACCTCTCAGAGAGAGCTGGTCTTCAAGGAGTACTGACACAGAGACCTGCAGGAGGGGCAAGCCACAACCAGAGTAAGATCGGCTAACATCAGAGTCAACAAGATGGCAAAAGGCAAGGGAAAGAACATAAAGAACAGAAACCAAGAGTACTCCGCACCATCAGAACCCAGCTTCCCCACAACAGCAAGCCCTGGATACCCCAACACACCAGAAAAGCAAGACTCAGATCTTAAATCATTTCTCATGATGATGATAGAAGACGTGAAGAAAGAAATGAATAACACCCT
>CM052722.1:68622810-68677424 GCA_028551405.1 Uromys caudimaculatus
AAAATGTGGTACATTTACACAATGGAGTACTACTCAGCTATTAAAAACAATGACTTAATGAAATTTGCAGGCAAATGGATGGAACTTGAAAATATCATCCTGAGCGAGGTAACTCAGTCACAAAAGAAGGAACATGGTATGTACTCACTGATAAGCGGATATTAGCCCAAAAGTTCAGAATGTCCAAGTTTCACTTAACCGTAACCGCCGGATTGAGAGTGAGGTTCCAGATGGAGGAGTTGGAGGAAGGTCTGAAGGAGCTGAGGGAACTTGCAGTGCCATGGAGGGAGCAAGAGCGTCAATGGGCCTGACCCCCCCCCCCCCGTCGTCCTGGAGTTTGGACCACCAACCAAAGAATACACACCTATGGACTCATGGTTTGGACCACGTATGTAGCAGAGGATGACCTCGATGGCCATCAGGGAGAGAGGAGAGGCCCTTGGGCCTGAGGATGTTAGAAGCCCCAGTAAAGGGGAATGTCAAGGCGGGAATATGGGGATGGGTTGGCAGGTAGGTGGGAGTTGGAATTCCCTCCTAGAGGCGGGTTGGGGAGGGGATAGGTGGTTTCCATAGAGGAGACCCAGAAAAGGGGAAACATTGGAAATGTAAATAAAGTATCAAAAATTAAAAAAATTAAAAAAAAATAATAAAATAAATAAAAAAATAAAATGCAAAAAAAAAAGAAAAAGAAAATAAACACAAGATGTTGCAGGAAATATTAAAAAAAAAAGAATAGTAGGAATTCTATATGGACACTCCTTGAGTGATTAATATATCTATGCAGAGGTGAGTGGAGAAGCCAAAGGAAATAAATAAAAATGATAGCAGTGATGCCACGGTTTATCTTGGTTTTATTGACTTCATGGGCACAACCAAGAAATCAAGGTTATAGAGGCTTGTGCTTGTTATTTCATTGTAAAATCAGATTATTACTACCTGCTACAATTGCCACTAGAAGTGGTCAGATATCCAGGGCACTGGTCATACCCTGGGATCAAACTACTCCCTCTTGTTTTATTTTTTTTTAAAACATTTTCTTTATTTTATTTTATGAGTGTTTCTCCTGAAAACCATTTGTATGCATTGTGTCTGCAAAGACCAGAAGAGGTTGTGGTATCAATCCACTAGAACTGGAGTTGCAAAAGCTTGTGATCCACCATCTGCATATTAGGAATTGGACTTGAGTTCTTGGAAAGAGCAGTCTCTGTTCTTAACTACTGAGCCATCTCATCAGCTCTCTGGTTTTACTCTTAGTGAGATCAGAATCTAGTTCCTGTTATGAAACAAAAAATGAAGCATTATGCTCTCCTGAGTACCCTTTTAGTACTTTGAAATCTTTGCCACACCAAACTCCATACCTGTGAAGACTTTAACTCCTCATAGTAAAAGTGATCATTTTATGTCCTGCCAATGGTGGTGCTTGATCAGTGTGATAACAGTTTTCAATATGACACAATCTAGAGTCACCTGAGAAAAGAGTCTCAATAAAGAATATTTTGACCTTTTGGCATGCCTCTGAGAGACATTTTAGTTGTGATAACTGAGGTGGAAAGACTTCCCCTTATTATAGAAGGCCTCATATCATATACAGAACTCTGGGTTGTATAAGAGTAAAGAAAGAATCCAAAAAGTAGGCATGCATGCTTTAATTCATTTTTCTCTACTTTTGACTATGCATGTCTTATGACTAACTACTTCAAGTTTTTGCCACCTTGACTTCCTAGCAATAGTGGACTATAACTTGTAATGGTATGTTGAAACAAACTCCCCTGCATTGCTGTTGTTCAGAGAATGTTTTTATCATGGAAACAGAAAGGAAACTAGAACATTCAGTAAGGACAAAGTTCCAAGAAAACTACTAAGTGTGGCCCTTGATTTCAAATGCCAGCTGATCAGACTTGGTGGTTGGTACATCATTGATTTTAGAGGGAAGTCTTCAGTTACCCTAATATTGGTCTCCATTCTCATGTTCCTGAAAGAAAATTCAGATAGGACATGGTAGTTGAGTTTAATAAGAGATAGAAATCAAGAATTTGGTCTTTACCAAAAGACTAGGTCAAGAGGAGCAGCAATAGCCTTAATCCTGCTAGATATGGGGTTTAGGATTATTCTCTTCTTGTTATCATGACCCTGTGCCTTCTGTCATCGAGGGCACTTCTGGTAAAAAGAATATGGGCTTCTTTTGGAAGTCCATTTTATCTTGAATTCAGTCTGTCATAAGTAGGTGTATTAGATGCAAGAAATTTTTCTGTGTTTCAGTGTCCCTAACATTGAAAAGTCAGTAAGGTAAAGGGGAATGAGCTCTAAGTATGCTCCCCTAGCAAAGATATCATTGAAGCTAGTTTGAGTTGACCACATGGAGTTAACCACCAGGTTAATTATTCTTTGTATCATATTTGAGGGGCTTTAACCTAGTCCACCTAGAAAGACTACTACCACCTTTCTTTCCATCCTGTCCACATTATTTTATTTATTTATTTATTTATTTATTTATTTATTTATTTATTTATTTATTTATTTATTTTACCATTTTTTTTCTTTCTTTTTTTTTTAATTTTTGATACTTTATTTAAATTTCCGATGATTCCCCTTTTCTTTGGAAACCCCGTGTCCCCTCCCCCTCCCCGCCTCTGTGAGGGAATTCCTCCTCCCACCTACCCGCCCACCCATTCCCATATTCCCACCTTGACATTCCCTTTTACTGGGGCCACTAGCACCCTCAGGCCCATATTCATTAGGTCTTGTTTGGGGGAGGCCCATTAATCTGTTCCTCTACAACATTGATTTTCAATCTTCCCTAATGTTGCAATTTTTTAATACAATCTCTTATGTTGTGGTTACTTCTAACCATAGAATTATTTTCATTGATACCTCATAGCTGCAATTTTGCTACTGTTATGAATCATAGTGTAAATAGATTTGGAGATAAAGGTTTGCCAAAAGGGTCATGACTCACAGGTTGAAAACTGCTGTTCTAGAAGCTAACTTCCTGCTTAACATTAACATCTAATGAACAGGAAAGGAAGTGACAATCAAGTGGCTCTGCCCTAGCAGCACCTCTCAATTAATAGCCCCTGTTTCATGAAAATGCTTCCACATCTTTCTCTAGTATGGTTGTCATTTTTGCAATCCCTTGCATTGCTTTCAACTTGTATGTGTTAGGTTCCTCTCCTAGATCAAACTTTTGCATGCTGGTTTATTGTAACTTTGCCACTCGCACCTGAGTTCCCTGAAATAATGACTCTAAACACCTTGGCCACAAGCTTTGGTTCACTCTCCAACTAGCTCATAAATTTATTTTAATCTAAGTTATGTGGCTGGTTACCTCTGCTCAACTTTTATTTGTCTCTTTCTTCATATCCTAGGGTGAATTCTCCTGGGTTTGGATCGATCCAGAATCTTGTCACCTACTGGATGTTCAACCTTCTATTTTACCATTTCCTATAGGTCATTTTTTTTTTTTTATTTTCAGGTGATGTAAACATCCAGTACACAAGAGATTTTCCTTACTGCCTGTTACATCCATGTATTGTTAAGTTACAAGTCTTCAAGCTGCCTATCTCCTTCTCCCAGAAATCAGGCCACACCACCCTGCAGATAGCCCTGGAATGCATTTTGAAAGAAAGCATGCTTTGAGGCTTTGCAGCTGCAAGACAGGTTTATGGTCCTGCTGGTGCCTGTCTCTTTGGCTCTTAGTCATATAAGCAAGGCCAGGCTATATCATGTGTATGAAATTTGCCCTTCTGTACTGAAAACCTACAAGAGTCAAAAGTCCCCTTTGCTCTCAGGATTCTCCCTTCAGGAATCCCATTATGGTACTGTATATAGTCACTGTCTCTTTTAATGCAGGTCTTTTTGAAACAAAAGCTCTCTCTCCCTTTAAGACCCCTTCAAATGCTGAAGTATAGTGCTGTATTTTTTTATGACTTTCTCCCAGTTCAACCTCAATCAGGCCTTCCCAATCCCAGTGATTATGAGGTACTCCCTCCTAGTAAAGTTCTTCTTATAGAAACTGTATTTTCATCTGTAACTTCTATGCATGCTTTAATTTAAAAGACTAAGAACTTGGACAAAAAGGTATCTGAACTCCACAGTTGACCTCGTTTATAGAAAGATCTAATTGATTTTTTTTTGTCCATGGGAAGATGCTTTTCAATTGCTCTTGGATGTTAACAGTAAGCCAAACTATTTATGTTTATTTTCAACTGTTGGCTGGTGAGATAGATTATATACCTAAATGTACACTTCTGTAAATTGTTCAGATTTACTCCAAAGATTATATTTAAGATAGAGAGGAGTTTGGTGAGTATTTAACAACCCACTAAGCTTGTTAATCTCATTGATATTATGGCTCAGGTTCCAGAGTGAGCTCAGTAATTAACAATGCAAATAAGTTGCTATAAGCAAGATTTTGTATGCTGATATATTGGCTTTCAGCTCTGTCTTTAAAAGTACTAATACATTTACATACATTTTCCCTCTTGAAGACCTTATTGTCTATAAACTTTTCAAATACCTTGAACATGGCAGCTAAGTTGCTCATTGTTCATAGATTCAGGTCACTCACAGTTTATTATTAACAAGCAGGCATGCTGCTGAGCAGGGAAGGAATATCTCAATTTGAAGAAAGGACAGCTATTTCTGTTTTGAAAGTCCTCAAAATTGATAATACAAAAGATTCACGAACATGTGGCATGAAACTTGTATCAGTAAAGTTTTAAACAGTGAATGCAATTACTACTGAGATTTTTCTAAATGAAGGTCACATCCAAGAAGTAATGTTCACATTTTAAAGCATATTTAAGGATCAGAGCAAATATAAAGACAGTCCAATGAAAGATCAAAGGGACCTAAGTGTCAGAGGAAGCCACATGTATAAACTATTTTCTCAGTCATAGTTTGTTTCTATGATGATGATTACTGCATATATATTACAGTATAGCTTGAAGTTAACAGGGTCATGAAAAAGCAATAGTTTAGACTAGGATTAGTTGTGTTAGTAGAAAGTGAATACAAGTGATAACAATCTGAGTGATAGTTTGAGACTTAAGTTCCATACCAAAATGCGCCATATAAAAATATTTGTGTATATGAGTATATATACATATATAGGTATATATTCACATCTATTTTTATTCAGGTGCATGTGTGTGCTTCTTTGTTGGTATGTGTAGCAGGTATCTATGGGGTCCAGAAGAGGACAATTGAGCCACAAAACTGAAGTTACAGATGGGTGCTGGGAATTGAACTTGGGTCATCTGCAAGAGCAGCAGGTACTCTTAAACACTGAACTTTCTCTCATGGTCCTCTTTCATGCATTGATGTATTATATTAGCCTGCCAAAATTGTTTCAATGTTATTTTTTTTATAGAACAACCTAGAATGGCTCAAGGGTTTTATTGTGGCTTTGGAGAGATTATGAGATATTTAGGCCTTCATATAATTGAATCAGGTTTTCCATTTACCAGGCCATCACATAGTTATAATACATAATTTTCTGTTTAAGAAAGCATAAGAAACACAAACATATTGTGACAGCTAATCTGGGTTACCAACTTTACATATCTCAGAGCTGTGAACCTCAGCTGGGTGATTGTCTAGAACTGATTGGCTTGTGAGCATGCCTGTGCAACATTTTATTGATTGCTGATTGATATAGGAAGGCCCATCCCACTGATAGTAATGACATTCCCAAGCAGGGAAGCCTGTGGTATATAAAATAGAGAGCTGAACATCAGCCTGGAAGCAAGACTATGAGCATCATTACATCGTGGTTTCTATTTTACGTTCCTACCTGCTGGAGTCTCTGCCCTGCTTTCTTTCAACGAAGAACTATCCTGTAAGATACAATTAGCCTTACTCCTCCCCAAGTTGTTTTTAGCCATCATGTTTATTATGACAACAGAAACAAAATAAGGAAATACACACACACACACACACACACACACACACACACACACACACACACACACACACACACAAAGACACATCAACTAATGTCCAGAGTACATTGGTACAAGATTAAAAAGAACAACAACAACAACAACAACATTTTTAGCAATTCTACTACAATATAGGACTGTGATAGCTGACTAGCTAAGGATCATAGGCTATAGTCAAATCACAGAAAGCTGTATTATTGATAAGAAAAAAGAGACCTGTAATCCCATAGAGATGTAAGAATTAGTGTATAAGGAAGGCAAAACACTTTTTAATTCTTGTTTTAAGTTCAGTGTCAGAAAATCTGTAAATGTGAATAATACAAGAATAATAAGAAAAATAGAAATTTATTAATATGTGCTTCATGCATGCATATAATGAAAACAAGTACTTAGTGATGAATAACTGAAAAGAATGTCTAGTTTCTTCAGAGAACTGGGGATCACTTTTGTAGGTTCTTACTCTCATATATAAAAGAAGTTGTAACTTGACTCAGAGAGAGCCTTGAGGACAATTTTATTTGTGGTTGAAAGAAAAATAACAGAGCAGGCAAGCTGTAAATTTCAGAATACGTTTGGAAGAGAGAGATGGAGAAGAGAGTCCAAGATGGCAAGTCTGTTCAGTGGTGGTGGGGTCTGCAAACAGCCAGACAGGAGGTTCTTGGAGAAAAGTGTGAGAGAGACTAGGCTATAGGGTATCTATAGTGTCAGTATTAGCAAATCAGGTTTAAGATTTTGGCTGGCATATGAAAGAGGGAAAAAGAATGTTAATGCTGAGTCAGAACTCTTGCAGACAAGTAGGCAGGCTTCACAATGAAGATCTGTATGTAACTGCAGCAAGGGAGGGGCTTTGGAGCATAAAAGTAAGTTATCTTATTAAGGGAAAGTTATTCTTCTTATGTCATGAGCATGTATTTAGTTAAATTAGGTTAACTGGGACGTGGTCTCTTGGCTGGGTGACTGACAGGCCCAAAGGGGACAACAGTGTCTTTGTTATCTTATATTTTAGGCAGTTTAAAATGGCATTTCTCCGCCTACAGTCAGAGCTACACCACAGATCTTATTCATTTGAGCAAAAATCATGAATAAGAGTAGACTTAAAAGAATGAAGGAAAAAAAGTAGTAGTAAGTTGACTAAATCCCAAGTTTACTAGAGGGAAATGGTGTTCCCTTTATGTGTCTTAGTGAAACCCTGCTCCCTGTATCTTCCTCCCCTTTGAAATTGCAAGGAGAAGCAATTGTGATGAGTCCTTCCCATTTTCTCATGGTATTTCAAATTCCAAAGTGGGACATTTGCAGCACATCTTTTTCTTAAACGTGATAAGTTACCAGCCAAAGGAAATGGGAAATGAGGCATAAAGCTGGCAGTGAGGGAGAAGTCCATCCTGAATGGCCTTAGCGATTGCTACTGTTCCATCCAATGAAAGACCATAACTTTTCAGAGAAGTTAAAATGCAAAGGAGACACACACACACACACACACACACACACACACACACACACACACACACACATATATATATACACACACACACATATATATGTATATATATGTGTGTGTGTGCATGTATATGTATACACACATATATATATACATACATACATACATACACATATTGTTTTTCCTTTTAGAAGTAGGATATCTAACACAACTCTCTTGCTACCACCTGGGTAATCAATTGTTTTGAAAGAAATGTCAATACAAAAAGCAAACATACAAAACCACAACTCCCATTTCCAAGGGAATAAGATAATTTATTCTGGAGCCAAACATGGGTGACCATGGCCTAAGAAGACATATTCAGACAACTCCACGTTATATAATAGTTTCATGACATATTTACAGTAACACAACAAAAAGATGAATTAAATGGGTTGCAATGTCAGTTATATGTGTTACAATAAAATGAGAAAATATTCTATAGGCCAGAGAGATTATCTGATGATATTTTGAGCTTTTGAGTTGGTGGAATCTGGGAGTCTGTAAATTCTAAAAGGATTTACCTAATAGTCACAAGAATGTTAGGTCATATATCTAGGCTACATCTCCAGAACCAGC
The DNA here is from genome assembly GCA_028551405.1 of Uromys caudimaculatus. Lineage (NCBI taxonomy): Eukaryota > Metazoa > Chordata > Mammalia > Rodentia > Muridae > Uromys > Uromys caudimaculatus. The sequence continues at coordinate 68,630,809 of CM052722.1, forward strand.
TTTACCCTTTTTCTTTCTAATTATGAGCATCTAACACAAGATATTCTTCATTGATCTGTTTGTCGTTCCTGTTTTTCCAAGAGAAACAACTTACATTTTCTTTCTGTTTTATCCCCAGTACTGAGAAAAATGACTTCTATATTTAATATGAGAATATATAATTATGTCATGAAAAAAGTAAATTTCCTTAAGATTATATTTTGGATAGTAAATGTGTTGAAAATTGGTTTCCGGCCAAAGGATCCAGCTATCAACAGGTGGCTGGATCATAGGGGCTCAGACAGAATGACTAGATTAATGATGGATTTCTAATGTGCTGAAATTACTGTGAAGTCAAGGAAAATTCTGTTGGTGGGGCCTAGTTGGAAGGAATAGGTCCCTGGACATACGTCTGTGGTGAGTATACCTTGTCCTCATTATACTCTATTGCTCTGATTCCTGTCTGACTCAAGGTAAGTAACCCTGTTCTATCATAACCTTTCTGCCTTGATATTTTGCCCTGTCTCAGGTTCAGAGCAATGGAGTTAGCTCTCAATGGAAAAAGACCATTGAAACAATAAGCCAAATCAAATCTTTTTTCCTTTAAACTCTTTCTTACAGATGTTTGCCACAATAATCAGAGGCCTAACAGGTATAATCAAGACTTTCAGTGAATCTAGTTATATTATCCAGGGTCCTGGACGCTTACCACAGTCAGTGTTGGCTACTGTTGCAAACAGGATAAATTAGGTGGCCTATGAACAATAGAAAACTGATTTCTCCAAGTTCTGGAATCTGGTAAGTTTAAGATCAAGGAACCCATAGCAATGGAGCTTGGTGAGGTCACATTCCTAAAAGACTGTGCTGCCTTACTCAGTCCTCCCTTTGTGGATGGGGCAGGGATGCTCTGAGATCTGTTTACTGAGGGATGTCTGTTCCATTCATGTGCACTCACTCTAAAATCCCAAGTAAACCTCAAAACCTCCTTTATAACATTAGTGTCCTTGGGGAACAGATGTGAGCACATGAATTTGTGAGGTTGCATTGAGATAATAATAGTTTATAAATGTCATAATGACAATAGTAGTGGGTTTATTACTGGAGCCATTTTGAGATATAGTAATTTGTTAGCAATTATTTATTCACATTATATACTCTTTATACCAGGATCCCTTAACCTTAGAGGAATCCTGAAAGTTATTTACTAACCTCAAATAAAATTCTCTTATATTTGACTAGCCAAAGCTGGTTTCTGTTGCTTACATCCAAGAATACAAACTGATATAGACATCAGCACTAAGGTCACAAGGAATGACTATAGCAATATACCTTCTGGGAGCTCTGGAGGTCCTACAATTGGTTTCTGGTTTGGTTTCTGCTAAAGATTATGATGTCTGGCTAATTGTCACTTGATGAGTCCCAAGAACAATTAGTTTTCTATTGGGCTTAAAGATCTAGCTATCAGCAAAGTCTGTGATATATGGCTAAGAAGAATATAAAGAAGTCCAGAGCAAATGAAGGCTGCAGTGCAAGTTACCCTGACATTTGGTTCCTATGATTCACTTGGTTCCTGTGACTCAATGGATTTAGGATTATGAAGTGTACCCCTGGCTCTGCAGCATAAAAGATGAGACAAGCCTCCTACACAGAGTTGCAAACCAAAAGAATTTTGATAGAAATCTCTCTCTCTCTCTCTCTCTCTCTCTCTCTCTCTCTCTCTCTCTCTCTCCCTCCCTCCCTCCCTCCCTCCTTCCCTCCTTCCCATTTTCCTTTCTTCTTTTTTTCTTTTTAAAATTTTCTTTTCTAAGACAGAATTTTACTGTGCATCCCACACAGCATCCCACTATATGTACTACATATCCTCTGCCCTCTTCAAATTGCTAGCAATACTCCTGCCTCAGCTGGGATTACAGGCATGAACACTGTATCTGTTAAAACCTGTTTTCTTGGGAAAATCACCTGCCTCTGGAAATACTTTCTAGGTTGCAACTGACTCTAGTAAATGTCTAGGACTACATGATTCAAGCTATTCATCATAGGACACATAACACTTGATTCAGTGAACTGTAGACTTAGATGTACCATAGCGTTCCATCATTCAGAACAAAATATATATACAATATTAGACTTCAATCAATCCTGAAGGTATGTCATTATTTGTAGGAAGAGATGACTTACACTGTCCATATGCCTCCTTCAGATACACTTCTATCCTCCAAGAAAATGACAACTTGCACTTCCAAGAGACTTCCTGATGATGAGCTAACAAAGGAGAAAACAATGATCTGGTTTATAAAGATAGATCTGGATGATGTGCTGACACTAGATAAAAAGTCTTATGCAGTATTACAGTATCACATAGAGGTTACCCTGAAAGACATTGATGGTGAGCAATCTTTCCAACTGGCTGACATTCAAGTTGTATATCTCATTGTCTACTTTGCCTGCAAGGATATATGACCCTAACTGTGGATTATTACTTATTCATGTTTTGTGGCTAATGGTTTGGTTGGGCAATCAGGCAGTAAAGAACAGTGAGACTAGAGGAGTGGTAAGAAGGAAGATTGAGTCAAGGATTTCTTCATGGATTTCTTAGAAACTGGGACCAAATGTGACCATATTTACATCTCATATTAATTTCCACCAAAATTCATTCATGAAGAACAGATTTTTAATAATTCTAGAAAAATGACTTATACACACACACACATGGTATATATGCATTATAAATAATATATATGTATGCATATACCTTTCAGTAAGTTTAAGATAACATGTTTAATACATATATCATTACACACATAAGGAATGAAATATATATACATATGCACATACATATACACATACATATATATCATATTAATATTCATATACATATACATCTTATACATATACATATACACATACATATATATGTATGTGTATATATATATGTATGTATGTGTGTGTGTGTGTGTGTATATATATATAATCTGTGTGCACATATTTCTTTCTCACCAAAGTTGGCTTCACTCAGTACACAGTTTGTCTGAAGTAACACTTGACACTGGACCCCAGTGTATCAGGTGACCAGGCAGTTACCTAGTGAAGTGTGATAACAGGGATTTCTGTCATGAAGATGACTGAATCTTTCATCACAGAAATAAAATATTTTGATATTCTTTACCCATAACTCTTATGCTAACACAATCATATATGCACTGAATGCCATATACACAGACATAACATTTTTAGCTTCAGTCATAGAACTCACTTGTTTCTAAAAGAATAAGGAGTGAATTGGCAATATTCTGTGTGATTCACTGGCTATGCCATGACCCGCATTACCCAGAGGCAGGTTTATGTATGGAATGATACATCCTGCAGAAATGACCCACTGTTGTTCTGTAGCTGGCGACAAACATATAAGAATTATTTTCTTTCTGTTGTAGTATTTGTTCCATGCCAGTGATATAGCTTTCCTCACAGTCACATGACATAGATCTGGGAATGGAGATCAAGTGACAATAGTCCCTCTTTCTCCAGAGAAACATTCGTGTCATTTCACTTCCCCTTTCTTCAAATTAGCTTTTTGTTAATGTAAATGCCTCAGTACTCAGAAGAGTTTTTTTTTTCATAAGAAACAATAATGTTCATACTTAATTGAAAACTGAAATATTAAACATACCTTTCAGATGCGTTCCTTACATTAAGTAAACCATCTTTTAAGTGGGTGGGTGGATGGGCCATTTTATTAACTTGGATTAGGTTGTTTAATTGTGGTGAAAGAATTTATACCCAAAGAAATGTCCCTAGTAGGGCTATATCCAATGACCAGTGATCAAAGGAAACATTACTGAATTCTTTATCAGGCTGGTGGAGTGCAGAGGGAACAAGTTCAGATTATGGCGCTTGGGAAGTTGATAGAAATAGCAGACATAGGATTTTTTCTGTGACCTCCTCCTGCCCCTTCTTTTCTGAATGGGATATTGAAATTATCCTTACCCTTTCTTCTCCAAGACAGGACATAAATCATAGGAATGCCACCCTCTGACTTTTTATCTCTGGTGAAGACCTCCATGTGACAGGGATTTGCCCTGAACTAAGAAGAAAGGGGTGACACACAGTGATACCAGGATGAAATAGAACAGGCCTTCCTGCATCACCTCCCACAAAGTTCATCACCATTAGATCATATAATAGGGCCTCCAATAATTTGCCTCTATGATTTTCCATGGAAATACACAGACTTGCAAAGCTCCCATGCCATTCAAAACCTATTAAACAAGCATATATGCTTTTCCCTTGTTATTATGGTTTTGTTTGGTTGTTGTTGTTGTTGTTGTTGTTGTCGTCATCATCGCCATCATCGTCGTTGTTATAGAAGCCTCAGCCATCAACTTTGCAATGGATGTGGAAAAATAAACAGATTTCTCTTTTCTATCCTGTAAAGTATAACAACAGAAAACCTCAGGACTGCAGGGATAGAGGTTTGGTTATCTATAGGCAAAGAATCCTAGTAAGTATAGATGCTAAGGAAAAGGAAAATTGAATGGCAGTAGTAGAAAGAAACAATGAATGACACTTGTGGCCTTGTGTTTAAATATCAAAAAGGGAATGCAGTCTCAATACATATACTTTCTTTACTGGACTGTATGGATTTTAATATTTTACCTAATTTTCCTCTGCTTTCCTGTGTATTGAAAGAGTATTTTATTAATCTTGATAATTATAGGCTACCTTGTCACTATTAAATTTTAGAAATAAGATCTTGAGAAAATTAGTCCATAAAAGAAAGAACAATGACTATTGCTGACACATGCCACTTTAGAGTTGTTTAAATTAAATGAGAACTGTGGGATTGTAAATTTTGAAGAGCTCTTGTAATTTTGCAGGGGTTTTGTATAATAACTGAATATAGTAATAGGGAGATGGCTCTGACGGTAAGAGAGCTTGATGCACAAACATGATGACGGGAGTTTGGATCCCCAGATGCAGTATAGTTGTAAGAGATTGTAATCCCTGTGCTGTTGGATTGGAAAGAAGAGAATTTCTGGGGCTTTGTGGTTACTAGTCTAACTCTAACTTCTGTAAGAGGTCATGTGTTAAAGCAATATGGTGTAGAATTGTAGAACAACTAATGTCCTCCTTTCACCTCTCCAGGATAACAGCATGTTTCAATTCAAATGAAGTTGCTGCATGAGGAATGTACTTCACAAACATACACAGAGGGGGGGGAGAAGGAGAGAGGGAGAGGGAGAGGGAGAGGGAGAGGGAGAGGGAGAGGGAGAGAGTAGGGCTATACAAACCATAGGGAGCAAGCCAGTAAACAGTGAACAGTACTCTTTCATGGTCTCTGTCTCAGTTCCTGCATCCAGATTTCTATCTTGAGCTCTTGTCTTTGTTTCCTTGATAACACACTCTAAGCAGTGATCTTAAATAAATATGTTTTTTCAAAGTTGCTTTTGGTCCTTGTTTTGTCACAACAATAGAGAAAATCCAGACAACCTGTTCCAGATCACAACCCATACACACACACACACACACACACACACACACACACACACAAACACACATTCTCACACACACGTTTATGTGTTTAGGAATCTTACAATGTTTAATGTATGAAACAGTTGTTTTGGAGGCTTTGCTATATTCGCGACAGAGGTCATTTATTAGAGAAACTAGCTACCCTATATCAAATTTAGATAAATGGTCATCCTGGGATTCCTCTCAAGATTTGATTACGTGTCTTATCACAAGAAGCATGCAGCCTCAATTCTACTATAAATAGGAGCCATACCATCCTGTATACCACACAGAAAGAAGATTATGTCAGATTTGTCCTCATGGATGCTTCAGGCTTATGTTCATATGGATCAGCTTAGATTCATTCTTTATCTCTCATTGCAGGGGTCATGTAGCCATGGAGTTACTTGCAGTGGTATGTGTGAATGGTTATTTACAGGGGCACAGGTAACTCAAGGACAGCTGTAGCACCAAAAGAATCACCCCAGCTTAGGGTATACACTGTATTTCTGGATGTCTCTTGATAAATTTCAGAAAAATCAAAACGTTTTTCTTCCCTAGCAGCTGATGTTGCTTATATAACTTTGGCAAGTACTCTTGTGAATCATATTTCAGGGACTTCCTGAGAATTGTGAGTTGTTTACTTTTTGAGTATTAGAGAGCCTCCCTATAAGATACAGAGCTTCAATTTGGAAGGAACTGAGGCACAATGCTATTTCTGTGGTTGGGGAATCTTGGGAAATCTTCTGGTACTACAGAGAGCATTAACTTGCCACTTACACCTAAGCTGAAAAGTGAAGGCAATAGATCTTCAGCTATAGTGAAACTAGGACCTGGGCATACAATGAAGATTTTGATAATTAAAGAACTCTATCATACCCTTTCAACATGGAAAAAAATAAATCAAAGACGTGACTGACTAGAAATCACTTTGGCTGGGTAGAAGCAATAAGGATACAGCCAGGCTCAGGTGCTCGGAGCCAGTGAGTGCTAAGTACAATGACTCTGGTGTCCAAAATCAGTCAGTAGAGCAGCTTTTGCTGTCTGTCCTTTTGTGCTAGAAGCAATGACTTCACTTCTTCATGTCATTAAGGAATTTTTGTTCATTGTCCAGGACACATGTCCATTTTTTTGGTTAATTGCATATTATATATGTGCAGTTTATGGTACTTCTAGAAATACTGACCAAATAATATGTTTATTAGCCCTTAATAAGATAGTTAATTTTGACAATAGGGTCTTTTATTGTTTAGATACAATAAAAGGTCATTATAATACATTTGATTGTCCTATTTAATGAATGAACATTTAGAATAATGAGTAAATGTGATTACGACAAATGTGGAAACATTATTTATCTTTATTGAATTACGATTTATCTCTCATGTTTGACATTTAGATTTAATTCATTATTGGCTACATATCTATCCCTAAATAAGTTCATAGTATTCCTAAATTCATTCTTAGAATGTATTCATTTTATAAAATCATTTTAATAACTACAGACATATTGCCACAGTATGAAGTACTAGAAAATGTTTTAGAATATATTTATGAGAAAAGACTCTTTTCATGACAAGAATTTCAGAGTAGTGTCTGTACATTTGGCTCATGCCCAAGTGTATTTTGATAAAGGCAGCATTCTTTATGCTTTAGCTAATCTTTTCTTCTTTTCTTCAGTGAAACCATACTCAGAAACTAGGACACTAAAAGAAAGAGAATATAATGACATAAGTGGGGAGTTATTCTGACCACACTGAAGACTCTAGAAGAAAGAAACATGAAAACAACAAAGTTCTGCTTAATTAATAGTTTCATCTTTAAACATTCTTTCTCTTCAGCTTTGTCTCATGTGAAAATCCCCCATTAAAATTTTACTAAAATGTTAATACCCCTTGCTGTGAAAATTTGTTTTAAACTGTCTTTAATGATTCTGATACCCAAGCTCTTGATATATCAGGAAATGATTCAAAGCCCAGATGGCTGCAAAGAAGAATTTAACTTCCTTTCAAAGTGTTCTTTTATTTATTTATTTTAATTAACATCTGACACAGAGTTGTTTGAAAAACAAGAGAAAAATACTCAATAATTTTATCAATGTTATTTTATTTTTCTACTTTCACTAATGATCTTTTTATGTGAGAGTCATTTACAAAAGGTTATGACAAAGTTTTCCTATGATAAAGTACTATATTAACCTTAATTTTGCCAGCAACACAGTTTTTTTTTTTCAGGAGAAAAATGCATAAACATAGGGCTTATTTTTCTTCAGTCAGAACTGGCGATTTGTTTCTGTGAATTTGTGCTCGTGTTGGAGTACTCTATGCACCTACATTCGTCTATTTTTAGTACTGATGCATGGCCATAGATTGTAGTAAGTATGAAATATATTCTGCATGTAATTTTATTTTTGTTAAAATATAGTGTTTAGTGACTTGTTTTCCATCAACTCAATATACAGGCTTTTTCATGTGCAAATATAAATCTTCTGCCTTCCTTTCTGCTAAGCGTCCATCTTAATGTCAGTAAAACTCATGGTTAGTATGCTGTCTAATAAAAATAGCATAACTGTGAGAAAAGACATAATGGCACAGCATTCATTTTCATACCATCATTACAATAAGAGTTTAATTTACCATCATTTGATATTTAGTAGCAAAATGAATGGGGTTCACTTTGACACTGCCCTGATTACAGATATCCTAATGAATAGTTCTATGATTGATTGGCTAGATGACATCAGCACAATTATAGGCCTGTGCAAGCATTAAATAGCCAAATTGTTGGGGGGAGAATCACACGAACGCCTGGAGTAGAATGTAGATGGAGTTGGAATATAAGCAGGGTTTGGGTAGAATAGAACCTTTCTTTATGGAAATGCACTTGGAACAATTTCACAGGAAGCAGTTGCTGTTAGGCACTATTGCTATAGCTGAAAGAACAATTTTCTCTTTTGTAACAACAACAACAAAGTGCCTTGCCCCAGCATCACACCCTCTTAGCTGAGGTTGTCAAGGGATTTTTTTCCCCCAATAGGACTATTGATTTCTATAACATGATATTTCTTTGTGATATTATAAATTAAAAATTAACAAATTGGTAATCATAACCCCTTTCAAAGAAAAATCCAAAAGCATCAGTTAGGTCTGCCTAACTGAATTAACTAAAACTTGATTTCACCCATGAATTATGCTGTTCTTCGTTCATTACTATTCAGGATGTTGGCTTCAAGAATATTTTACAGTGCTCCATTCTCAATTTGTCTTCCTCTTTTTTTCCTACCTCCTGCTTAAACACACACACACACACACACACACACACACACACACACACACACACACACAGAGAGAGAGAGAGAGAGAGAGAGAGAGAGAGAGAGAGAGAGAGAGAGAGAGAGATGCATGCACACACACATGCATGCATGCAAGCAAGGATACACACAAACATACATACACACATTAGACATACAATTCAATTAATTTAAAAAAAAGCTAAATTATTTTGGTTACGGATTTCTTTAGGCTTTTTCTCTTCCATCCTTCCTTCCTTCTTTCCTTCTTTCCTTCCTTCTTTCCTTCCTTCCTTCCTTCCTTCCTTCCTTCCTTCCTTCCTTCCTTCCTTCCTTTCTTTTCTATCTATCTTCTATTCTCCCAAGATCATATTTCAAAGTTTCTGTTGTACATTGGCTGTGCAACAGCTGGAGGTATAGAATGGTGGAGCCACCAGGCCATCATTTCCATAATTTGAGTTCTTAATGGGTTTATAATTCAGCTGTGCTAGAGGACAGTACATGCTGATTTACATGCCTTCAGTCGACACAGACATTTCATGAAAATAAAACACTAGGATTAGTATTACAAGCAGCTTCCAATGCAAAAAAATTAATCTTCTGTAAAAAAATGGGACCACTCCTGAAAAGACTAGATACAACTCAGGCTGTATATTACATATCTTAAATCATTTTGTGAGAGATCAGTAAAAGCTTAATGATGCTATTCCTTTTTTAAAATTTTTTTTCCTCAACGAAATGTACTGAATTTTGTGCATTTGAGAAATTAGAAAAAAACAGAGTTGACACTTGGTCCTGAGAAATAGTACACATCAAAGCTCCTTACTGTAGTTTAGTTGTGGCCAAAGATATGTTTTTACTCATGCTTTCCCAAATATGGACATTTACCAGATTTAAAATAGATATTTTTTAAAAGTCTGGATTTCATCTCGGATTTATTGAATCAGAAGCCATATTTATTCCCTTCCTTCCTTTTTGCCTTTTGATTTTTTTTTTTTTTGAGACATGACACAGTAGTCCTGCCTTTGCCCTCATCTCACTACTGGGAATAAAAGTGTGCAGTATATAATATGTATTTCTCCCCCAGTAATTCTGTCCCCAGTGATTCTTGAAAAGCCATAAAGATTCCTGCTTGGGAAGCTCTCTATGTTAGGTTGAATACCTAAGTTTAGATTGGTTGTCCATACTCAAAGTGCCCCTCCTTGCTCCATCTAACAATTTTCCAATCCCATTTGTGAAGAGCTGCTGCTAAACACAAGCAAGTGTCTAAGAAATACAAGTGTCTAAAAATTTTGTCTAGTCAGGCTATGTTTACTTAAAAAGAAAGTCTATGAACAGAGATGGGATTGTGCTGCTGTTTGCTTGTAAGTGGGAGATGGCTATCCAGTCTGATATTTTTTAGATAAGATCTCATCCTGTAGTGCATTTGGGACTTAAACTCACAATACCCAACCTCCACAGTGGTGTACTACCACACCTGACTATAGTGCATATTTTTAACATGGAATACATAAGTTGATGCATCTGGGCTTGTTTCAATGACTCCCAGAAAACCTCAGGCAAGGAGCAATACTGAAGCTGAAGAGAACTAATTCAAGAGCAAATGAAGATCTTTTCATGAAGTGGGTAGTAAATCTATGAAAGTAATTAGAATGATAAATGATCAGCCCCCAAACATGAATAGGTTCAAAAAGCATCTTAATAAACTGTGGAGAATAAATCCATAATGGATTGTTACTGAAGAAAAGAACCCTTTGAGATGGTCCATTATTAAAGTAAAAATAGGAAACAATAGAAATGCAAATGTAGGTCTTTCTAGCTGATAAAAAATGCTGAAGGCTGATTTACAGGTGGCTCAGATGTAGTTTGGCTGTTTCAGAATCAACGGACTTAAAGAATTTAGAGATTACTGACTATTTTCATTTTCCATTGCAGAATGAGTTGATGTAGAAATCAGTCTCTCTGATATGTAGAACTCTTGTAATGACTTGAGTGTGAAAACTGAAGGTAGTGCTTATGAATTTTAGAGGTCTAAATGCAATCTGCAGTGAAGCAGCTCATTTTTACTTCTTGTATAATGATGTGTCATCAAAATTAGACATATGAATGGATCATTAAGTTATTAAAGTTGTCCCTTTTAATTTGTTCGGGTACCTGGTATTCTGGCTAATTTATGGTGATTGGCAAATGTACTGATAAAGTGTCCTGGGTCATCTACATAAAAACCTCAATGTACATGGTATTTAAATGAAGTTTTCTAAGCTTAAACATTCAGTCAGACTTCCATTTATAGGACCAGAAATAGAAATTTTTATTTTATTAATTCTAAGCAGTTCAATAATCCTTGATGTAATTAATGTAATTATATATCACCTCCTCTGCCCATGCCTTATCCTTGAATCTTTTTGCTCATTTGTTACTCAAGGAAACTGAAATTATCTCTCAATTCCTCAAAAACAACAACAACAAAAAATCTTTGTTCTTAAAATTCCTACATTGAAATACATTTTATTTTACTTCTCTTAGCTATTTTTTCCAGTTCTCTGACACTGATCCTGACTTTCAATTTTAATATTCTGAAAATAATCTGAAGTCGAAAGAAAGAATTTACAACCACAACAAAATGAATTCGTGGTTTGTCTCTTACTACCTTATACATTTACCAATCGCTTTTTCCAAGAGTAAGTAAAATATATTTGAAAACTGCTGGTTAAAATTAGAACCAACTGAGACTAAGATAACATATGAAGACATTTTTCTAACCATGGGTCTGGTTTTCTCTGATTTTTGGTTCTCACTGTGAAGGTCAGGCTACAAGCACCTGCAGAGTTAATCTGGCTTAGAAACTGGGCTATAATGTTAACACAGGAAGCTTCTGTGCATAGTGTTGCTCGCCTCTCAACGATTGCTGGGAAATGGTGGATTGAAGGACTTGTAGAGTGCTTCACAGCTTTGAAAAATCAATTATCAGTTAATAGGCCTGTTAGAACACCCTAGGTTTTGAGCATGGCATTCTGCCACAGAAACACTCAAAAACTTTTACAGTTACAGTGTAGACAAAAATCTATTTTGTTCCTAATTCTTCCTGTTAATCAATGTTAGAACAAAGCCTAACATTTTGTTCATTTAGCAGCAAATTCATTTGATCTGTAAATGCTTTAGTATAAATCACCATGTATGTACCAAACGTCGAGATTTCACTAGGACTTTCCCTTGGTCTGGCAGATAGTTTCTAACTTTCTCTTTGCCCATGTCAAAAACAAAGTAAAATTATTAAGGAAGAGTTGATTGACACTATAAATATGTGTGTGTGTGTGTGTGTGTGTGTGTGTGTGTGTGTGTGACTATTTTGTAAATTAGATACATCAGCTTCTTCATATCAAAACTTTTCTAATACCTTTTTACTTATAAGTTTTCTATGAATTGACTTTTATATAATAATTGAAAAAAGAGGACTGGGAAGATAGTTCATTCTGACAAAGTGTTGTATATACAAGCAAACGACCTTGTGTTTGAGCTCCAAACACATACAAAAAGCTGTCCCTTGAATTTCATGGCTGGAAAGGTAGTACAAGCTCATCAGCCAGCGCCAGGTTCCAGTGAAAGAGGCTCTACCTCAAAAGTCAAGGTGTACGGTTCTTGAAGGAGGCAGTTGAGGCCTGTGGCCTCCACACACATGCACACACATGCCCACACATGAACACTCACGTGTATACATCTATTGTAATGTATACTCCCACATACGAACACACACACACAAATTCACACACAAGTATAATGGTCGATGATGTCTGGCACCATGACATGTATTTATGGCTTAGAAGACAAACAATTGAAAAATTTGTTTTAATTGTTCAATTGAAAAATTGAAAAAAGTGAATATAGCTGTTAAGATAAAAGTTAATTTCCCTGTCATTTTAGTAAATTCCACCAGTGGTTCTCAACCTAATGGTGCATTATTACTTTAACATAGTTCCTCATATTGTGATCACCCAAACTAGAAAATTATTAATATTATTTTTGTTGTTACTTCATAATTGCAATTTTTCTGCTGTTATGAATTTTAATGCAACTATTTTTGAAGATAGTGGCTTGCCAAAGGGGTTATAAGCCACAGGTTGAGAACTGCTGTCCTAGCCTGTGTGACCCTAGCTTATCTCTTCATAAAAGTTTTGTCAAGAAGTTGTTAAGTGAATTCTAATATTTCTCTATCATTCATTTTACCTGAGACTGAAAAGTTTCATGATTAAAACTGGCAGCCTGGGATGACTGGTCACATGAGCTCTAAGACATCACTTCTTTTAAACTTAAAAATTGTACATATTAATAGGGTTCCACTCCGGAACCACATCTTTACTAATGGATTTATACCCCCCTGATATATTAAGATCTTGCTATACTCCATAAAACATACCACCTCTAGTTCGTATCTGAAGAACTTCTTCCCTCTTAGTTTCACTTGACTGCAGGGGTAAGATGAAGAAAGAATAATCCACAGTATGGAGCAAGTGATTTAGTACATTTGGGCAATGCTTTTGTCATGTAAAAATGGCCACCATGTTAGAGTCTTTAAACACATGAGTTAATCACAGAGGTGAAGTATTGGCTCAGCTGAAAGTAACAACACAGTTACTCAGTTCAAAATAATTCGTTTTGTCATCTTCAGAGATAACAATTGTCAATAAGACTGGAGGATATTTAGAGGTCAGTAATAGTAATACAATATTTTGGTTCTTTTACTCTCTTCTTAGGTTTTGGTGCCTGAATGATACACACTCAAGGTAATGCTCTGTAAAGAAACCAGCAGAGGATTGGTAAAACAGCTTAGCTAGTGAAGGAGCTTGCACCAAGCCTAACAAACTAAGTTCAATTCCCGGAGACCATACAATGGAAGGTGAGAACCTACCTCTGCAAGCTGTCTTATGACCTCCACATTTGTGTCCTACACACACACACACACACACACACACACACACACACACACACACACACACACAGAGAGAGTATTAAAATGCAAGATATTAGCAAAGTCCTACCAGATATGGCATCAAACATGGATATGAAATCAAATAAAGGCAATCCCTCCACCCTAGTGGATAACTCTGGATCCCTGACATTTAAAATAGTGCTCAGCTTATAGTAGGTCTTCCATAAATGCATGGGAATTGAATGGTTAGCAACTACAACATCAAACCACATAAATAGCAGGTATTGTCTGAATTCTTAATAAGTATAATCATTATATCCATTCCTTCTTGATATTCTTAGACTTTCCATCTCAGTATATGCCAATAGTGTGAATAAACAACCTCAGAAGTTCTTTTCTCTAATGTTGTGGGCCTGAAAACTTTGGATTCCTAAATATTATATTATAGGCATTGATTTTCTTTTCTGGCTATGATTCTCCAACCAGCTGTGGGTGGATTTCATAGCTATGTGGTTCACCCCACACTTCCATATTGTTAGTGGTTGGAATAAAAGGCCTCCAAAAAGTTCTTGCTTCAGTCTGTCTGGTCCATTGCAGAAGGCAGTTACTATCAGATATCAGGTATGATTCTCTCCAAATAGCATAGCTACTACAGTATGGAAAGTAAATGATACAATGTAAGCCTGCATGCCCTTCACGTCTGAATCACTTCTCTCTTGAGAGTAATATATATGTGTTTGTGTGTATATGTATATATCCTCACAATTCAACAATAACTGTGACCTAATTTCCACAGACCCTTGAAATAGAAATCACCAGGGTCTGCATATTTGAATACTACATTTATGTTTGAAAGCGATAGGACAGTTATCATAGCCATTTTATTTGCTGTGATGGTTAATAGAACTCCACATGATTGTTCAGGAAAAGAAATACAATATCCACATTTGGATGACCCATTTTTTCCATAGAGCAGTTTTATAGGAAGGAAGCTTCTGTGCCATGAGCCAGATTCTCTTCACCCCTGGATATAGCACTGGTGAAAGATGATCCATCTCTGGTTATTCTTGAAAAGTAACTTTCCTGTCACAGAATAGAAAATAATAATAACTTGTTTCTTATCTTTCCTTGCCACCTTTCAGCAAGTAACCTCAGAAAGTATATTTTCTTTTGCTAATGTCTCATCATATTGTAATTTTCACTGCACACGTTACTGCACACATTTGTTTTGAATTGGATATAATTATTCCAGTATTATGATTTCTTCATCATTTGGAAACATTCCATACTTTGTTTTGTGGCTCTTTGGATGCTAATGTATCAGATTCTTTTAAAATAAAAGAAATACATAGCATGACCATGTCCATATCAATGAGTACATGCAGCCAAGTCTGATGTAAAACCCCACTGTCAGTTTGGTTTGCTATGGTTCATTGAAAGGGTTCCCAAACACAGATCCCAAAATGGCAACTTACAGGCTTTTGTTTCTGTCTCATGGAAGATTAGAGTTATTGTATGTTCTAATTTATCTTGATTCTACTTTCTATACCTTGGAAATTATAGAAAACACATTTCATGGGACAATGATACAAAGTGTTTAAGAAGGGTGGCTTTATGATCAGAGGAACTTGACCTTTCATTCCTTATATAATACTAGCTGAAAGACTTAGAGTGAAATTCCATCATATAATGGGAGTTACCATGTCATCTTTTGTCACAGAGTTGACAACTCCAGAGGGACTAAAGATAGTAGAAAGAGGCATAGACAGATGTAGGGTAATTTTTACTTTGTGCATGAAAAGAGTCCTTTATTTTGATATATGAGTTTTGACTCAGATATATCCATTTCTTCTGATTGAGTTGCACTAGGGAGAAGCCAACAGAAAAATACTTGCAATTAATTATTAAGTTATGTTTATATATTTATATCTTTCATACATATTCATCTATTTATTTAATATTTAGTGTTTTAATTATTAAACGACTTTTGAACATTGTTTATGGGAGAATATTCCTTGGCAGCCAAAATATATTCTCAAGTATAACCAGCTGACTGCAAAGCAGAGTATCATAGAAACATTATAGAGCTCCCATCTTCTGAATTCCTCGTAGTGTATTTGAAGTCAAAACACTTAAAACAAGAGGACAACTCATTCTCTGAGACTTTTACGAGATAACTATACATTACTAAGTCCTTATCTAAGAAAAGTAAGAAAAGAAATTAATTAAAGATGCCCCAGTATTTTTAAAGAATTGAGTTTAACTCAGTGTGAAGAGTAATGTGAAAAACTCAAAGAATTATATCACTTGAGACTCAAAACATTTGCAAATTATTTTTATAGGCATCTCAGAAAATATAAGTGTATTTAGCAGGCTGTACAAGTTGACAACAGTGACTCCATGTTGTGACTTTATCTTCTGCTTTGATGATGAGTCTAGAAACTTGGTGATATGCCAAACAAAGTTATTTTCCCAAGACAAGAGAATGCTGAGGATTGTGTAAGTTAAGCTTTTCTTAAACAATAATACACTTTTAGGTGGTCTATAATGGACAAATTGGCTAAGGAAAGAAATTTGCCATCTAATAGTTATTTTCCTGTTTTTTTGTTTGTTTGTTTTGTTTTAGAAACAAAACAAGTGTGCTGCCCCCTCACAATTCCAGGACTCCAGATAAATTATTTTTCTTTAATAGACCAACTAGGCCTCTCTGCACAAAGTTTATTGCTTGATGATGAGAGGAAAGAAAGGATCTTATGGCCACTCTGAGACGAATTGATTTTGGTCTTATCTAATATGTTATCTAGTGATATGGCTGTGGCTTCTGGCTAAAAGGAAAGCAACATTGTCACTTATATTTTCCAGAGCTGTATTGTCCCTTGGCTACTTTGGAAAGGCCTACTGCCTTAAAGTGTATTTTGCCCACTCAAGTTTATCCATAACCCATCAAGAAATTGTTTCAAGTTTGCTAAGCCTTAAAAGAAATATGACACTGAAATTCTATTCAATTTTATATTTAATGAACATCCATAATATTATATCTATAAGCATATGAGCAACTATGATGACTAAGTTCTGAGGATTGAGAAGGAAGATGTGATTCTTTGCCACTAGACTACTGAAAAATTACTGTAAGATGATAAGGGCCAGGATGTCTTCTGTTAGATAACTGTCCCTTAGATATGGCATGGAAAAGGTATCCATAAACTCTAACAATACATTTGCCTGAAGAAGACAAACATAATGATATAAGTTGATATGCCAGTGTAGGTGGGGAAAATTCCACAGGATCTTAATCTACATGAAGACCTACAGGTAGGCAATGACTGCTGAGACAGTGAGAAGTAGATTTCTCCAGGGACAATTTCCTATATAGTTATTAATCCCAAGTGGTCAGTCCTGGACACATCTACATATTAACAGCACTAAATGGACTAAATGGACTTAATAGTTTATATATATATATATACACATGAATATCCAAATGTATGTCTACATACATATCTGGTATTTAAGGGTCCCAAAAAGATACAATTGCATATAGAAACATTTAGTCATTTACCATACTTTCTCAAACAAGGAATAATAATATTGATATAAACATTTGAATATTTTTGTGCCAAAATGTTCCTGGGTACAGTTGGTAGGAAATAGGCCTTCCTAACACAGATTAATACTTGTAACTAGAGATCATCAAAGACAGAAAATGTGCTGGTAATCATATATCTGGACTTTTTCAAGAAGAATACTTTTATATGGCCTTTGAGCTATAAATAATTTTTTTATTTTGCATTTAAAGAATGCTGTTTTTTTTTTTAAGGTCCTACTATATGGCTTTAAAGTCTTACATAGTTATGATATGTTTCTGTACCAACAAAGTTCACCTTGGTTTATTTTTAACCTTTTCTTATTACGCTTCCTTATGCAACACACACACACACACACACACACAAGCACACACAAAGGCACAGGTACACACATACACAGATGTTTTCTGAAGGTTCAACCTTCAACCATGCCACTGAAATAATTTAATATTCAAACTATTCATGTTCACTTTTTAAGAGACGCATGGGCTATCCAATTTGAATGCCCATGAAATTCATTCTTATTTTATGCTGTAAATAACACATCACATTTTGTTGAATATTCTACCTCTTTTCAATACTTTGGTAATAGAATATCTCAACATATATTTGTAAAATGATTAATGTTGGACATTGTTTTGGTGGGGGCATGTGATCCTCAGGACTAGGATGTCAGGCCTCTGGCCACAGTTGTTTAGAATAGGGATTGGCATATTATCTGGTTTAGAGTATTTATTATCAGACCCATTGCATTATGTTAATTAACTTCTTCGAGCAGGGTGTACCCTGCCCCAAGTCACTCGTGTTTCATAAAACTGATTTTTCAGACTGCAACTCTGTCTCGTTTTCAGAGACTCCATTTTACAAGCTACTTTTTATTCCTTTTTGAAAATGGAGGATGTCTTGGCTCCTGATTGGACATGTGAACAGCACCATCCAGCTGGCATCAAGTACATATCACAGGCTGACAAACAACTTATGCTTGAGAGTAAAAATGGTACTATCCTGTCAAGAAACTGGGTGTGGGGTGGATTAGGACTGTAGGTGCACATGGGTGAGTTAAAATCAAAACTGTGGCAATTGTGGCAAGAGAATCTGGATTGGAGACTGAAACATCAAATTAACATGTGAAAGAAGCAGAGAAAGACTCTATTCCTTACCTGGGCCCATCTGCCAAACAGAATTCACAAGGAAAAAAAAAACCTGGAAACTGAAATGGAAGTGGGTGCTGTGTAAAGGTTTTATCAGAGGTTATATACTTCATGTCCCAATGCTTTTAGGACTCTTTCCTCAGCTCACTGGCCAACTCCCTACCTTGGAAGTACTTTCTCTCTCTTAACAAACCGTCTCAATTTCTATTTTTAGCCATATGTAATGTTTTATCCTGGTCTGAAAGAACTCAGACCTAAGGACCAACACTAAACATATGTTTCCGTTTTATTTTCCTTGTCTCCTTTTCAGATACTGGCCAAGAGCTGAAGCAGGTTTTCCAGTCTCAGCATTCTCACTCTTTCTTTGACCTCTACACTATGACCTCTTCTTCCATTCCACTTCCTTTCCTTCCAGCAGCTGCTGGAATTTTTTGTGGGCCTGTTCTCAAACTTTAGTGATATTGTTCTGGAACTTCCTGAGTGTGTTTTTAAGTTCTTTTATTAATGAGACTAAGAACCTAGAAGGAAATATCAGGCCCACAGTCTTATTGATCAAATTAGTTGAAGGAGAGGATATAAGGCCCTCAATGGGATTGTGTAAAGAGGTGGGCATCTAGCATTGTGATGGTGAATGTCCCCATGTACAACTGACTACCTCAAGGGACTAGCAGATCCAAAACTACCTCTTATCTCAGGGGCTTCAGCTCTGCTGGCTTCCAGTTCTCTATATAACCTACTTGGATTGCTTGTCTTCTTGTTCCCCTGTCTAGGTCTACAGTACATCTGTGTACATATTCATTTGTCATGACCTGGTTCTGACTTCCTTTCACTTTGTTACTGCAACTCAGCTCTGATCCTGCTGCATAACTCTACAGCCAATAGCTAGAATCCAACAGTTTCTGGAGATTCTTCTCCTGCTTAGGTATCAATATAGGCTTGATTTGCATTTCTCTCTAATTCTCTGCTTGTTGGTACTTCTGAAACCCTTGCTGCATCCTAAACATATATGTATATGAAGATATATTTACAGTGTCATGAGCAATGTGTGATCTGAAAGCTAATGTTAATAATTAAGACTTAAATAAAAGAGCCTGTGTTTGCTTTCAGGGACATGTAGAAAGTGGGAGTATCTGGCTAATTTCTGCCATTGCAACTGCCATATATTGTGAATTTGTTGCTATTTAATACATTCTGACATCATGGAAAGACACGTCTATGTTGCTGATACAGCACACACAAAACACTTTACCTTTACATTCATTTGTTTAGAAATTCTTATGTGTATGTATGTGTGCGTGCATATATGTGTGGTACGTATCATTGCATACATGTAGACATCAGAGGATTACTTGGGGGAGATCATTTGTACTCTCTTTCTGACATGTGGGTTTCTGGAAAATGTCCTCAAGTTGTCAAGCTTGATGACAAGTGTCTTTGCCCTCTGAGCCATCTCATCAGCTCAACATTATTAGAAAAATGAATACTAAACCCTTTTATTCCTGAGTTTAAAAACCAGAAGGCAACTGTTTACAAATACAGACAATTTCTTTATACCATCAAGACATGAGGATGAAGCCATCATAGACCAAAGGAAGAAGGAAAAACCAAGACAGAACTCTGGTGACATTTTTTAAAAACACTGGATTACTTTGTATTTGAATCCTAATGATTAAATAAGACACTGCATTCTGTTTCGAATACATTTATTTGAACTTATTTTTTCTGCTGTTTACAGATAAGGCAAATTTAATGATTGAAAAACTGCAACCCAGTGGGGGAGAAAATCCATCAAACTGAATGATGTTTTATGGTCCACAGTTGAAGGACGACTTCCTTCATTTTTTCATGACTAACTAAGTGAGGAAGAAAAAAGAGTATTATTCCTTTAAAAGAAAAGATATGTGATATTCACAATTAAATTTTCCTAAATAAAGTTTTACAAGAGCAAAGCTACTTACTCATTCATGTATCAAATTTGTCTGATCTTGTGCTGTAGCAGCTGACTTGATTCGTTTTGACAGCATTTGTATGGACCATGAAACTTAAAATATTTATAATTTGGCCTTTTACAGAATAAGTTCATTGACCTCTGGTCTAACTGAAGCAGTTGATTCCCCAAAGCTCTTTTTGTTTAAGCTTCCTTTTGGCCTACTAGGGAGATCATAATGGGGCTCATTGAAATTTATGGCTCTATCTTAGTCTAAGAATTAAAGTACAGGCAGGGAGAGGTAGGGGTCACTTTCACCCACTCAGGGAATAACTCAGGGAGTAAGGAATTTATTCACTATCAGGTAGGAGGAATTTGTCACTGAGAATTTTGAATAAGTTATTAAATGTCACCAGGTGAAATGCTTTCTGACCCAAGCCCTGGAATACCTGTTTTACATTATCAGCTATAGACATAGAGAGTCGAAGAGGCACAAACATTTGTTCATTCCCTACAATAAAATCTAGGTTTTATTTTCACATTTTGTTTGATTCACCCAAAAAACAATAATCCAAAATAAGTCATATTTGTGGAGGGAAAGCCATTAGAGAGATCGGAAAATGGAGCTAGTCCCGATTAAGAATTTTTATAACCACAGTCCAGGAATCTCAAACAGCAAGCCTTGGAATGCTGAACCTGGCACTATAGATTCACAACA
Organism: Uromys caudimaculatus; assembly: GCA_028551405.1. NCBI lineage: Eukaryota > Metazoa > Chordata > Mammalia > Rodentia > Muridae > Uromys > Uromys caudimaculatus. The sequence continues at coordinate 68,651,892 of CM052722.1, forward strand.
CTGCACTCAATGACCCACGACTTTGAGAAGGAAAGAATGGCTGCCCTTAGTTTCATGAACCTGATTTGCATGATCCCTATTTGTATAACAGAGATTGCACAAATGGAAATTACAAGCATAGCAGTTCACCTTACATTCACAAAAATGCACATGAGCTAATCTGGTCTGTACTCCTGTACATGATGCAAATTACATGTTAGAAATTGCACATAAATTCATCTTAACTATAAAAGCATGTTTACCAAGTAGAGAATCCTATAGCCTATTGCTTAAGTTTAGATGAAACAGTAGATGTTATAAGCTCTGCTGTCCTGTTATGAATATGTTACATACAAATCCTCATTTGCATCTGTTACTCAGTACTAGAGAAGTAGTGGCTGGTTGTTAAACTACTTTATTCCCCCATACAGGATTTTTCCTGTGTGTAGGAAAACAGGCTTCACCTTATTTTTCTAAGACAGTCAATGCAAAATCATAAGGGGGATTTGATGCAGGTCTTCTAGGAACCCTGCTGCATAATCTTTCTGTTAGAACATGGGGTAGGAGAACCTGAAAGAGCAAGGTAAGCACAACACTTGCAGGAAAATGTAAAAACTTAGAAATGTATAATACTAAGCAAAGTCATCCAATCTCAGGAAGAAAAATATCATGTAGAGTCTAGTCTATTATATATATATATATATATATATATATATATATATATATATATATATATATACACATACATACACACAAGTGTGGGTGTAACTATACTGTAACTTTTAGAAAAGAGAATCAGGAAGAGTAATTTTTAAAAAAGATAAAGTCCATGCTAAGTAGTTCACATATATAGTACATCTTCTAAATGTTCTCTCAAGGCATAACACATTTCCAAATTAAAATTAGTCCTTAAAAAGGCAGTGTTTACATGTGATTGCTGTTACCTTAATGGGAAATCTCAATTTCAAATTATGTTTTGCATTGTTTGATTATTATATAGTTTCTTGTATATCCTATTATATTCATTTTTCCCTGTTGATGTGACCAAAAACATCATAACCAAAACCAACTTAAGAAATAAAGAGTTTATTTTGGCTTGTAGTTTCAGAAGATAAAGAGTCCATTATGCCAAGGAGGTATAGCAGCAATCTCCAGCCATGGTAGGAAGAGCAAAATGCTAAGAGATCACGTGCTTAACTGTATGTACAAAGCAGAGGTAGCAAACTGGAAGTGGGGCTAGACTAGGTATTCTCAAAGTCAACCCCTCATGAAGTACTTCCTCCTACAAAGCTGTTCCTTGCCAAATAGCACCACCAAGTAGAGCATTTATCATTCAAACCACCACAACTACTAAGCTTAGTGTTTCATTCTTTAAACATATTTATGCTAGCCTAATAATAGAGTTTGAACTATATTAGCATTTTTAAAATAATCACAATTTTGAAATCTCAGAAAGTTCTTATGAATATTGATTTCTTGTTCCTGAATCTCTAAAACATATCATTGTTGATGAGTAACTGTTCTGAACTTTAAGAAACATAGAAAACATTATATTTGAGAAGATTTATGAAAGAATTGGAAACTCATGGGTACAGAATCTTACAATAAGAGGTGGCCCTTTAGAGAGTGGAAGAGGGCACTATAAATAATTATATTAGGCTAACACAATTAATCTGAGGTTGTCTTCAGCTAAGCAGAATGTATGGTGACCCTAATTAGAAGTAACAAGGGCTATCTGATGATGGGAGGAGCCATGATAATGAGGCAGTGACAAATGACCAGATTAAACCAAGGTTAGGTGACTTCACTGGCACAGAGGATACACTGGGATGGAAGAAATTAATGAGTGCCAGCAGCTGCTCAAGACAATTATAATGTCAATCTCAGAGAAGCTGTAAGCTACTGAGGTACCTAGCCCACTTGCTAGGGTGGAAATAGGAAGGACTTGAATGGATGGGGCTTTGACAATTTGCATTAAGTGGGGTCAAAAATTCAATCACTGTAACTCCCTCAATTAGTGTATCTCAGAGTTATTGCTAAGTTATAATAAATAATATAATATAGCTACATATTAAATGAATATAATATACACAATGTGTATATAATTAAGTTATTATAGTTAAGAATACTAATTTCCCACTCCTGAAAACAACAACAACAAAAATGATCAGAGTGCCTAATGTCATTTTGTAGCTCCTAGTAGCTTGGTGGTAGCTACCATGTACATTCTTCTGATACATACTTGTTTAGAATTGTCAGAAGGAATAGTTGAAAATAATAACAATTCGCATCCCAGACTTATTTGTCAGGATGTTACAGTCTTATGCCTTTAAAGTGAATTATGCTCTGGCCATTATCTCATAGGTTGTTTTCAAGATAAACAAGACAGGATTTCTGTTTCACCTTTCCTCTTTTACTTCTTTCCTCTTCGGATGGCATCAATTTTCTGCTCATCATGTTTACCCTTTGCCCTTCTTCCTGTCCTGCTGTATGATGCCCTTTGTGAGCAGATACCATCTTGATAATGTAGAAATGAGCCTTTTGGCTTTCCTGATAATGAACTTGTAATGAAATGAGGTAGCAGCAGCATTAAAGAAATCTGCTTCACCTGTGTGTTTCTGGCCCTGTTCCCACATGTAGTTTTTTTTTTTTTTTTAATTTGTTGAGGTTTCTTATGCTATCCAATCCCATAATAAATGTATAATTTGACAGCTACACATTTATTGGCAAACACCACTTTGAAAGGATGTGTTCCTAGAGGATCAGTCTTGACTATGTTTTTATCCAACATACGTTGAAACATTGGTACAGACAACAGTCGATGAGAGCCAGCTGCATTTAAGAATTGTGCTGATTGTGCACACTCATTCACCTCTCCATGCTTAGCCATCATTTGGCTATTCATTCCAAGCCCCAGAAGCCTGCCTGTGTTTTGCCTATGTAACAGATGCAAGATAACCTCTAACACATTGCCAGAATCTTGTATAATGCCCAGATCTGCTATGCTTTTACGCCTAGACCCTACAACTTGATATTTAAATGTGACCATGCTATTATTTTATAGTTTATTTCGACAAACAATTTACCTCTGGCTAGACAAGACAGGCAATCTGGTAGCAAGGGTATTTTGATGGTTTCTTTCAAGTACATTATGGAGCAGTGCAGCATGGGAAAACTGAAGAGCAGAACTGATACCAGCTAGAAAGGCAGTCCTCCAGGCAAACAAAATTGCTTGCTCTTTACCACTGAACAGCAGTTTGAAAGAACATGCTGGAAAACAGACAGCGAAGATACACAGGAGACTTCCTCATATGCAACATAAAAGAGAGGCAAAGGAAAAGCATGATTTCGCAACTAACACACTACTTAAAATGAACAAGATTAAAATGCTGGTAAACTTTGCAAAAATCACATGCATTAGCTTCCTTTCTCGTGGGGTTCATAGAGGTGACTTTTGGAAGCATTTCTACTTCTGTGCTCTGCCATGCCTTAATAATGTGCAGAAATGGACTCGTGGCCATTAATGATGCTCTCCCCTCCAATCAAATTGTGGTTTGTAGATTACTGCTTCCCCTTAGTTTTCTCTAATTAAGTGGCATCTCCGCTGCTTAGCAATTAGCTCTAAGAGCCCCAAAAGGGTTTGCAAGTTTGCCTGGATGGAAGGGTAGAGAAAGGACTAAGTAGTGCTCTAGTGCCTTGTGTTATCCCCCAGTATTTCTGTCTAAACTTCAAATTAAACTAAGTTGGAAGCTTTGTATTATTAATTTTTAAAAAAAGGCTTTGTGATATAGTACATTCGATGGCCCCAAATATTTAAAATGTTTTAGTACCTACCATCAACTGTGTTTATTAAAGTCTGATTATTGAAAACTAAGACTGAAATGCTTTAGTTCAATGATTTAAAGGGTCTAAGAAAGAATATCACTGGCTGCCCCTCATCTGATGGTTCAATAGGCACTGCCATCTTTGCAGACATTAAACATCTTATCAAATGTGTTAATGGTAGATGATAATTTCCCAAATATATTGAACCATCACTACTATTTTTAGTGAATGTATACATAATTTAAGCATTCTTGTTAAAAGAAAGTCAATTAATCATCTGATAGCCAGGAAATTATGTTGTGGTAAAATTAACAATCATAGTCTAATTTTAACAGGGACTCTTCATTGCTGTCTCTCTCCTGCTTGGCTTTCTACTTTCTTCAGTGTAGAGAAGTTAACTTGATATCCCCAAAGTGTGTATTTGAGCATGTTAGCGACCTTGTTAACTGCTGCACTATGTAACTGCAGTGATTTAACAGCAGCAAATACAGAAACAAAAGACTAAAAGCGAAAACATTTTCTCATTTCCTAAAGCTTTGTCTGATAATACTTTCAAAACTACTAAAACTGTTGGAAATAGTTATGCTTTGCAATATATGTGTGAAATTGCAGTTTACAAATACAAAATTACTTTGGTCTTTTTGATTTTTGCCAAGTATGAAGAAATAAAGGCATCATTTGAATATAGGAATGGGTCCTCAAAAAAATCATAGAGAAGAGCTCTAGTAGAGATTTTGTTTTCTGTGTTTATGCCAAGATGGTACATGAAACTTAAAAGTTCTGTTAAGTTCATGAACTTTTACATTTTATCTGTCAGTTTTAGGACACACAAGACATACAAGGTATTTTGTTATTAAACATCCAGTTAATTTGTATAAATAGTGTCAGTTTTCTCAGTACGTGATAATAGCTGACAAGATGTCCTTGGCTTTATCTCCTTGAGAGCAAGACGGACAGTTTCTGTATTTCACTTTTGAGAAAACCTTGGTTTAATTAACAGGACATTTTTGTGGCTTTTTTAAATAAAAAAATTAAAGTTAGTGTAGATAGTATTGCCTCTCATTATGAAATTTTTGAAGAAAGTGTCTTTCAGTCTCAGAAAAATATTTTATGCCAGATTTTCTAGTTGTCACTGCATCACAATTTGACCTAAGCTGGCTGAAGTACTTAGTAGCTCTGCTTTCTATTGGCAACTTGCTTACTTACTGGGATAGCATGAACACAAAAAAGAACCTGCGTACCTGAATATCTGTTCCTTATCCTGTGGCAAATTTGTGCCTCTTTGGTCATCTGTGTGTGAAATCTTGGTAAACTTTAGTACTGGTAATTTTTTACTGTTAGTGTGACACAAACTAGAGTAAACTAGGATGAAGAACTTTTGAAAAGCTGCTTCAATTGCATTGTACTGTGAGCATGTCTTTGGGGTATTTTTAGACTTTTGCTAATTGGTGTGGGAGGGCAAAGCCCATTGTGGGCTGTACATCCATAGGCACATGGGTTGGGCTCTATAAGACTGCTAGCTGAGGGTGCAGGTTACAGAATCAACTAACCTGGACTCTTAGGCACTCTCAGAGAGTGAGCCACTATCTGAAGAGCACACACAGCCTTGAATGAGGCCCCATGTGTAGCTGTTATGCAGCTTAGTCTCCACTTGGTTCCTCCAACGACTAGAGTGGGGGCTGTCCCTAAAAATGTTGCTTATCTGAGGAATCTATTCCCCTAACTGGGCTGCCTTGTCTGGACTCAGTGTGAGAAGATGCGCCAAGCCCTGTAGAAACTTGATGCTCCAGGGTGAGCAGATCCCTGGGGATGGGGCACTCTCTCAGAGAAGAAGGTGAGGGGGGATGAAGGGAGGGACTCTGTGAGGGGGGAACTGGGAGGGGGCACTGATTGGGATGTAAAAAAAAATAATTAAGGGTCTAGAGAGATGGGTCAGTGGTTAAAAGCCCTGATTGCTCTTCCAGAGTTCCTGAGTTCAATTCCCAGCAACTACATGGTGGCTCACAACCATCTATAATGGGATCTGATGCCCTCTTCTGGTGTGCCTGAAGAGAGCGCAGTGTATTTATGTAAAATAAATAAATACATCTTTAAAAAGTTAATTAACTCACAAAAACAATGATAGTTGATCCTGGTCTATATAACAAGTCCTAGAAGAACCAGAGCTACAGGAGTCTCTTTTTTGTTTTCAATTAAAAAAAAAAAAAAAAAAACAACAACTAAGAAACAAAAGTAAAAAGTAAAAAGTTAGTTCAGCAAGAAAGAGAATTCAATCTAATAAGTAGCCTTCCTCCAAGGAATCTGTTCCAAGTTCCTGCTTTGCTTTCTCTGTAGATAGAACTGTGACCCATAAGCTGAAATTAATTCCTACTCTCCACGAGTCACTTTTGGTAATGGTGTTTCTCATAACTACAGAAAACCAAACTCGAACAGAAATTGGTACCAGAGGAGTGAGGCTGTTGATGTGATCGGCCTGATCACATTTTTGGAGTAGGGATTGTGGAAAGATTTTGAAATTTGAATTAGAAAAACTGTTGAGTACCCAGAGCTTAATGGACTATTCTGTGGAGCCATGGAAGATAAGAATGCTGAAAGACATACAGGCAGTTGAGACCTGGCTTGCAACATTTCAGAAGGAAGCAAAGATATATTGGGGCTGTCTGTGTATGTGATGCTTTCAACTAAGACTGTGGATGCTATATTACTGGGAAAATGGATGCTGGCTAGCTGAGGCTGAAAAATCATAAGTGATTAATAAGTATAATTGAGCTGAAATCTCATGGGAAGTATTTCTTTAGGGCCATAAGACAGCAGCTTTGATTCAGGATGGCAAAGGCTGCATTTTAAGCTGTCACTTGCAAGTGTGTTAGACTATCTCACCTAGTTCTTACTTTGAAGACATAAGAGATTCAAAGTAGAAGGGGTCATGGAGAGTAGCTGAGTCCTGGCACCATGTGACAATGTTGAAGTCCTTACATCAAGGTTTTGAGAAAACACTGATGAAGATGCAGGATCAATAGCAATGAAAACTTATGCCCTGCTGCTGAGGCCAAAGTCTGATATTATAGGAAAGCCCTGAGCTCTGTGCAAAATGTTTGACTCCGTTTGTCAGTGAGGCTTCTGGTTCTCAACCCGGGGGATCCTAGAGCCCACACCCTATACCTGTGCAATGTCACATAGCCTTTGGTGAGGTTACAGATTCAACTTGATTTCTCCTGATAAGAGCCTGTTCAGCTAGCACCTGAAATTCCTGAAATGCCTCCCTGGGCTAATGAGGCTTCTCAGTACCTTAGCATTCAGCCAATGACCTTTGCCCACCTGGATATTCCTACCCCTTTACCCCAAAACTATATAACCTTTGATTCATCCTGAGTAAAGTTTTTCTGTCCCCCCAAAGCTTGTCTGGTATGTCATTATTACAATTTGTACTCATCGGCCATCCAAAGCCCTGTTCTTGGATACTGCTTCCTTCCTCCACATGTGCCAGGGGCCAACAACCTGAGCAAGGTTTCCTAGAGAGAAGCTGAGGCTTGGCACCATGAGTCAGAGGTGGAGTCCCTGAAGAAAGACTGAGAAAAGCCATTGGTAAAGCTACAGCCTCAGCTGTACTAGAAATCTGAGCATATTTCAGATGCTAAGACTATATGATATATACCAAGCAAAGCCCAGGGTATGGAATAGAGCTAGCACATATAACTACAAGCAAGTTGTGGATGATGTGGGTGGCATAGCCAGAGAAGTAGGGTTGTCCAAACCTTTTAGAGCCTATAGAATAAGTGGGTTCCAGATGTCTGACATTAAGCTTTTTGTAACTGTTGGAATTTGGAATTCTCTTTGATAAGATAGTAACTGGTGATGCACTGGTGGTGGTGGTGCATGCCTTTTAATTCCAGCACTGTGGAAGCAGAAGCAGGAAGATCTCAACATTTGAGGCCAGCCCAGTCTACAAATAGAGTTCCAGGACAGCCAGGGCAATTCAGAGAAACCTTGTCTCAAAAAGAAAAAAAAAATCCAAAGAAATAAACAAAATCACAACACAAAACAACAAAACAAACAAACAAACAAAAACCACACACAATAACTTGTGCTCTGATTCTTCTTTTTTAGGAAGAAGAAAATATAGAATGTTTTAATTTTACAGTTGAGAAACTTTGACTTTTTAAAGGGAACTTGGAATTCTTAAATGATAAAAATTTTCAAAGACAGGGACTTTTGAAATCTGACTGTACTTTACATTATTATATTAACAAGTGGTTTTGGGAACAAACATGAAAGGAAAAGTTGTATCATAGCATTGTTGTGTTTGTCTGGCAAGGTGACTGATAAGCAATGGATTGTACTGCTTATATTTTATTGTCTACTTGACAGAAATTTGAGTCACCTAAAATGAAGGAGTCTCAAATGAATAAGTACTACAATTAGAATGGTCTGAGGACTTGCCTGTGGGGATTTTCTTAATTGCTAATTGGTGTAGGAGGACTCAGCCCACTGTGGGTAATATACCCCTAGGCATGTGGGTCTGAGCTACATAAAAGAGCTAGCTAAGCCAGAGAGAGAAGAGATTAGTAGCCTTCCACAGTTTCTGCTCCAGACCTTGATCCCAATTGTATTAATAGTACATATTTCTCACCAATACTCTGAACTCCCTTTTAAAGAATAACGAAGGCCTAATGTTTTTCCTAGGAGAAAAGAGGGATGAAAAGTTATCTTTGTTTGCCTTCTAGTCATCGTTTTCTTGGGATCTCTGTGTGTCCTCTCCATCTCTTGGATTCTCTGTTCTTCATCCCTCTCCCATCATTCTCTCTCTGCTTTCCTTTATCCATTTTGTGCTTCTCATAGGTGACATTTAATAGGGCTACGATCAATGTATATATAATCTCTTAGGGAAAAACAAAACAAATTATCCCAGGGAAGGAGTGTTGGGAAAAAAACCCACAAATAGAAGTATGTACATTTAGCTGGCATAATCTCTGCAAGTTTAACCTTAGGTCTGGGCCATCAGGTATCACCAGGTTATTTTAATGACTCCTTTTGTTTTCTTGCCAGATAAATTCATTTGCTTCCTACTAGTGCATGAAACAAAGTTTTTTGGCTGTATTCATATTTTTCTTTGTTTTATATATCAACTTGTTCATTTGAAAGTTATGTTGTATATAACTGCTTTAATTTCTTTGCCCAAACACTTTACTTCATATGCTCCATATATCCTTACAAGTGTCCAAATCAAAAGTTGTGTCTTCCAAAAATATTTACCAATTTCTTAGCCATGTGTAATTTTTTCACTTCCTCAATGGGAGAAGATGTGCCTAGACCTGCAGTGACTTGAAGTGCTAGAGCAATTTGGTAGCTGCGGAGGGTTTCACCCTTCTCAGAGGAGAAGGGGCAGGGTGATGGGGGAAGGGTTGTATAACGGGGGAACTGAGAGTGAATAAATACATAAATAAATAAATTCATGAAAAAAGAAATATTACTTAAAAATCAATTTTGCTTTTATTTGACATGAATGAATTGTGTTGGTTTACATCAAATGACTATGTCTTGCGATTAAAGAACTCTTGATACTTATATCTCCACTGCTCCTAACCTTTGTTTCTTTAAAGCCAGTCCTGTATTTTTCTAACTACAGCTAACAAATGAATCAGTGCCTACATTCCTGGTACTGGTGTGCAATAGGATAAATATAAATAGTAAGTCCTTGAATAATGGTTGAATGAACGTTATGCATTCACTGGTAATGCATTTGCTACTTGCCTCAGTCCATTTTGGTTGCTACAGTCAAGTACATGTGTAATTTGTAAGTAAGAGAAATTTACTGTGCATGATTTTGATGATAGAAAGTCAATTAAGGTGCTGGTGAATTCAATACCTTATGTTCCTCATAAGAGGGATGGTCTGTGTCCTTTCATGGCCAGAAGGAGCAGATTGTGAAAATATATTCCCCAACATCTCTTTTTATAAGAGATAGAATTTTGTTTGTGAACTAATAATGTCTTCCAATTCTTGATCCTACCTCAGTGGGATTTCATTCTAACAAAAGCATTTGAGGAAACACTAGTGTTTAGACTACAGATTGTTACAACTGAAGTGACTAGGCCACTAAATAAAAGAAATATATAGTTCATATTTAAAATTACCTTAAGGTGAATTCAGAGGGCTATTTGATTAATATTTATCATCTAAAAATTTCAGCCTCCACTAGTCCAATGAAACTTTATAATAGCAGGTTAACATTTTAAAAATATTATTTTTAAACTTGCTTTTAAAAAGAACATTTTTGAATGCTGTGGGAGAATAATTTGACATTGTGCATTATGATTTCTCTAGAACTCATAGTTACTTTATCAGGGTTCCAGGGTTAAATCATCAATATTCCATATGAAAATGTTCCTGATTAACTTTACTGTTAGAGTGAAATACTATTATATGACTTGAAGTTTATTATTACTTATTTTCAATGTTTATTCTAATGGCATAATAATAAACTGAACTCTGTAATAGAAATCAAAATGCTGCTGTAGTTTGATAAGTGCAAACTCTAAAATAAGCAATTCATATGCAGTGAGCTACAAAGAATGGTATTTTTATTTTTGAGTCAATTCCTCTCTTTGATCTTACACAGTCTTGATCTCTTTGAAAAGTGTTCTCTCAGATCATCTATAATAATCCAAATAAAACTACTACAAAACTATCAAAATAATATTTGCAATTTGATAATCTCACAATAAGTGTGCAACAATATGCCCTTAGACCCCAGGACTCTGGAAAACATAACCTGTAATTTTAAAATTAGATAACTCATCTAAATAGGCAGCCATCAAAGCTGTCACAAAATGCTGTCATTGGTCATCAGTGATTTTCACACCTGAATCATCCCTGTGTATGATTAGTGCTTTTGTGTTTATTTCTTAATATATTAATATCTATATTTTACTGGCAAGAGACTGTAATGTGTGTGCCACAGCATGCATGTGGAGATCAGAGGATAGCTTAAGGGTGTCAGTTCTCTCCTTCTACCATGTGGGTTCCAGGGATTGAACTCAGGCTCTCAGAATCTTTATTCTTTGATCTTCCATCTTTGGTCTTCCAAGGTAGGCTGAAGACAAATTGCTTTCACTGAATTGTCCAGGTTCTAACTGCTAGACTAGAAATGTTGAGAAATCCATCTTCGTGGGAGAGCAGATTATCTGGCTTTCCAGAATGCCAAAAGCTACTGTTGAATATTCAAGGTTGTATAAATTAAGCCAATCGAATAATTCCCCTCTATAATCTATATTCATTCTATCCATTCTGTTGCTTCAGATAATGCTTCCAAATATGATAGTTCTGTGACCAAGCCTGGGAATCTGCATTTTAACTTCAGGTGAAGGAGCTACTACTGGTCCAGTACATTATATGGAACTATAATATTGCCACCAAAGGTCATATTTTGAGGATCAAACAGAGCAAGTAAGCATAAAGGACAAAAAGAGAATAAAAACAACTCCAAGGCAAACTACAGGATACAAATTTTCTGAAGGCATGAACTAGTGAGCAGGGATCTTAGAAATGTAATACATAGCTGTAGAATTGGCACAGTGCAGTCACCTTGGGAATGGAAACTACAACTTTCTAAATACAATATTCTTTACACCTTAAAGGGGGAAATTTCAGCAAATGCGATAAATGCTTATTTAACAACTTATAAATATAGCATGTTTTCCAAGTCATTTGGCCTTTCAAATGTGTGATTTCTTTTTTTCTGTGTCCAACAATAAGAGACTATTTTGTGCTATTTTCCCCATGAGTACTGCTGTTATTACTTAATATATATTAAGTAGCCACTATAGTGGCTTGATTCTTCACAGGAGAGAGTTTTTTCTTTACACTTGTGTGCTAAATAGGATTTTCCTACTGCCTGTCAAACTCTGAAACCATATTACACAACGCAGAAAAACCTGAAGCAGACTGGGGTATAAGAATCAATGCCCACATTCTGTATTTAGAAAAACCGAGAACAACAAACCAAACATTTCCTCCTTTTAACTTAAACCTAAGTATCTATTAGGAATGCAGTTCCAAATGCATCCAATCAATTAAACAGGTCTCAAACTGATGAGCTTTGAGATTTATTGGCTAGGAGTGCAATGTAGGAACATATCATGTCTAAAGGAAGTAGGAAGCATCGTTTAAAGGAAGATAAATCAGACTTTGAAGGTAATAATATTCAGAAAACTCACTTTAAAGAGACACTGTACTTGCTGGCTTCGATAACTTGAAGAGAACAAGAATTATAATAGTGCTAAAGGATGAAGCTAAGAACTTAAAGAGCACAGAAAATTTAATAAAAAGGAGTCATGCTTTATAACATGGGTTAGGAAACTGCAAGGGTGGGATTTGCGGCCTCCATTTCTATGATTGATACAAGAGAAAAACCCATTTCATGATAAAACATGATAATAATGATAGTTTTGCAATCATGATTTCCAAGTGAATTACCAGGCAATAAACACAAAGCAAAACATCTTTAGCCATCTTATGTTTCTTATTTATTTTTTCTTTCTGCTCTGATTTCTCTCCATCAAATGTGTGAAGGAAGAAACTCCAGGATTGCCAGACAGAAGAGGATGAAAGAAAAAGGCAAAAACGTTTGCATGGTGGGTTGAATTGTGTTCCACTCCCCTGATCCCAAAGACAGGCTGGCTGAACTCTAGTTCCTGTAAATCAGACCTTACTGAAAATAGACACATTACAAAGATAATTGACTACAGCCATATTATTGTCCTCTTGTAAAAGCAGAAGAGACCCAAGTATGTGGATAACAGACCCACCCATGTCAGCAACTAAAATGAGTTTTGTAGAAACCAAGGATTTCCAAGGATTTTGGCATTACCAGAAGCTAGGGGAGAGATCCGCACCAAATTTTCCCTCCAGGCAATTTTGGCTGACATTGTGATTTCAGACTGGTAGCCTCTAGACCTGTGAGAGAATAATTTTGGAGGAGTGACCTAGTTTGTTGTGCTGTGCTGCAGAAACCTTGGTGGCAGAGATTCATGAAGTTTCTTTCTCAAACTTCCATATGTTTAAGATTTGTTTACACAAGAGGCTAAGCTTTCATTATATATTGAGTGATATTCTTTTTCTTAAGTCAGGCAACACCTTCAATGGAAATGCAAATCACAAATAAATTTGATAGGTATTTATTGGAATAGTTCTCAGGAATGTATGTATGTGGTAGTGTCATGGAGTTCATGTCCATCTAATGCACACCATCTGTCCTGGTTTCAGTGCCTTCACCAGAATGCATATAGAAATTTAATTACCACTGTGAATCATTCTTAAGGTATACATTGTGTACAACTATAGTATTTGAGTGTGGAATAGTTACAAGGTAATTAAGGTTAAATGAGCCTATAATAGTGAGGGTCTAATTCAGTGCAACTATGACTGTATAATAAGAGGAGCTGAGAATTAATTTCTAACATTAGATGTCACCATGTGAGGCCTTTGCCAACTGTGGTGATTAGAATGAAAACGGCCTCAATAAGCTCATAGAGACTGGTGCTATTGGGAGGTGTGGCTTTGTTGGAGTAGGTGTGGCTTGTTAGAGTAAGCACATCACTAGACTGCTGGCTAGGGTCTTAGATGTTCATGCCTGGCCATTGTATCTCCATCTTCCTGCAGCCTGCCAATCCTGATGTAAAAATCTCAGTTCCTTCTTGAGTGCCAGGTCTGCCTGCTCTCAAACATTCTTCCTGCCATGAAAATAATGGGCTAAACGTCAGAAACTGCAATCCATCACCAATTAAATGCTTTGTTTTTATAAAAGTTGCTGGGGTCATGGTGTCTACTCCCAGCAATAGAAACCCAAACTAAGACACCAACTTTGGCCTATGCTAAAAAAGGCATCAACAGATAGAGCCATCCAGTCTCAAACTTCTTTAGCCCTTTGTAGGCTTTTATTCTCTGTAAATTGCTTACTGTAATATTCAGTTACAGCAAAGGAAGATAGCTCAAGACACTCTCAAAGCAGAAATAAAAGAGGAGATAAAACTGAAATAAGAAAATAAGTGAAAGTGATCTATATTTTTATAGTATAAAAGCCTTTTTGTTCTCAGTAATATTATTATAAACTTTATACATATTAATTATATTTTAGTGAGAGCAATGTTTCTGGATATGACTTACTAAACTGAAATTCTTTAGTTTAACAGTTTGTGATGCAGTGATTTAATGGTCTGACTCTAAGTTCAGTATATTTTTATACCTAGTTTTAAAGGTTGTCATAGTCAAATATACCTTGCAAAAATATGCAGGTTAAAATGAAAAGATTGTTCTGTTGATTGTATTACTAAATAGTGCTGTTCAAATTGTTGTTTCAACTGCATGTCCTAGTTTCCTCCTCTGTTAATGTGATAAAACATTGATCAAAAGCAACATGGAGAGGAAAAGATTTATTTGGCTTACAGGTTATAGTCCATCATTGGCTTGCTCAACTCTTTTTGTTGTGTAGTCCAGGCCTATTTGCCTAGAGATGGCACCACCTCCTGTGAGCTGGGCCTTTCTCTATTAATTAATGATCAAAAAATTGATATGGGTAATTCTTCAATTGAATTTCTCACTTCTTATGAATGTCAAGTTGACACCAAAATTAACCATCAAAACACCATTTTAAAACATGTATTGTTTTTTGAGTATTTTATATATGAATGCTATATTTAGATAATTTCCACTGCAATGCTCTCCACTTCAAATCCTCCTCCCCCCAGTACTCCCTCTCAACTTCATGGCCTCTTTTTTCAAGTATATCACCTGCTAAGTCCATTTAGCTTTGCATACACACACACACACACACACACACACACACACACACACACACACACACACACATTTGTTTAGGGAAAACCAATTTTATACTTGATAAACTATCAGGTGTCTTATCCCTAGAGAAGACTGATTCTTCTTCTGTCAGGAGCTACTATATTAATTGCCTGTAGCTCTTCCTCTAGGGGTGCAGTCTTGAGGTTTTCCCTCCCACACCTTCATATAAGCTGGTATGGTCATTGTTCCAGCATTGTCTAGGCCACCATATTATGTTAACATTAATCATGTCATGGGCACAACTCCCTGTAATACACAGAAATCACTATGCTATAGCAGATCAACTGGCTCATACAATTTTTCTGTGTCCTCTTTCTCAGTGTTCCCCGAACCATAGGTATAGTGGTTTTGTTATAAATGTATCAACTGGACTTGTACATGATATGATCACTTATGGATTTCCATCATGTTTTCTATCTGCTGCAAAATGAACTTTACTTTAAGAAGAATTGAGCTATACTCATCTGTGGATATAAGTATTTAGAATGCAATTAGGAATTATACTTATTTTAGTAATGTGCTGGTAGTAGGTTCTTCTTCAGGGTCTAATGACCTCAGTAGCCAATGGCTGTTGCCTAGGTTTATGGTACTAGGCACAAATCACTTAATATTGAGAAGGTCATTAGTCTAGTTTGATGACTGTTGGTTATCTCTGAGATATAAAGGCCACTTTTGCAAACTTGGGTTTGTCTGCCAGAATGGTCATGTTTATAGCTCACAGACTTTGCAGGTGGGCAGGACGTTCAATTGCTTTTTTCCTTTTTCAGCTACCATAGCATCTTTGTATGCTATGAGAACTAGTCTTCAGAAAAAAGACTTTCAGGTCAATTTCAATTAGCTTTTACTAAGTCTTGTTTCTGAAGTGTGTTTAAATTGAATTTATAAATTTATTTTTGTTTTTAACTATTTAGAATTAAATTCCAGACTGAGGGCATTCAAATATTACCCTGAGTAAGGATATTCTGTCACATAAATACTGTCCTAGTTCTACACTAGGAAAAGACAGTAATTTTCTGATAGCCAGTCCTTATTAAACTTCTTCATGCTAGCTTAAAACTTTCTATGAGTTTTTTGAACTAAAGCACAGGCTAGGTTCATACGCTATATTTTTTAAACCTTCATTTAGAAAGAACACCTATCCTCTACTCCCACATTTTTTTTCATGACACAACTGTTTCTTTTTAAGAGTCTAGATTTATTCTCTGTAGAATTTCCCAAATCATGGATTTATTTTATTTTCTACTTCTGGCAGGTTTAGTATTTTAAAGTGCCTCATGTATTATAAATTCCAAAGTCACCAGATGCTTGATTAGATTAAGATTATGAACACTGTCTAAGATATTTCCACAGAAGTACCCTTTAATTCCATTTATATTACATTGTTAAGCACATTAAGTCTGGATGCACCTGTCCTGTGACAATAACTTTGATCATGCGCATAAGGTGGTGACCCCTAGATCTGTCAGTTGTAATGGTTTGGGGGACATAGGTTTATTTTCACTGGAACAATATTCCTTCTACTACCTCTTATTCTTAACTGTTTTAGCATTGATCGGTGAAGATTGCTTCAAGTGATTATTACTTTTCAGACTATGAAGTATTCATTTCCTGTTACTTATTTAGTCTATATCCAACTTACTGACTGATATCTTGTCTTCCTATAAGGAACAAATCTTCTAATTTTAATATCCCTTTCTAATAGAATCTAATTTATTCAGTATATTACAATTAAATGAGGTTTATTTGGATGCTAAAATTCATAGTTGACGAGTAGAAGCTTTTAAAAACTGTCTCATATCCTTGTGACATGACATGTCCCTGCTTGTGTTCTAGCACCTTGTTGCTTATAAGCCTATGAAGTCTCAGTGTCATTTTGCACATTTCCTTCCACAGACAAATCAGTATCTCTTATGGGACCTCCTATTTCTTCTATTGTGCAACTGAATTGAGAAATATGCTTGAGTATCATTACTTTTTAATACTACCAATAATCAGTGCAAGGAAAAAGATTTTCAAAATATTCATAAGTTCATCTTGTCTTTTTATATCCTTTGAAAAATTTTAACTGGTTCAAAGTGGAACATAAATTTTACCATTTTACCATTTACGTTAAAACATTTTATTTTAACTCATTTGTCTGTATGTGTGGGTATATGCATGTGAGTTCATGTGTTTATAGAGGCCAGAAGAAGGTGTCTGACACCAGGAAACTAGAGTTACAGGCAGTTCTGAGACTCCAGTTTGGGTGAAGGGAACCCAATTCAGATCCTCGGAAAGAGCAGTAGGAGCTCTTACCTGCTGAGCCCCACCTTGTAACTACCTTTAAGTGTACAATTAGTAGTATTTATTAACATTGTTGTGTAGCAGATTTCTGGAAGTTTGTCCTTTCATGAAACTAATTATCTATATCTATTGCATAACCACTACTTTTTGCTCTTTCCAGGAGCCCCAAACAAAAATTCTCCTTTATGTTTCCAACGTTTTGACTGTTCTAGCTATGTCATGTGAAGATTTGTTCTTTCGTAATTGTCTTTATTTATATAGCACAATGCACTCAAAGTTCAAGCATGTGACCCAATTTCCTCCTGTTTTTAAGGATGAATCATACTCTGAATATTGTTTATTCACTCATCCATGGGTGGATATATGGAACATCTACACTTTTCCTATTGTCAATAATGATAAATTAAACAAAGTAATACAATTATATTTTAAGATCCTACTTTAAATTCTTTTGTATAGATTTCAAGATGAGATTGGATTAAATCATTTTCAGATTTTAAAGGAAGAGATGTGTTGTTTTCTATACTCCAAATCATTTTTGTTGTCCTTCTGGGGCTGAGATCTATACACTCTTGCTTTATATAAGGAACTGTTCTACCACTGAACTACATCCCTATCCCTAAAAAAATCTTGAAATTACAGCATGCTTACTTTATTTACTCATTTATTTATTATAGTTATAGCAACTAAGGGCCAAATATTTGAATATATGAATCTTTGAAGGCCATTTTCATTTAAACCACAATATATATATATATATATATATATATACATATATATATGTGTGTGTGTATGTATATATATATGTGTGTGTGTGTGTATGTATATGTATATGCATATATGTGTGTGTACTTATATACACTACAGCATATCTATAGTTTTAAAAATTTAGTGAATATTTCTGAATATTCAAATAACCTACTGTTTAACAGATTTTTACATTTATTTATTTATTTATTTATTTATTTACTCACTTTTGTTTGACTTAGTTTGTGTGTTTCTGTATGTGAATATGGGCTCTGGGAATTTAATTCAAGTCACCAACCTTGTTGCCAAGTGCATTTACACACAGAGTCATCTTTTCAATTCATTCCTTTATATGTGTCTGTGTATGTATGTATATGTATATTTGTGTTTATATTCAAGTAATGAAATACAGGGTATTGTGTTTAAAATTATTTTAGTTATTATTCTCATTGGCATTCTCTTTGATTTAAATGAGTATAATCTATTTATATTATACTTAAAAACTATATTTGATATTTTAATTTTATTTTAATTTTGCTAAGTATATAAACCATTTGTCTACATGTTACCAAAAATGACATACTCAAAGATTTGCTTCTATTACTGTCCCCTCACCCTCTCTACATTTTTTCTAGTTAATTTTCTTTCCTCTCTATTATTTTACAAAGAAAAGCATACTTTTGGCATTTTAAATGCTGCTTCTTTAACTGCAGCATAGTTTCTGAAACAAGTCCCTTATGAATGGGTTCATAGGTTCTTTCCATATTTACATATTTTGTTATACAGTATAAAAATAAATAAGCTGGTATATGTTCTATGTAAATTTCTAGAAGTAGAATTGTTGGATCAATATAGCAAACCCACAGTATTTTATTAAATGTTACACCATACTGCTCCACTGAGATTAGACTAGTTCCACCCCACCAAAAATTTCAAAACTACTTTTCTCTATAACAATCTAACAGATATTTCTGTATTTACACACTCACTCACTCACACACACACACACACACACACACACACACACACACAGAGCTGTTTCAATGTTGTTTGATTTAATACATAAGAATGAAAAGACTTTTCATGTGTTTTAAGACAATTTTTGTTCTCTCTCTTGTGAATTGTATGTCTTTTTTCCCACTGTGTTTTCATAATTTTACCAGTGTAAATACATGAGTTGCGTTTGCAGCTTTCCAACATAGTTTTAGGAATAAAATTACTTGGAAATGTTGGAAATACTTCCAAAAATTCAATTTTAAGATGATCTGTCTATGCTGGATACTTACTTTTACAATGAGATGTTACTTCAATGTCAATGAAAATATCACTTTTCCTTTGAATGTAGATGGCTGTTCATTTTATTTAAAGTAGATTTCAGGTGGTACTTTAGTGACAACTTTGTCTTCAGAGTGTAGGTTTTCACATTAAAACACCTTTTAATAAAAGTAAAACAATGCCTAATACATTCTTACATTCTACAACACCTTGAAGCACTTTGTCATAAGATAATAAAAAGTAAGTGCATGACCCAAAATAGTTTCTAGGTCGTTCACCCTATTTTTATTGATTATAATTCATTGCTTATAGGTTGTTAATTTTTATTTAGGACTATATATCTTTTTTATTGGTTATTAAATTATTTACTCGTCAAATGTTTCCCCCCTTTCCAGTGTCCCCTCCACAAACAACACCACATCCCATCCCCCTTCCCCTTTGCCTCTAAGAGGATGCTCCTCCACCCAACCACCCACCCACTCCTGCCTCAACCTTCTGACATCCCCCTTCTCTGGGGCAACAGCTCTCCACAGGACCAATCGCCTCCCCTTCCATTGATGCCAGATAAGGCAATCTTCTGCTACGTATGTATCTGGAGCCATGAGTCCCTCCATGTGTACTCTTTGGTTGGGGATTTAGTCCCTGGGAGCTCTGTTGGGTCACGTTAGTTGATATTGTTGTTCTTCTTATGGGGTTGCAATCCCCTTCAGCTCTTTCAGTCCTTCTCTAATTCTTCCACTGGGGTCCAAAGGCTCATGCCAATACTTGACTGTGACTGTCTGTATGTCTTTGTCAGGTGCTAACAGAGCCTCTCAGAAGACAGCTGTATCTAGCTCCTGGCAGCAAGCACTTCTTGGCATCAGCAATAGTGTCTGGGTTTGGTGTCAGTGGTTGGGATGGAACCCAAGGTGGAACAGTCTCTGAGTGGCCTTTCCTTCAGTCACTGCTCTATTTATTTTGTCCCTATATTTCCTTTACACAGGAAGAGTTCTGGGTTAAAAATTTTGAGATGGGTGAGTGGCCTTTTCCCTCAACTGGGGCCATGCCTATGTGCTAGAAGTGGTCTCTTCAGGTTCTATCTCCCCTCTGTTGGGTATTTTGACTAATGTCATCCCAATTGGGTCCTAGGAGCCTCATGCATCAATGGCTTCTGGGACTTTCTAGTAGTTTCTCCATTCCCCACCCCCCACTGCTACATATTTCTATTTATCCTTCTGGCCCTCTGGACTTCTTTTCTGTCTCCTCCCACACCTGAACCTGCCCTGCTTTTTCCTTCCCTTCTCTCACCCAGGACCCTCCTTTCCTCTACCTCCTGTGACTATTTTGTTTCCCCTTCTAAGTGAGATTGAAGCATCCATACTTTGGCCTTCCTACTTGTTAAGCTTCATATGGCCTATGAGTTGTATCAAGGGTATTCTGAGCTTTTGGACTAATATCTACTTATCAATGAGGACATACCATGTATGTTCTTTTGGGTATGGGATCATATTTTCTAATTCTATTTATTTGCCTACAAAATTTGTGTGTTTGTTATTTTTAATAGTTGAGTAGTATTCCACTGTATAAATGCAATATGTTTTCTGTATCTATCCTTCCATTGAGGGATATCTGGGTCTATTCCAGCTTATGACTATTATAAATAAGGCTAATGTGAACATAGTGAAGCATCCGTCTTTGTTATATTTTGAAGCATCTTATGTGTATATGCCCAGGAGTAGTATAGCTGGGTCTTCAGGGAGAACTATTTCAAACCATTTGAGGAACCCTCATATTGATTTCCAAAGTACCAGCTTGCAATCCCATCAGCAATGGAGGAGTGTTGCTCCTTCTCCACATCCTTGCCAGCATCTTATATCACCTGAGTTTTTTATCTTAGCCATTCTGATTGGAGTAAGGTAGAATCTCAGGGTGGTTTTGAATTGCATTTCCCTGATGACTATGGATGTTGAACATTTCTTTAGGTGCTTCTTGGCCATTCTAGATTTCTCACTTGAGAATTCTGTTTTTCTGTGTACCCCATTTTAAAATTGTGTTCTTTGTAATTTGAAGGTTAGCTTTTTGAGTTCTTTATATATTTTGGATATTAATCCTCTATCAGATGTGGGGTTGGTGAAGAATTTTTTCCCAAACTGTAGGTTGCTGATTTGTCCTATTGACTGTGTTCTGTACCTTACAGAAGCTTTTCAGTTTCCTGAAGACCCATTTATCAATTTTGGATCTTAGAGCCTGAGCCATTGGAATTCAGTTTAGCAAATTTCCTCCAATGAGTTTGAAGTTCTTTCCCACTTTCTCTTCTATTAGATCACTGTGTCTGGTTTTATGTTGAGGTCATTGATCCACTTGGACTTGAGCTTTGTTCAAGGTGATAATATGGATCGATTTTCATTTTTCAACATACAGACTGCCAGTTGGACCAGCACTATTTATTGAAGATGCTTTCCTTTTTTATCATATGTTTATTTATTGAAGATCAAGTGTTCATAAGTATGTGGGATTATTTCTTGCTCTTCAATTCTATTCCATTAATCGACCTGTGTGTCTCTATACCAATACCATGCAGGTTTTAATCACTATTTCACTGTAGCGCTGTTTGATTTCAGAGATAGTGATTCCCCCAGAAGTTCTTTTATTGTTAAGAATAGTTTTCACTATCCTGGGTTTTTTTGTTTATCCACATGAAATTGAGAATTGCTCTTGCCATAACTGTGAAGAACTGTATTGGAATTTTGATGGGGATTAAGTTGAATCTGTAGATTGCTTTCAGTAGGATGGCCAATTTTACTATGTTAATCCTATAAATCCATGAGCATGGAAGATCTTTACATCTTCTGAGGTCTTCTTCGATTTGTTTTTTCAGGGATTTGAAGTTCCTAGCATACCGATCTTTTACTTGCTTGTTAAGAGTTACACCAAGCTATTTTATACTATTTGTGGCTATAGTGAATGGTGTTGTTTCCCTAATATCTTTCTCAGACCATTTTATCATTTGTACAAAGGAATGCTACTGATTTGTTTGAGTTAAGTTTATATCAAGCCACTTTTCTGAAGTTGTTTTATCAGCTCTAGATATTCTCTGGTAGATTTTTTTTGGATTTCTTATGTATACTATTATATCAATTGCAAATAGTGATACCTAGATTTCTTTGTCAATTTATATCCCTTTGGTCTCCTTTTGTTGTCTTATTGCTCTAGCTAGAACTTCAAGTTCTATATTGAATAGATATTGAGAGAGTGGGCAGTCTTGTCTTATTCCTGATTTCGTGGAATTGCTTCAACTAGCCAATTAATTTGACATTGGCTGATGGTTTGCTATATATTGCTTTTCTTACATTTAGATAAAGGCCTTGAACTCCTATTCTCTCCAATACTTTTAACATAAAGGGGTGTTATATTTTGTCAAATGCTTTTTCAACATCTAATAAGATGTCATGTGATTTGTTTCTTTGATTTTGTTTATATAATGGATTACATAAATGTATTTTCATATATTTGACCATCCCTGTATCCCTGGAATGAAGCCTACTTGGACATGGTGAACAATGGTTTTGATGTGTTCTTGGATTTGGTTTGCCAGAATTTTATTGAATATTTTTGCATAATATTCATTAGAGAAATTGGTCTGAAGTTTTGTTTCTTTTTAGAGTCTTTGCGTGGTTTAGATATCAGAGTAACTCTGGCTTCATAGAATGAATTAGGTAGTGTTTCTTCTGTTTTTATTGTATGAAATATTTTGAAGAGTGTTGGTATTAGTTCTTCTTTGAAGGTTTGGTAGAATTCTGCACTAAATCCATCTGGCCCTCAGCTTTTATTGTTAGGAAGTTTTTAACAATTTCTTCTATTTTCTTAGGGTATATGGAACTCTTTGTATAGTTTACCTGTTCCTAATTTAACTTTGGTACATGGTATCTGCCTAAAAAGTCATCCATTTCTTCTCGATATTTTGGCTTTGTTGAGTAAATGCTTTTGTATTATGATGTGATGATAGAATTCCATCAGTTTATGTTGTTATTTCTCCCTTTTCATTTCTGATTTTGTTAATTTGGATACTGTCTCTGTGTGCTTTAGTTAGTTTGGCTAAGGGTTTATCTATCTTGTTGATTTTCTCAAAGAACCAGCTTTTGATTTTGTTGATTCTTTGTATAGTTCCTTTTGCTTCTTATTGGTTAATTCCAGCCCATAGTTTAATTATTTCTTGTGGTCTATAATGTGTTTGCTTCTTTTTGTTCTAAAGCTTTCAGGTGTGCTGAGAAGTTGCTAGTAGAGGTACTCTCCATTTTCTTTACCTTACTGCTATGAACTTTCTTCTTAGTACTGCTTTCATTTTGTCCCATAAGTTT
This sequence comes from Uromys caudimaculatus, assembly GCA_028551405.1. NCBI lineage: Eukaryota > Metazoa > Chordata > Mammalia > Rodentia > Muridae > Uromys > Uromys caudimaculatus. Next base: position 68,675,195 of record CM052722.1, read on the forward strand.
GGGTATGCTGTGTGTTCATTTTCATTGAATTCTAAAAAGTCTTTAATTTCTTTCTTTAGTTCCTTCCCAACCAAGTTTTCATTGAGTAGAAAGTTATTCAGTTTCCATGGGCATGTTGACATTCTGCTGGTTTTGTTGTTATTGAAGTCTATCCTTAAACCATTGTGATCTGATAGGATGCATGTGATTATGTCAGTCTTCTTATATCTGTTGAGACTTATTTTGTGACTGATTATATGGTCAATTTTGGAGATGGTACTGTGGGGTACTAAGAAGAAGATGGTATATTCTTTTGTTTTAGAGTGAAATGTTCTGTATATATCTGTTAAATCTATTTGGTTCATAATTTCTATTATCTTCACTGTGTCTCTCTTAAGTTTCTATTTCAAAGACCTGTCCATTGGTGAAAGTGCAGTGTTGAAGTCCCCCACTATTATTATGTGAGGTTCAATGTCCTTTTTGAGCTTTAATAAAGTTTCTTTTATGAATGCGGGTGCCTTTGCATTTAGGGCATAGATGTTCAGGATTGAAATTTCATCTTGGTGGATGTTTCTTTTGATGAATATGAAGTGTCCTTCTCCATCTCGTTTGATAACTTTTGGTTAAAAGTCTATTTTATTGCATATTAGAATGGCAACCTCTGCTTGTTTCTTGGATGCATTTGCTTAGAAATCATTTTTCCAACCTTTTACTCTGAGGTAGTATCTGTCTTTGTCATTGAAATGTGTTTCTTCAGTGCAGCAAAATGTTCTATCCTGCTTGAGTATTCAATGTTAGCTTATGTCTCTTTATTGGGAAATCGAGTCCATTGATGTTAAAAGATATTAAAGACATATGGTTCTTAGTTACTGTAATGTTTGAATGTTTCTTGTTGCAGATGGGATTCTCTCTCTCTCTCTCTCTCTCTCTCTCTCTCTCTCTCTCTCTCTGTATGTGTGTGTGTGTGTGTGTGTGTGTGTGTGTGTGTGTGTGTGAGTATGATTTTCTTCTTTTGGTTTTCCTGTAAGATGATTAATTTCTTGTTTTGGTTTTTTTTTCCCCTTTGGTGTAGATATTCTCTTTGTGTTGGAGTTTTCATTGTAGATCCCTCGGTAAGGCTGGATTAGTAGATATATATTATTTAAATTTGTTTTTTTCATGGAGTATTTTTGTTTCTCCATCTATGCTATTTGAGAGTTTTTCTGGGTATAGTAGCCTTGGCTGGCATTTGTGTTCTTTTAGGGCCTGCATGACATCTGTATATAATCTTCTGGCTTTTAGAGTCTCAGTTGAGAAGACCAGTGTAATTATGATAGGTCTGCCTTTATATGTTACATGACAATTTTCCCTTACTGCTTTTAATATTCTTTCTTTGTTCTGTGCATTTAGTGTTTTGATTGTTATGTGATGGGAGGATTCTTTTTTCTGGTCCAGTCTATTTGGTGTTCCATAGGCTTCTTGTATTTTATGGCCATCTCTTTCTTTAGGTTGGGGAAGTTTTCTTCTATGATTTTGTTGAGGACGTTTCTGACCCTTCGATTTGGTCTTCTCATTGTGTCCTGGTTTTCCTGGAGGGTTTTTTTTTTTTTTTTTTTTTTTTTATGTGTACTTAACTTGATTTTCATTCTGACCTTTATTTTATTTTATGTTTTTTTTAATTTTTTTATTTTTTTAATTTATTTTTGATACTTTATTTACATTTCCAAAGTTTCCCCTTTTCTGGGTCTCCTTTTTGGAAACCAACTATCCCCTCCCCCTCCCTGACACTGTGAGGGAATTCCTCCTCCCACCTACCCGCCCACCCATTCCCATATTCCCACCTTGACATTCCCCTTTACTGGGGCCTCTAGCACCCTCAGGCCCAAAGTCCTCTCCTTTCTCCCTGATGGCCATTGAGGTGATTCCTCTGCCACATATGTAGTCCAAACCATGGGTCAATAGATGTGTATTCTTTGGTTGGTGGTCTGAACTCCAGGACGACCAGGGGGAGGGTCAGGCCCATTGAAGCTCTTGCTCCCTCCATGGGGCTACCAATTCCCTCCGCTCCTTCAGACCTTTCTCCAACCCCTTCATCTGCTACCTCACTCTCAGTCCAGCGGTTACTGTTAAGTGAAACTTGGATATTCTGAACTTGTGGGCTAATATCCGCTTATCAGTGAGTACATACCATGTTCGTTCTTTGGTGACTGAGTTCCCTCGCTCAGGATGATATTTTCAAGTTCCATCCATTTGCCTGCAAATTTCATGAAGT
>CM052722.1:68677924-68720014 GCA_028551405.1 Uromys caudimaculatus
ATCTCTTGTATTCTGTTGGTGATGTTTACATCAATGGTTCCTGATCTCTTTCCTAAGTTTTCTAACTTCAGAGTTGTCTCCTTTTGTGATTTCTTTATTGTTTCTATTTCTGTTTTTAGCTCCTGGATAGTTTTGTGCATTTCCTTTTTCTGTTTGATTGTGTTTTCCTGTAATTCCACCTGTTTGATTACGTTTTCCTGTAATTCTTTAATGGATTTTTGTGTTTCCTCTTTAAGGGCTTCTAGTTGTTTATCTCTGTTCTCTTGTATTTCTTTAAGGGTGCTGATTTCTTTCTTAAAGTCTTCTATCATCAACATGAGTAATGATTTTAAATCTGAGTCTTGCTTTTCTAGTGTGTTGGGGTATCCAGGGCTTACTGTGGTGGGAGAGCTGGGTTCTGATGATGCCAAGTAGCCTTGGTTTCTGTTCCTTATGTTCTTACCCTTGCCTTTTGCCATCTTGTTAAATCTGATGTTAGCTGGTCTTACTCTGTCTGGCTGTGGCTTGCCCCTCCTGCAGGCCTCTGTGTCAATACTCCTTGAAGACCAGCTCTCTGTGAGAGGTACTTGGGCCTAGAGCACCATGGCACAGGGTCAGCTCTGGGGTGCAGACAGAAACCAGAAGGCTCCTGTCCCCAGCTCTTATGTCCCGATGGCTCTGCAAGTGTCCCTCTTGATCCAGTGAGCTTGAACAGAATTGGTGGCCCTGCCTGTGCTCAAAGGTGTGTCAGCACTCCTGGCATACCGGCTCTCCCCTGGAGCCCCACAGCCCAGACTGAGGTCCCCAGGCACAGATGGAAACCAGAAAGTTTCTGTCCCCAACTTTACCTCAGTCCCTGTGACCCAAGGGTTCCTGGCGGGTCCTGGTGAGCAGTGTTGCTCACCCTAACCTCACTCAAGGCTTTTCCACTCTCCTGGGAGGGTAGCCTTCTCCTGGAGCTCCTTGGCTATGGACCCTTGGTGGCCCAGGCAGAGGTCTCCACCCACAGATGGAAACTGGAAGTTTCAGAGGTTTCCTGTCCCCAACTTTACCGCAGTCCCTGTGACCTGAGGTTTCTGGGCGGGTCCTGGTGAGCAGTGGTGCTTGCCCTAACTGCACTCAAGGCTTTTCTACATTCCCGGGGAGGGTAGCCTTCTCCTGGAGCTCCTTGGCTATGGACCCCTGGTGGCCCAGGCAGAGGTCCCCACCCACTCACTTCTTCTTTTAAAAATAGCTTCCCTATACAAGAAACTGGGCCAACTGTTGCTAGTCTATATGATCCTACACACTGAAACCTCTGGAGCCTTTCAATTATCAATAATTGTCCAGATGAAGTATCTGATACTGTGTTCAATTAAACTATAGGATAATATTTATGGAGACTGCTGTGTAGAAAACATATATAATAAAGGCTGCAAGAGTATATATGGTAAACGATACTTGTTAAGATGTAAGAGGCAAAGAACAGAGTTGGTAACAGGAGAGAATAGAATTTTCTACATGGAACAAAAAGAAACAAAATAGGTTTACATTCTGTCTTAGTTACATGCTTAGCTCTTACATGTTACTATTATTAAGAGGATAACACAGTAACAGTATTTAAAGATAATTTCTGGATAAACTTAAGTTATAAATACTACAGAGCTATTACGTATAGAAGATCTAAATTTTAAGTGCACATTGAATATTCTGACATCATACCATTGCATTAGTAGATGCCGCTAATAGATTCAAACTCATGAACAGTTCTTAGTGCTTTCAACATCCTCTTTGTAGAACCACTTCTTCAGTTTATTATAATTCTGTTAAGTTTATATCCTTCCATTTTTATTAGACTGACATAGATTTGGGGTGGAGATAGTCCCGACTGAATTTTATGACTCTTTCAAATACAGCCATTTTGTTGATAGGCATGAAACCTAACAGAGCCCAATAAAAGCTTATTCTGTACTTTAGGGATGGTTTGAGGAAGCACACTATAGTTTTATTTGGAATTAGGACCTGTAAGGATAACATGCAATTAAAGCTATTCACTGCTTTCTTGTTGACAAATAGGAAAAGCCTTTTGTGGAAACAGAAAAGGTAGACACAAGAGATGTGTAGCCAAGAGCTGGAAAGCAAAACAGTCCTTAGGTCCTCATGGCTGTGCCTGTCTGTACATAAAAACATCTTCCTTTTCTTCTCCTCCTCTCACTTTCCATGTTAATTTATTTAGTTAGCTTACATTTAGTTTCTGTCCTTTTGAAATGGGTATTCTGACTGACACCTAATTTCTTCTTAGCTGCCATTAGGACTCCTTTACTCTCCCATCCTGAAGTGAAGAGTTAATAACAGAGAAGTAATTACAATGCAGACAAACAGAAAAGTAAACTGCAAAGGTGAAAATGTGGGAGGCCAAATAAAAATGATTTAAATCAGACTGAGTGATGAAGACAGTGGTGTTGGCCAGGTATTTTCAAGTGGCTTTCATGCCCCTTAGTTATATTTTTACAATGATAACGGTCTACATTTAAATAAGCTTTTATAGAACCAACATTATTACACATAAAATTTTTAAGACTTCGAGAAATCAAGTGCAACGTTGTTTGAACTCTTCTTACCTTCCTTCTGAAGTTGTGAGATACTGCTTTCATTTCCTCATACATAAATAGTCCATCAACACAATTATAAGCACACTTAAGCTACACACAATTAGATTGTTCAATGAATATAGAAAGATAAACTTTGGTGCTTTGCATTTGTAAATTGGCCCATGTACTTTCAATGTATTTATCAGGATAAGAAGCAATTTCCCTACAAATGAGTAAAATGTATGTTCACCATAATTATGAGAAAAGAACTTTAAGGTGCCCAACTACAGTGCCTTTAAATCTATCCAAATAAGTATTCAGTAGATAGAAAGATGATAACATTTTTAAATGTTTTTCATCAGTGTATTTATTAATGGTTTTTAAAAATCATGGATTTAGTGTTAATTTTTACTGGAATATCCTTGTGAGTACAATGACTGTGGAGTGAATTCAAGCCTCAGAGTCATTATAGAGTAAGTTCTGTGAAGACTCAAAGATCTTCTCTGTGAGGTAGTCAGAGTAGCTGTTACCTCATGTTAATCTCTAGTGAAAGAATTCATTGTCACTTTAAAAAATTTCCTTAGTTAGAAAACTCACTGCCTGTACACTGTTGACAGAGACTGCAAGTGCATGAGCATATTTTAAATGAGAGTATAAAAGAATGTAAATGAGTTGTCTTAAGTGTCATAACTGGCAATGAAACTGGAAATAAATCTCAGGAGTTCTTATTCCCAAATCAGATTTTCTTTCAGTTTTCAGACCCAGTGAAAATTGAAGAGTTGAGAAAACGTAATTTTGTCCTTTTACTATATAGAAAGGATGCAAAAGATAGAAAGAAGTCAAAAAGATTGAAGGAAAGAGAATAAAAGCATTTACCCTTTAAAGTTCACAGTTGTCTAGGAAGTAAGGAGGAAAGCTGATGTTCTAAAAAGAGAAATCAGAACTCATTACTGAATGGTTACCGCTTAGCATGTCAAAGTTCCATTTTAATTCCCCTTCACTTAGCTTCTGATTGGTATATAGCTCAGCTTAGATGTGCATAGCAACATAATCACTCACTGTAAAGTGCTGTGCATCTTAGAAAACTGGAGAAAGTGATTAAAGGATTTAGAAAAATGAATATGAAGAGATAATACCTTTCTACCAAATGAATTAGTCTTCAACCTGAGCATGGCATAAAGAGATCAGTATAGTCATTACCCATTACAGAGCATCTCAAAGTGAGTTTTAGCAGGCATCTGCTGTCCACTTGTGGAAGTCTAGGTTCAGTATCTTAAGAAATCTCTTCTTCAGTATAAAATATGGAACAAGCATTTAGGACAGTTATTCTTCATTGAATGTTATAGTCATTTTAGATTCTAGAGCCCAGCAATGTCTATTTAATTGGTTCACTAAATATATTGACATGGCCACTAAGATGACTTGAATAATCTTTCTATTTTGTTTCCACATCACTGTGCTTTTTAGTTATTTTATTATTTATTATTGTCCATATTAATGGACAATATCCTAAAATATACATTTCATAACAATAGTCTTTTTAGTGTAATCATTGTTATCATAATTAAATTGTGTAGTTTTAAAAAATAATAAAAATTGAATAAAAGTGCTAAGTTGCTTTCTTTTGTTAAACTGATATTTAGTAAACCAGGCTCTCTATATATCCAGTTTTCCCTGAGAGTTGAATATACACTACAATAGTCATTATCCTGACATAGATACAGTATGAAAACATAGTAATAGTTCAATCACAAACAAACCACCCCTTAAATGTCAATCATTTTAAGGAGTAATATGCTAATATTTTAGCTATCATGGATAAGGTTGGAAAGAACAAGAAAATAAAAGAAGAAAGATACACAAAAAGACTAGTAATTGGAATTTCACTGAGAAAGTAGAGGGGTAATGAGGAGAGATGATGAAGTTTTATATAAAGGTAGTCAAAAAAGAGAGGTAAATACTTGTCATCAGATAAGGTATAACACTTCTACCAACCAAGATGATAAGCAACAGAGGTTCTGCATAGCATACCAATTAGCCACATAACAGTCACTAATGAGGAAGAAATATTGAAGCCCCACACTTTCCTGAGGACCTAGAGACAATTAGTGGTTACTAAGCAAAAAATAAAAATTTTCTTAAGTACTGTAGCCACTGGCCATGTGTCCTGTATGTATCCTTTCACCCATGTTTCTGCAAACAATCCAAAACAAAGAATCGATAGTAGAAGGATTAGTTAGCAAGAGAAAGGGAACTAGCTGAAGTGTACAGGGACAGGAATAGAAGATGGGAGGTGGATATGATCACCATACAGTACATCCATGTATGAAAATATCATAAACCTATTCTTATGCATAATCAATATATGCTAATAAAGAACAAAATGTGTTAAGATATACTGACTTACCAAAAAATTAAATTAGTATTAGGTTGTTTATTAATAAGACAAGCTAATCATTGTATTTCCAAAATGTTTCCCTGAAAAATGACAAAATTACTTATTATTGTTTCATAGGCTACAACTATATACTGTATAGCTTTGGACATAAAAATGCCTTAACTATTCTCACTATATATATTTTTAAATTAATGCTTCTTTTGTGTAATACATTCTGGCCACAACCTCCCCTCCCTCCCCACCTCCCAGTCTGCCCTTCATCTTCCCTCCCTTCCAGATCTACCTCTTCTCCATTTTCCTTAGAAAAGAGCAGATTCTATATTAGCTTTGATTTTCTAATATTTGCTGAGTGAATTTTCACTGTAAATTACATATAAGTAAATGAAATTGAATCGCTGATTAAAATAAAAAATTTGGACAGGTAATGGAATGATTTTATATTATATTGCAATTCACAGTACTTAGTCATTCTGACTTCAAGTTACCATTATTCTTAGGTTTCTATTGCTATGGTAAATCACTATAACAAAATATTTTGGGAGGTTGCTTGCACTTCTACATCAATGTCCATAATTGATAGAAGTCAGGACAGGAACCCAAGGCAGGAACTGGGAGAAAGAAACTGATGTAGAGGCCATAAATGAATGCTGCTTACTTGCCAGATCCCCATGGCTCACTCAACCTGCATTCTTATAGCATCCAAGACTACCAACACAGGATTGGCACCATACACAGTGAGCTAGGTCATTCTACATCAATCATCAACTTTAAAAAAGCATCACAGGCTTGCCCCAAAAGCCAGTCTTGGGCAATTGGTCAAAGAAGTTCTCTCTTCTCAAATGATACTAGTCTGAGTTTGTATCAAGCTGACATAAAATAAGTCACTACCTCAATGTGTATATGTATTTCCTGTATGAATGGGAGAAAGTGAAGATGAAATATCTTAGAAACCATATAACTTATAAGTAAGGATTTAAACATGCTTTATTTTAGATATAATCTATGCATGTTTTCTGAATAGCAGAACAGTTGTGGTCTTAGAGGCCTGATGCTTAGTGTGAGGACATAGAGATATAATTTTCTAAGTCTTTTGAAATCACCGAGGTTTTGTCCTAGGAAGGCATAGGCATAATTCTTGTGGGACCTCTGAGTTCTTGAATGTTTGTTATAAAAATAATAAACTTTACCACTCCCCCTCTCTGGATCCCATGTCACACACATTCCCACCAAGATGCAATGTGAGATTAGGCCTTAACCCTTACAAGACTCCAAATACAGACAGCTGGCCAATCTTGGACTTTCACCCTAGAAAACTCTATCCAAAGTAAATCCCCTTAAAAATATAGCCTCAGGTATTTCTTTTTAAAAAAATAAAAATATAAAGAAACTTTATTCACTAAGACAATTCCCCAGGCTCTCCAATAATGGTTGACACTAGATGTTAGGTCAAAAGAGAAAAGTAGTTAAATTTTATACTAAGAACAATTTTGAATAATTTAATTTTAAGGCATAATATGAGTGGTAAAGTTAAATCTATTTAAACAAAGAAGAAGACTAGTTTAATTAGAACTATGTGAGGATTTCTTAATACATTTTATTATTGTAATATTAATGTTACTTTTCTGAATAAAAAGGAAATGATCCTGTCAGAATTCCAATGCTTGTGTGTATGGTTGAAAATTGCAGATGGTGTAGAAGAGCTATCATTTTAGAGTACATGAAAATCACATTGTTCTTGCTTTTTTTTTCTTTTGGGAGTTTATAGCTATTTGTTCTTTACATACAATTTTAGTATGAAAGGTGTTATTTTCTTTACTTTTAGGAAACATGCAGAGAAGCTATTGTTTTTGTTAATTAAAAAAGCTTTTCTTTTATGTGTGTAATTCTCAGAAATCGAGGTATACCATATGTGTGCCTTGTGGTCACAGAGGCTCGAAGATTCCCTGGAAGTGGAGTTATAGGCAATTATGAGCTGTTATATTAGGTGGGAAATTAACTCAACACCCTACAAGAACAACAAGTGATATTAACCACTGAGCCATATCTCTAGGCTCTGGGTTTGTTAATTTATCAAATGATACTAACTAATACTAACTTAAATTGCTGTTATGATATTCAGTTTTCAAAATATACTTTAAAGAACAGCAAGATTTCTAAGTTGCCTACTGTAAAATCTGACAACCTGATTTCCATCCTCAGGCCTGACATGATAGTGGAGAGAACTGACTCCTTGAGGTTGTCTCCTGACTTCCACACATGCACTATAGCATTCTTGTGTACACACACACACACACACACACACACACACACACACACACACACATGCACGCATGCACATGCACACGCACACACATACACACACACACACACAAAATGGAGCAAAATATACTCTAAAAGTTAAGCTTTATTATCTTAATTTTACTGATAAAGAGGAATATAAAGGTGATATGTATATCCAACAGACATTTTAAAATAAGTAAATGAAACAGATCAAATTTGTTCTTCTGCGTATTTGCTTATAAAGTATATGGTCTACTTAGTTTACAATAGTTATTTACTTTTGTCAATTGAGCATTTGTCACATCTATTGTGGTATAGTAAGTGCTCAGAGGCCTTCAAAGTTATTTAATATCTTTGCTTATAAAGAGAGGATTCTTTCATTTTTTTAACTTGCATTTTAGTTTTACCTGTAGTTGTTCTTTTTTTATTTTGTATCTCATAAACATAGATAAAATTATTTTTATCAAATAGTTTTTTTTATCTGAATAAACTTTATTGTTTGAAATTAGCATTGTATTTCTGGGAGTTCAATGTTCCTTTCATGTCCCCTACACTGGGGTATCGAGCCTTCACAGGACCAAAGGCCTCTCTTCCCATTGATGTCCGACAAGGCCATCCTCTGCTATATATGCGACTGGAGCCTTGGATCCATCCATGTGTACTCTTTGGTTGGTTTAGTCCCTGGGAGCTCTGGAGGGTCTGGTTGGAGATAAAGTATATAGCAGAGACTGAAGAAAGGTCATCCAGAGACTGCCCCACCTGGTGATCCATTCCATCTACAGACACCAAACCCAGACACTATTGCGGATGCCAAGAAGCACTTGCTGAAAGGAGCCTGATATAGCTGTCTCCTGAGAGACCCTGCCAGAGCCTGACAAATACAGAGGCAGATGCACACAGCCAACCATTGGACTGAGCATGGGGTCCCCAATAGAGGAGTTAGAGAAAGGACTAAAGAAGCTGAAGGGGTTTGCAACCCCATAGGAAGAACCTGTAGTTATTCTTAACAACACAAAAGCAATAGAATAATGGTGGATTTTTGTGTTGTTAAAAAAAATATTAAGTAGATTAACATGTGAATTTTTTCTATTCTAACACAAAAGTGGTGTTAGATCGTAGTTCTGACTACTACAAAAATGAAACAAACCAGATAGCTTACAATTAAAAAAATTATAATTAGGCACGATGGCCATGCCTATAATCTCAAAACTTGGATGGTAAAAGCAGAAAGATCAGGAATTCAAAATCATCCTTGGCTACGTAGTGAGTTTAAGGCCAGTCTGGGATTCATGAGACTTTGTTTTAAAATCAATACATGAATAAAAATAGATTTGGTCTCTTGATTTTATAGACTGACAATCTATGCCCAACACTTTGGTGTTTAGTTTCCAGTTCATTTTCTGGTTCATAGAAATTGTGTTACTTTGTTGTTTCATGGTAGAAGGAGATTATGTAGTGCCTCTTTTATTTGAAAACTACATCATTTATGAGTTTATTCCAAAAATAATACAATTGATTATAGATTCTGAGTATATTCTATGGTTATATCATGATTTATATCATGTAAAAATGGTGTGCTGGTTACCTTTCAACAACTTTGACCAAGCTAGGGTCATCTGGCAATAGAGAACCTCAATTGTGAATATTCCTATATATGAGGCATTTTCTTGTCTAGTGATTGCTGTGGGAGGTCCCAGGTCAGTGTGGGCAATGCCACAAACACCTAGTCCTGGGAGGTATAAGGAAAATAGCTGGATATGAGATTTAAGAACAAGCCACTAAGAACAAGCAATACTCCATGGTCTCTGTTTTAGTTCCTACCTCCAGGTTCATGCTTTGAGTTCCTGACTTGATTTTTCCCAAACTCAGTAATAGACCATAATAGGAATGTACAAGTCAAATAAACCCTTTCCTCCCACCATTGCTTTCATTCATGGTCTTTATCACTGTGGTATAAAGAAACTAGAGAAATTGTGTCTTATGTTAACAAATATAAAAATTAATTAACTCACATGTAGATAAGAACAGCAAACCCCAAAAGTAAGATAATATTACCATATTTTTGATTTTCTGTTTTCAACTTCACAATCATCAAATTATTTTCATGTAGAAACTGTAGGAGTAGAGCAAAAAAATTCAAACAGATTGCAACCTGTTTATTAGTGCAGTTTAAGTGGTAATAATATTAGGTTTGCTTTTACACTTAAGTGAATAATTTTTTTTCTTATTTTATTATGACTTATTGCTCTTGGATTTATGTTCATCAAAAACTGCTTAGTGATATGTTTTTTATATATCATTACTATTATTTAATATGTATTAATAATTAATGATAGACATAAATTTTTCAGAACAAACATATATTTCTCACTCATGCTTTGAAAAAAAACTATAAATGTGGGCTTCTGGTAATATTCAATGAAACTTTAGTAAATTTAGTGAGGTTCTAATTTTGTTAAAAAAATTGTTGTTTTAAGTGACATAGAGTATCTCACTGGATTTAAAGACAAGAGACAACTATGTGTTGTCATCAAAATGTATCTATCTAATAAAGACACCTACAGACTAACAGTCAATAGATGGAAGTCAATCTGTCAAACAAATGTAAGATGAGAGCTAGCTGGTTTAGCTATTGTGTTATCTGATAGGAAAGACTTCCCATTAATAAAGGGAACTGATTTTAGGCTTGAGCGTGAGTTGACATTCAAAGGGGGCCTCCCCATTCTCAAATGTGAAGGTTATATGGGGAGAGTCCTTCTGAGTGGGGATAGGATAAGGAAGGGGCTGTGATCAGGATGCAAAATGGATGAACAAATTAATGGAGAAAAATTTAGAAAAGGAAAAAAAAGTATGGCTGATTGGATAGTTAAGACTTGGTTTTCATCAATTGTACCACATTAATGTTAGTAACATGATAACAATTTATGTATTTGAAGAAAATAATCTGTGGTATCTTGGATATTAATATTCTTATTGAGCTATAGATCTTTTTCTTTTTATGAATACTTTTGATGATCAATTATATAAATATTTGATCACTTTTATTTGAAAACATTTTACTACATGATATTTAATTTAAATCACCTTAGATATTTCATATTCAAGGCATAAAATAATGTTAAAATCATCTATATATGATAAACATATAGCCGACATTATACTAAATGGGGAAAAATAGAAAACATTTCCTTGAAAAACTTTCAGACAACTGTTCCCATTCCAACTGCTTCACTTACTATAATGCTCAAAGTAAAAAGTAAAAGGGATATAAACAGGAAAACAAGAAGTCAATTTATCTTTATTTGCATATATATTCTTAAAAATACCCTAAAGATTTAACTAGAAACAATTAAGTCTTATAAACACTGTTAGCAAATAATCAGAATACAAAATCAATATGTAAATATAAGTAGTGCTTTTATATATCAATAATGAAGTTAAATTTTGGATCCCAGTTGGTGTTCTGCATGTTATGAAACTTTAGAGAGCACAGTCTTGCTGGAGAAAGTAAATCACTGGTGACAGACTTTGAAAATTTATAACCTCACCCCACTTCCAGTTCACTCTCTTATCTTCAAACTTACATTTGAAGATGTGACCATCTCTCAACTTCCTGCTCCTTGGCTGCCTCTTCTGAAACTACAAGCCAAATTAAACTCTTCTAGAAGTTATCTTGCTCATGATACTTTATCACAACAATGAAGTAACTAATACACACTCCAAGTTATCGCTGTAGCAAAAGACTTTTGGAATGGACTTTCACATTACTGGAAATAATTTGAGGCATGTCAATAGAAACCTATGAAATTATAAAGTTTCTTCCTAACTAAGAAAACAATCATGGAGTACAGAATCAGTCTATAGAATTTGGAAAAAACTGTCAATTCTACAACTAATATGAGATTAATATATCTATAATTAATAAGGACCTAAAAAGCACTCCAAACAGCTCTATCAATAAATGAGCTAATGAACTGAATAGAGAACTAAGTTTCAATAAATATTTGGGGAAATGTTCAATATTCATAGCCACCTGGGAAGTGCATATAAAAGATGCTCAGAGACTCTATCACCACAGTCAAAATGGCTATCATAAAGAAAATAATAACAATACTGACAAAGATTCAGGAAAAATAGAACTATTATATATTGCTGATAGGTATGTAACATATTCTTGCCATTATGAAACTCAACCGAATATTCTTCAAAAAACTAAAAATAGAATTACCTAGCTATAACATACCTTGATGTTATAAATCAGAAATAGTACATGTCAGCTGAGATACTTACACATCAGGTTTATTACTGAGCCATTGACAATATATAAGAAATGGAACCAGCCTAGATAATCTTCAACAGATGATGAAGACAGTATAGTAATATAAATAATGTAATTATTTTCAGTTGTAAAGAAAGTGTGTAGGAAAATGATCATTGGGTTAAACAAACTAAAACTCAGAAATCCAAACACCACATATAGAATTTACACTTAAATTTTAATACATGTATTGATATACATATGTGTTTGTGAGTGTGTGTATATGGACCATGAAAGTATAAAATGGAAAATAAGGGAGGAAGAAGTTGGCTTAAGTATGTAGTCACGAGAAACAGTACTGGAATTCATGTGATCTCAAAACAGAATGGAGTACTATTTTGAGAGAAGAGCAGAGGCTATCAAGGGGAAAATCAGGGAAGACTGTGGAGAGCAATGGGAAAAGGATATGAATAAGATAAACTTTAGTGATGTATCTATTTGAAAATGGTAGTATAATGAAACCCTTCCCTTTGAGAGCTAACTTAAAAAACTAAAACTAAACAGACAAACAAACAGTTGATATTTATAAGTTGGAAATTGAAAATATTTAATATGTATATATCTTCTGGTTTGAAATAACACATTTCTTGCCAGACTATATTTTACTGAAATATTTTCTATTGGGGTAAAAATGGCTCAACATGTAAAAGCTGGCAAAATAAATTCAATCACCAGAACTCACGGGTGAGGCAGAGAATGACTCCCAAAAGTTTTCTTCTAACTTCCATATTTCCTCTTATGATTTTTAGCTTCTAGTAATTCCACTGCAATACTGTTGATATCATTTACAATGACCTACATGAAACAGTCATCGACATAGCAGTCTAATAGTAGCCGCAATTTCTTTAATCGTTTACAAAAATTCTATGACTAAAGATCAGTGTTACAACAGTTATGCAAAGCTACCAACCTTATGAAAAGTGATATTTATACTCTAATATCTTTCATCCTTCTGTGTATTGGGGATTGCTTGTGAGGTTTAATGGTCAGGAAAAAGGAAAAAAATATAACTTCAATCTGTGCCTGTTTGTTCTGAATGATTCACGTTCACTGTAATTCTCAGAGACTTTTCCACAGTCTTGGAAAGTTCATCACACACCATCTTGAAAGACTTCAGAGAACCAATCTTTGTGGCTAAGGCAGACATATTTGGCCCCAGTTTACCTGCAGCTTATCTTATTATTTGTGTTGGACTTGAGTGACATGGTGGAGGCATCTTGTGACAGATGAGCCTAGATTCAAGATGATCAAAGAGAGTTGTGCTTTAGCCTCCACAGTTACTTAAGTATCTAAATCATATAACAACTGCATTTGAAGTACTATATAGTGATTTTTATTAGAATCTGTGTCTTTCATTTTTTCTTTTCTAGTATTTCATGATATGCTAAGGTCATGATGCTGTATTAATTATATATATTTACTATCCTGAGCTGTGTTTAGGATGAACTAAATATGTCTATTTTAGCAAATATCCATATATTGTTCTATATGACCTTGGGCTTCACTAATCATCAGATTTTGGAAAGATTTATATTACTATGTTTGTAGTTCCTCTCATGTTGTAGGACTATTATTTAATAAAGAAGTGGTTGGCTACCAGCAGGCTAGTCATGCCACTATTAAAACAGTAGGCATACCTTGTATAGCAAGCCAGTATTGTAGCACTGAGGATTTACTGCTGGGTTAGATTGATGATGGTGTTTCTCTCCCAACAGCTTATGTAGCACCTTCTAGTACTATATAAGCTCTTCAACTGAGATGAGCAGTTTAATTGTACAGTGTATTCCATACATGTTTTGAGAAGCTGGGAAGAGTAATAAAACTCTGTATTGTTTTGAGAGCCTTAGGGAACTCATGCGTCCACAATTCATAGATAGGTAAGTACCTCATGCCTGGCATTGGAAATTTGGTTCGATAACATATGATTTCCAGGAGTAACATCATCTACCCATACAGTGTAGTACCTTTTAAATTCCTTTAGCTTTTTCTTCATAGTTAGCTTATAAATTAAAATGTTCTTATATCACAAGAGTTTTACTATTCTTTTTCTGCTCTCATCCATGTTTTATCATGTTGTTGGTATTTATAATAGTAACAGATCTTTGTGGACATTTACAGCTTGAATAATAAAGTAATAAATATTCTAATAATTTTTGTTTTGTTTTAAAATAAACATATTTCAATTTTATTTTCCATTGACTTTATTCACTTTACATCCCCTAATACAGTTCACCCACCTCTAAGTACCCCTCTCAGATGGCCCTTCTCCCCCCTCCCCTTCACCTCTGAGAAAAGGGAGGTCCTACCAGGGAACCAATGCACCATGGAACCTCTGGTTAATGCAGGACTAGGTACATCTACTTTCATTGAAGCTAGACAGGACAGTCCAATTAGGGGAGCAGGATTCACAGGCAGGTAACAGAGTCAGGCTGCATATCTGCTACATATGTACAAGGGGCCTAGGTCTAACACTTGTATGCTCTTTGGTTGGTGGTTCAGTCTCTGAGTACCCCTAAGGGTGGAGGTTAGTAGTCTCTTTCTTCTTGTGGAGTCCCTATCCAACCCCAGGTTCCTCAATACTCCCCCCAACACTTTCATAAGATTTCTGAGCTCTGTCTAATATTTGCTATGGGTCTCTGCATTTGTTTTGGTCAGCTGCTATGTGGAGCTTCTTAGAGGACAGGTATTAAACCAGACTGACAGATATAAACACAGTTTGAGGCTCCAAGTTAGTCGAAGGAAGAAGGCAGGCATGCAGTGTCTGTATAGATCTTCTGTGGATAGCTCTGTACATTTCCCCCCAAATCAGCAGGGGTGGCTACTACATTCATTTATGTCTGTCTCACATGGGGCACCTGTGCATCCAGGCCAGCAGTGACAAATATAGCTGTCAACAGTGTCTTCACATGTTGCATCATTGTGACAAGTCTTTGACCAACAATGAGGCATCAAAGTCTCAGTGTGTCCCTGTAAATCCACTACACGTGCAGTCACAGAAGTTGTTTCCAATATCCACATATAGATCTCCATGGAGACATGGACGACTGGCACATTCATCAAAGTTGAGTTCACAGTGGTCTCCAAGGAATCCAGGTACACAGTCTGAGGTACCCCAAGAGCATCCTGAGACATGGCACCATGTAAACTCAGCTGGGATCCATATTCATCAATTTCCAACTCACAATTCACACCAGCACATGAGCACAAACACATGTATCTTCTTTTTGCATTGAGGCATACAGCCTCATTCATGCAGGGATCAGAAACACTCATCCACTTCCAAGTCGCAATGCCTGCCTTGGTATCCAGGCAAACAGGAGCAGGAATAGTCATTGACTCCATTCTAGCACAAAGTCCCATTGTGACAAAGCATACTCATTGTGACTTCTCTCACAGAACTTTCCAGTATATGCAGCAAGGCAGATACAGAGAGGCTGCTCAGGATTGTTATGTCAGGTGCCTCCACGTTGGCAGAAGTTCCCTCCACAGGAATTAGTGGCAGTTTCACAGGTCATCCCACTGTACCCATGAGGACATTGGCACAGGAAACCCCTTTCTCCTGGGGTATTCATACACATGGCAATTCCTTGACAAGGACTGGAGAAGCAAGGGTCTTATTACTTCCCATATACATTAGTCCAAAGGTAATGACCATCTCTTCAGAGAGCTACACTTTTCACCATGTGGTTTAAGCTCCTAACAACTAGAGACTAATGACCTTAGTGTTGTAAAATCATGAAGTTCTCTCATGTTGGGAGTGTTGATGTCTGGAACAGAAACACATTTCAGCAAATATACAAGAGCATACATGGGATCAAAAGTAAGCTTGAGTATTGATGACCAATGAAGCCAAAAATGACGCTGGAATCTTATGGTTGCCATGGTGTTGAAGAGGGAACTGAATGATGTAATAAAGAAACTGTGGGCTTTCATGACAGACTTCCTAAATTTGTAGCCTCATTGAGCCACTTACTGCCTATAAAAACATTGAAAATCATTTAATTTTTATTGGTCTGCTTCTCTGTATTTTTTTAAAACAGATTCTCCAAATATTTTAGGCTAGCCTCAAAGTCATAATCCTCCTTGCTCAGTCTCCCAAGTGCTAGGATTATAAGCATGTGCCATCAAATCCACTAAGTCATTTAATTTCCATAAGCCTGTTTCATTATATATAAAGTAGGGAGATTAGTAATGTTTGCCACACAGAATTATAATGGAAAGTTAAAAGAGATATTATCTATATTAAATTGTCAAGGAAGAAAATTTCTTAAATTATAATACAGGAAGGATTTAGAAGGCCAAACAGACAGACTAGATGGGAAAATAGTGTCCCTGTTGTCAAATTATAGTTAGAAAACAAATATACAAAACAAGGAAAACACTGAAAGCCATAAAGAGAAGCATCAAGCGACATATACAGGTATACCCATTAGAATAACACCAGATTTTCCAAAAGAAACACTAGAAACCAGGTGAGCATGGAATGATGTGATACACAACAAGTTCTGAAAGATAGTGGTTGCCAACCTATATTATATATAGCACAGCTCTTTTTTATAATTGGAAGAGAAAGGAAAGGTTTCTATGGTAAATAGAAATTAAAGAAATTGTTGACTACAAAGCCAGCACTACTAAAGATACTTGAAGAGATAATACACACTATAGACAAATATCAACATATCTACAGGGTCACAAGAATTAACAAATGCAGTAAATATGCAAATGAGATTAGGAAATCACTACACATTGCAAAAATAACAAAATTACAGTAACAACTATGAATGATAATAGTTCTAGTTTTCCAACTAAAAGATGTAAGTATAAAATTTGATTAAAAATAATGACAACTACATTTGTTGCCTATGAGAAATGAACTTCAGTGGCCAAGGCAAACACAGCTTTGGTGATAGAATATGCAAAAGGCATTTTTAATAGACAGAACTAGAAAGAAGGTGACTCTATACTGATATCTGGTAATGTAGATTTCAAATGAAAATCGGAAGTTATAGTTCACTTCAAGCTAATTAAGGGGCAATTATGACATAATAATATAACAATTCCAAATTTATAATAAATTTTATAAAGCAAACACTTCTGCATGTAAAGACACATATTGCTCTGAACACAGAAATAATAGGTGATTTCACTATCACCTCAATAAATAGATCATCCAGAAAAAAATAGTAAAATCCTAAGAGTTAAATCACATTATAGATCAAATGGACTTAACAGATATCTACAGGATATTCTATTTAAATATTGCAGAATATGTATTCTTATGGAACTGTTTATAAAATAGGTCATATTCTAGAATACAAAACAAGAATGAGAGACTTTAAAGGAAGGAGTGAAGGCAGAGATATAATATATTTGATATATAATATAAGGGGGGAAATACTGGAGATGGAAGAATAGAAAATGGGAACAGGTGTGGGTGGATAAATCAGCTGAAACGAAGTTTGTATGAAACCACAATGAAGAAACCTCTGACACTGAAAGTTAATTAAAGAATGCAAAATAAACAGCAAAAATAAGAAAAAAAGAGCATTCACTTTGATTAGGTTTACTTCACTTGAGAGGTAGAAAAGATTGTTTAACTTTCACAAAGCAATAAATACAATGTGTCGTAAATGTAGACACAGAGACAGAAATCACATGGGATGGATAAAAAGGATACAGAAATGACTTTCTTCAAAGTGAACAGCTTTTCATGATAAAGGCCCTGCTAAAGGAATATACCCCTACATAATAAAACCTGCATATGGCAAATCTATAGGCAACATTATGCTAAGTAGGGGGAAAAATCTCAAAGCATCTCTAGCCAAGTCAGGAATAAAACAGAAGTGTCAACTCTCCCAACTTTCATTCAATATAATGCATGAAGGTGTAGTTAGGGTCACTAAGAAGAGAAAAACAAGGGAAGCCAGTTAGGGAGGGGGAAAGTCAAATGATCCTTATTTGCAGATTACATGATCTTATAAATAAGAGAATTAATTATCCACCCAAGAACTATTAGAACTGGTAAAAGACTTCCAGAAAAGTATCAGTACACAAAAATAATACCTAGTTAAGTAGCCTTATATATCAATAATGGGTATGAAATGAAAGATTAAGAGAAACTCCCACTCATAAAGCTTGAAAATATACCTAGGAACAAACTTATCTAAGAAGTTTTTTTCAAACAGTAGGAGTTTTTATTTGTTTTTTCTTTTGGTCCTGTCTACTAGACAGAGTAATGGGACTTACTGTGACATTTTCATACAGCATGCAAAATGTATTGATTGTATTGGCCCATCACTATCCATTTTTACCTACCTTCATCATCTTTCTCTTCTGTAATACCTTCTCTTCTATGTTCATATTATTTTTCTATTTTATACATCCTGCATGTGAGATGACCACTCTCCAACACAACCAAAAAATCAATAATAAGCAACTGAAGAATGGAGTATAAGGTGCAAATAGTTCTCATGATACTGGGTTGGAGGAGTGAATAGGGTAAAAATGACTCTACAGCCAAAAGCAACCAACAGATTCAATTTAATTGCCACCAAAATCCTAATACCATTCTTTACAGAAATAGAAAAAGAAACTCTTAAATTTCTTAAATTCAGTGACTCATGAAATAACTAGGTTAGACAAAGTAACCCTGAGTAAAATCAACACTACTCAATGGATCACTATTCTTGACTAACCCTATGAATACTTGATACTGGAGCAAAACCAGACATATATTACTAGATCAATAGAGGACAAAACAAAACAAAACAAAACAAACAAAACCCATGAACCCACACAGCAACAGCACCAGGCTTTTTAAGAGAACAACTCAAATTTACATTGTGAAGAAATGGCTCATCAGTTAATATTTGCTGTTTTTTACAAAGGAACTGAATTTGTACTCAGCACCCATGCGGTGGCTCCCTAGTGTCTGCAACCCTAGTTCCAGTGGATCTGATGGGCTCTTTTGGCCTCTATAGGTACTCAGCACCTACATGGTGCATATACATACTTGCAGGGCAAACACCCTCTCTCAAAAATTAAATCTTTTTAAAAAGATTTAAAACACAACAAAGAAGAGTTTCTCTAACAAATGGCACAGGAAAAAAACCTGCATGTGCATTTGTGAAAGCTTGAGGCTATATCTTACCTCTTATTCTGTATGTCCTCCCCCTAAATCAAATAAAGTATTAGCAGAAAACATAGGCACAGTCTTTAAAGATGTAGGTATAGGAAAGAACTTCTGAAGAATGGTTTCAGTTATTCTTAAAATAAGCTAAAAAGTTACCAATATGGTTATATGAAATTAACGTGTTTTCAAACAGCAAAATGTAGAAGGAAACAATTCAGTGAAGAGACAGCCTACAGAATGGGAGAGAATCTTTTCCAGCTATACCCCTGACAGGAATCAATATCTAGAATATATAAAGAACATGGAAAGGCAAATGCTAAGTAATCAGACAGTCTAACTGACAAATCATCTAATGAAATTTATAGATAATTTTTAAAAGATGCAGTACAAATGCCCAATAAACAAGTAGGAAAATTGTTCAACATGCATAGCTGACAGGGGAGTTTAAAATAAAGCTACATTGAAATCCTAGCTCACCCCAGTCAGAAAAGCTCTCATTAAGAAAATAAGTAGCATCACTTTTATTATTGACGAAGTTATTTATTGACTTTATATCCTGACCACAGCTTCCTCTCCCTCCTCTCCTTCCAGTCCCTCCCTTTCAACTACCCTTCCTTTCTCCTCAGAAAATGGGAGGCCCCCCATGTACATCAATAGTCCCAGCATATCAAACCGCAGTAAGACTAGGGGCATCTTCTTCCAATGAGGCTGGACATGGCAGCCCAGTTAGGAGAAAAGGATTCAAAGACAGGAATGTAGTCAGAGACAGCTCTTGCCCCCTCTTATGGAGTAGGAAGCCTACTCCTTGAAGACCTAGATATACAACTGCTACGTATGTTCAGAAGGCCTGCATCCTTCCCATTCATGCTCTCTGGTTGGCAGTTCAATCTTGCTGAACCCCCACGGGCCCAGATTACTTGATGCTGTAGGTTTTTTTGAGGTGTCCTTGACCCCGCTGGTTCCCTCAAACCTTTCTCCCACTCTTCCACAGAGTTTCTCAAGCTACATTCTATGTTTGGCCATGGGTCTCTGCATCACTTTCCAACAGTTGCTGGATAAAGCCCTTCTGATGACATTTATGCTAGGGGCCTTTCTACAAGGATTGCAGAATAGCATTAATAGAACTGGGGATGGACTACCTTTCGTGGCAAGGGTATCTAGCTGGGCCAGTCATTGGTTGACTCTTCCCTCAAATTCTGCTCCATCCCTACTGATACACATCCTGTAAGGCAAGATACATTGTGGTTCTAAAGTTTTGTGGCTAGGTTGATGTTTCAGTCCCTCCATTGGAAACCTTGCCTGATTGTAGGATCCATATCCCCTGTTGCTAGGAGTCTTAGCTAGGGTCACTCTCATAAATTCCTAGGAGTTTCAATTGTCCTAGGTTTCTTCATCACAAAGATGTGCCTCCGCCAGTCCTATTGTCTCTCCTAATATACACACACTCTCTCTGTCTCTCTGTCTCTCTCTCTCTGTCTTTCCTCCTCCAACCCCATCCCTCCTGTTCCCATCTTTACTTCCTCCTTCACCCAGTTCCCTCCTTTCATCCACTCTTGACATATAATTTATTTCCTCTTCTCATTGAGATTCAAGCACAGCCCCCTTGGACCCTCCTCATTACTTAGCTTCTTTTGGTCTATGGTTTGTAGCATGGTATACTGTACTTTATGACGAATGTCCACTTATATGTCATTATATACCATGTTTGTCCTTCTGGGTCTGGGTTACCTCACCCAGAATCATCTTTTCTAGTTCCATCCATTTGCCTTAAAATTTCATCATGTCACTGAGGGACATCTAAGTTGTTTCCAGTCTCTGGCTATTACCAATAAAGCTGAATAGCAGCAAATTTTATGAACTGAATTGCTTCAGAGATCAAGGATGCTGAACCCATTTTTTGTTGTTGTTATTTAGTAAGGGGGGGGGGGAAGGAACGCCTATGTGCTTTCGGAGATTGCTCAAGGACTTTCTATTATTGATTGATAGATAGATTGATTGATTGATTGTTTTACATTCCAATCGCTGCGTCCCTGTTCTCCCCTCACACAGGTACATTCCTGCTCCTCCTCTTCTCTGAGAAGGAGCACCCATAAGGCAATCCCCTACTCTGGCACATCAAGGCTCTGCAGGGTCAAGTGCATCCTCTCCTACTGAGGCCAGGCAATGTAGCCCTCTTGGGGAACACATTCCACAGTCAGGCAACAACTTTAAGGACAGCTCCTGCTCCAGTTGTTGGTGGATTCACATGGAGACTGAGATACACATCTGCTACATACATGCCTCGTGCCTCAGTATGCTCTTTGGTTGATGGCTCAGTCTCTGAGAGCTCCCAAAGGTCCAGGTTAGTTGGCACCATTGGTCTGCCTGTGAAGTTCTTAGACCCTTCCGGGCCTTCAAACCTTCTCCCCAACTCTTACATAAGACTCTTCAACCTCCATTCAATGTTTTATTGTTGGTATATATATCTGTTTCAGTCAACTTCTGGACAGAGTCTCTCAGGGGAGTGTTATTCTAGGCTCCTGTCTACAAGCATAACAGAGTGTCATTAAAAGTGTCAGAGATTGGTTTTTGCCCATGCGGTGGGTCTCAAGTTGGGCCAATTATTGGTTGGCCATTCCTTCCATCTCTGCTCCATCTTTGTTCCCACATTTCTTTTAGACTAAACAGATTTTGGGTCAAAATGTTTGTGGGTGGGTTGGTGTCCTTACCCCTCCACTGGGAGTCCTATCTGGCCTCCCCGATCCCAGAACTCTGAGATTGCCTAGTAATTCCCCTTACCTCCCCTACCCCTGGAAGATGCAGATTTCCATTTATTCTCCTGGCCTTATGGCCCTCTCTCTTGTCTCTCCCCAACCTGATCCCCCATTCTCTTCCCCATCTCCCCTTCCACCAAGTTCCTTCCCTCAATTTGCCTTTGACTATTTTTATGACTAATATCCAGTTATCAGTGAGTACATACCATGCATGTCCTTTTGGGTCTGGGTTACCTCACTCAGGATGATATTTTCTAGTTCTCTTCCCACACCTGATCCTGCCCCCTTTTCCTTCCCCCTCCTCTCCCCATCCCAGGTCCCTCTCTCCCTCTACATCCTGTGATTATTTTGTTCCTCCTTCTAAGTAAGACTGAAACATCCACACTTTTGTCTTCTTTCTTATTGGGCTCTCTATGGTCTGTGAGTTATATCGTGGGTATTCTGAGTTTTGGGGCTAATATCCATTTATTAGTGAGTACATACCATGTGTATTCTTTTGTGACTGGATTTCCTCACTCAGGATGATATTTTCTAGTTCCACCCATTTGCCTGTAAATTTCATGATGTCATTGTTTTTAATAGCTGAATAGTACTTCATTGTGTAAATGTACAACATTTTCTATATCCATTTTTCTGTTGAAGGATATCTGGGTTGTTTCTAGCATCTGACTACTATAAATAAGAAAATGTCTTTAAAGTGACTATTTTAATATTATTGTCACTAATACTAATGCTGGTGTCAATATCAAGGTTCAGTTTATTACCTGTTCTCATTGTGCATTGTATCCCATTATTGTGTGTCAGTATATCAGTCTGTTTCCTGTTGTGTGCTGGATGGTTTTGTGTCCCTTTAAGTACCCTAAAACTTTAATCTGAAATGCATTTAAGTTAACTAAGGGTAGTATGGCCCTTGCTTTGAAGGTTTGTTAGTCAAAACCAAAGAGTAGTTTAGTCTTAAGGTGATTCTTCCCCCATATGATGCAATAAAATTAAGAATCCCATGTATGAAATAATGAGATTTGCCAGTTTGGCTTATGAGAAGAGATACTATTCCTAGCCCTGTGACAGTGCCATATACTGTTACTTCTAATCATTTTAAGTGGTGCTTTTCTTGGCCTTAAATTTTATCAAATGCATGCCCTGATCACCAGTAAATCAATAACATGAAGGAGTGACACACAGACTAGGTCTACAACAAGCTCTCTGTGCAGTTTTCTCTTCACCAGTGACACATTCCACAAATTCGAGCTACCACGGCTCTTTATGTCTAGATTCTGAACTCAGGTTTGATGTCAAATTCTGACAAGAAAGTTTAGTATTCCCTGTGCCGTGCAGTATAGGCTAGGATTCATTCTTCACGTTGCCTTTCACTCTCTTATTTTCATTTGTCAAAAGATGTCAATTAGCACTAAAAACTGTTTCATGATACTTTCCCATCTATCTCATTGTTTCTGGATGGTAGGTCAGTCTTGTCCCTTCATCTTAGTCATAGGCTAAAATTCTGATTCATATATTCAATAATGGGCAAACTTATTCTCCTTTTTACTTACTTGATGAAAATGATTTCTCTCAACTCAACTGTAGAACCTTATGCTTCTCACATTCTAATAATAATACACATTTTAATTAAAAACAAAACACAAGCTTTCAGTAGCAACTGGAACTTAAAAAGTTCAAAGTTGTTCTAGATATTTTGGAAAACAGTGAATTCCCTAGCTGCTTAGCAGTTAGCAATATGAAGAAAATTGATTCTAGTTGACATTTCTTAAAGAGTCTAAAGGTGAATTATCTCAAGAATCAGAAGAAAGACTCACTGGCTTTCCTAATATCCACAGAAAAACGATTGTATTTCAAACCATGGGATTCTTAATTTTATTGCATCATATGGGGGAAGAATCACCTTAAGACTACTTGATATTTTCTACAGCATCATTTCCATTTGAGAGTTGTTAACAATACAGACAAGGCTGCAGTTTAAGTATGAATCACACTGCAAAGCTGTAAATAGATCACAGGAATTCTGCTGTTTTGAAGTTTAAACCGTAATTTGCATTTTTAATGAAAATTTACACCACACTACATTACATCTTTGCTTAGCATCTGCATCACATTGTGAATCTAGTAATTTGGAGTAACACTCTGAGAAATGTGCCTATGCATATGGCTGGATACACACATACACAATTATAAAATAAGCATTGTTTTTTTTTTGTTTTTTTTTTGTTTTTTTTTTTAGTTAAGATTGTTGTAAGGCTATGGTTTGTCCATGTTTGCGAGCTGAAAAGTTCCCCCTTTGCATTTGCCTACTGTTTCTAGGGTCTGAAGGGATAGCTCTTGCTAACTTAAGAATGGATGTAATTTGACTTTTGAATTCAAGGACAGCCATAGGAGTCTGTGTTTCATATTGACTTTTCACAAAATCTGCATTTTTTTCTGATGAAGAGAATGTATTGGGAACCTTGTGGGAAATGGTTATTTATTCATCATACACAAGAAAAAAATCCAATACTCTACTGCATTGCAGAACCAAGTAATAACCATCATCAGTAGGACTTTCATCATTTTAGTGATGAACAACACAATAGTCTGACTTTCAAAAATGCTATAAAGCTATGTCTTTGAGACCATACCATGAATGAAATGTGAAAAAATCTTTTTCATAAATACTAATCTGACTTAATTTTAGTGAATTGATGATTTATTTTTGTCATTATGTACACTCTAAGTCATCCATTTTATTTTAAGGAGAAATAAAACTAAAGTGCTCAATGAGGTTTTTTTTTTTTTTTTTTTTTTTTTTTTTGAGTTTTCCATCAAAACCAGCATTCTTAAAGAGATGCTGGCTGCTTCCTCGAGACTTGGTGATGTGATCAGTCACATTATCTTGGCTTAGAGCTCTCATTTTTAATGATTTCTCACAGTAATTTCTTTTCAATAAATAATCTGTACCATTGTAAATGAGGTGTTGTTTAAAGCAGGGATCTGCAGCAACTAAAAGCAAGAGAATATCACTTTGGGTAACGAGGCAAAAGACCAGTGCATTGTTGTAAATAAATACATCTCACAAATCAGTTTCAATAGGCTATTGTATTTATACTGTCAAACAGCATGGTCATTGAGACATTGTAATAACATATCAATTTTACTGATAATTTTCAAAGTTAGTATAGATCTGTCTTAACATTTTTTATATGTCTATAAAGTAGACTTGTGGACATTTAGAATGGAAAACAAATTCAAGCCAATTAGCAATGACATAAGGTAAGGTTCTTATATTCAAATGTGGTGAATAACTTTATGATTAAAACTATAGATTTTCTTTAACAATATAAAGTGGCATCATTTATGATTCTTTATTTCTATATGCCCAAATTCCTAAGCCTGGCATGCATCCAAAAGCTAGTTCTAACCCCTTTTCTCACCAGTGTCTCCTAGTATTGGACAACAAAATTTCTCTAATCCAGAGTGACACATTTTTCTACCTGTTACTGTTCTTGCCTTTGCTTTTGCCCCATTTCATCTCTCATGAATATCCTACATACTTCAAGGTGCAACAGAGCCTCCGTATCTCCATAAATGTTTCAATAATCTTTTTAGATCTCCAGTACTCTAGATATAATGTGCACATTGGAAAATCAGCATCTCTGTTGAACTTCTTAGAAATACACAATTCTTAGCTCTCCTCAGCCCTACCAATGGAAATCTCCATTTTTCATTAGATTTTCAGGCTTTGACATGGAAATTAGATTGAAGGCTTTTCTTCATCTCGCAGTGCTTTCTTACTTATTTCAGATTGCCAGAGTAATATGAATTATCCAAAGAGGCCCCCAATCTACACTGTTACCTCTTAATCTTTAAAATCTTATGATGGTATGAAATCAATGTATATGTAGAAACTGTTCCCAGATATTTGTTCAAGTTTTGATGTTTGGTTCTTTCTTGAGCAAGTATCATGTCAATTATGGTGATAGATGACCCTCTATATTATACTGTAATGCTGAACTATGAGTTTCTGAAGACCATAGTATTTGATGAAGTTAAGAGCTAACTTGCAAGCATAACATCATTATAAGTTAAAGGGCATCTCTGTAGGTACTTGGCAGTATGAGAGTTAACTCATTTTTTTTTTTTTTTTACCTAGATAGAATAAAGGCTTCTCAAAAGTAGCTTCCATCTCCTACTCCTTAGTTTCTTATGCTATGTGCTGATCCATGGTTCTCACTTTCACTAAAATCTACAACAAGATGCTCTTTTCCCTCCAGATGAAATGAATGTAAATGGCCCAGCTGAGCTCAGTCCTTAACACATGGTGCATAGTCAAATAAAAAGCTACTGAATGAATACATTATTGAAATTAATATTTGACAAGATGAACTTCAGTTTCAATTTTGATTCACTGGCTCCTCTTCCCACTCATGTTCCCTGGAGAGCAGCCCACAATACGAATATTAACACAGTCGTCAGCCTGTATGGCGTCTGGGAACATTTACTTGCATTCAAGTGGGTTACTAAAACATTACTGAGCATGATCTTAAAATAACTTTGCATCATCAGGTTCATTGAGCTTAGAAGCCACCTTTCACTTTCTCTATAGGTCAGTATGCTGAGATTTGTTTAGTTGCTAATTTAGTGGGTCAGTGATATGGTGATTGGCCAGTTAAAAATAGAGGCTTTGATTGGTTGTAGTTTTCTGTAGGGGTCTCTGTTGGTTGGAAAGAGAAGTTTTCTCAATGAGTAAAGAAAGATTACCCTTGCCTGTGAGTATAGGGACAAATATTCATAGATAAAATGCAGAATTGTGGAGCCAATCACCATGGATACATTTGGGCAATGTTTGCTACAGGCTTCCCTAAGGCTCAGAGAACATTGCGGAAAATGGGGCAGCAAGATTGTAAGAACCAGAGGATTAGGATGTTTGCTGTGAGCCTGTGTCTTCTAGTAATGTCAGAAGGTACACTCACAAGTCCCATCAACATGACTGGTTAATAATAAGCTGAACAAGGATAATACAAAAGGGCATGTCAAGTAGATGGGGAAAATCCCATGGGGCATCATTCCTACACAAAGTACTATAGGCAACTAAGAAAAGCTAGGCAAGGTCGAATGGGTTTTCCTCAGGGAAGAGCACACTAATTCATGGTCTAATGTCAAACAGTCAGCCCTCAAAACACTCATATGCATACAATAACAATTAATGAAGAAAAGGGCCATAAATATGAAGGAGAGTGGCGAAGGCTTCATAGGAGGTTTTGGAGGAAGGAGGGAGAAATGTATTTATATTATAGTCTCCAATATACATTATAATTAAAATAAAAGGAAGGTTTCCTTCTGAATCCACCACTTTCTTCATATGTGACTTTGGTATACTACTTACCCCTTCTCTACCTCTGTTTCTATGTCTAAATGATAGAAGTGATTTCTTCATAACGTTGGTATGAAGATTAATTTAATTAATAGATATGAAGGGCTTAACAGAGTGATGAAACAGTGCCCACATTATTAAAAAATTTGGCCTGGAAATCTATACTCCTAAAATATTATGTTAGAATTATAATCACTTATAGACAGGCTTTAATGGCACGGTGGCATTTTAAATGGTTCTTCGTTTTGTTCTTTCTTTCTTTTTTTCTTCATTTCTTTCTTTCTTTGACTCTATATTTATCATTTGTTTGCTTATGAAGGTGGTTCCTAGCAATATAGAACTCTGAAGCCTGCTGTAAGGATGTGTGTTTCTAATCATGTTTTGATTGTCTAGTCCCTAGGTAAGGCAGAATATTAAAACTGAGTGCTGACTCCTCCTTGAAAAGGTGGAAGACTCTCTTCAGGTTCAGGTCCAACTGACTCAGTCAATTTAAATGACTTTACAATAAAGCGTTGAGTAAGCAGATAGGAATTTAGGTCTGTCCAGAATGCTTAAGATCTTGATCCTTGACCTGACATTAACTGAAACAAATGCCAAAGCTGACATTCCTTTTAAATGCTGTGATACTTACATAATGCAATAAATAGTAAATAAGAGGCTTTGTAATTAGACATACTATAAATGTGCATTGCTGAAAAGTGAAAATATATATTAGAGCTTGTCACATTAACTATGTTTTAATGCCATTTTTGGGATTTTCAAAAATCATTGTGCCTTTTTCCACAATCAAGTGTCATTTCGCATGTGTTAAAGGGATAGGGCTTCATGAATTGAAGAAATTCATGTCATATTTATATTTTAGTGACTTTTGATGCAGTATAATGTAGCAGTTATGCTGTCTAAAAATGTAAAATAATCACATACTCAGCTAATCAAATACTACAATTGATTCTTTATCATACTGTATTCAAAGCTAGAAACAAACGCTGGGTTTCTCACACTTATGTGTCAGCCTTGGGGTTTTGTAAGCTTAGGGTGAGTTTAATTAAAGTCAAGGGAGAAAACCAATTAAGCACTGAGAAGCACTGGCATCCCTCTTGCACTCTAAAGACAAAAATACCATTTAGAATAAGATGATGCTGTAATCTCAGTATAAATGCCATTGTCTACTTCAGCAGTTCTGGTGGCCCAGGTGTTCTAAGCACTTGAAGAGCAGCTAGCTTATGAGCTTTCAGTTCATAACTACATTGAATAATTTCCATCTGCTTTAAATCTCCTCTGATAAGAAGTGCTAAGAAAGGAAATTTCATAAATGTAAAGAGTCACTGTGCTTGAAGGGCTGGAATACACCTATATTAAAGAGTGTGTCTCCAAGCAGCATTTAGATTGAAATCTTATTAACTAGACGGGAAAGTACAGGGTTAAAATTTTCCATAACCATTCTATATAGCAGTGATGTAAGTAAATAGATAAAGGTCTAGGGCTTCATGAATTGAAGAAGTTCATGTCATATTTATATTTTAGTGACTTTTGATGCAATATCATTATGGTTTCTCATCACTATTGTGCAGTACCACCCACTGTGAAAATGGTAGAGTGCAAAAATGTGCTGCTGTACAGCTTGTCAATCAATCAAAGAACCATAAAACGATGTGACTGCAAGTATTTTCTTTTTCTAAATGCATTTCTGGAAGCTGTTAGAGATGGGAGGGACAAAGCATTTGAAGACAAACAAAAATTGGAAGCCGATTAAATGTGATTTTCTATTTATGCTTTCTGCTCCTCATTTTCCTGCAAGCATTAATTGCAGTACAGAAGGAAAATATGGAGAATGCATTACAGAAAGTCAGAGCTACTGTTTTAATTGGTGAGAAAGAAATCAACTGCCTGTACAATGTAGCACAACAGTGTGGGGTTCTTTATATTTGATATGCCTTCACCCCTAATAGAGCCTTCAAGTTTGTGGGGTCAGTTGATTTCACCTGTGAATGATCTTGGGGAAGTTCCTTTACCAGCATATCGTAGACCTTTATATATACAGCTAAGGAAAAAAATGATGCAAAAAATACCTTATAATCCAAGCTCCATTGTTTAAAGGGCCTTATATACCTTAAATTAATATGATGAATATTAGCTATGGAATAAATTCTCTATGGTCACTGTTTAGTAAAAGTAGTGGCAGTCCCATGTTTGGAAAATGCTAGCAGATCTAACTCCTAAGTTTAATTGATCCTTCAATGTTGTGGTGATATAGTGAAATGATTTTTGCAAATGATTAAATGCTGGAGCTCAAATATCCTTTCAAGACTATCCAATAACACAATTACAGTTTTTGAAAACAAAAAATAATTGTCAATAATTCCTGGGTTAGGAAAACTGGCACAGAAGAAACCATGGTACAGTTGACTTGAGGCCACTAGATCTTATTCTATCTCTAAATTGATGTATGGACCTGTTAGGTTATTCAAATCCCTGGGCCTCAGTTTTCTATGTGAGCATCTGGGACACATGCTCCAAACAATACATAAATTAAACTTTCAGCTTTAAATATTCAGAAATTCTCTTAATCAAAGTCAGTGTATATAAGGCTAAATTTTAACAAAATGCCTGAAAAGTGACCATCAAATCGTCACAGAAGAGCCGGAAATGGTACAATTAAAATTAGTTCGTTATATGGCAGTGGGAAAAATAATTTGCAAGTTTGCCATTATCATATTATTTGTTTGTAAACATGATGCATCTTGATAGTTAGCTCAGTGACTCAGGAGGCATTGCCTGTCTGGTTTTCCACAAGTGACTACCACCCACATCCAATGTGTCACTAAGTCTCAGTGGTACTCCAGTTTTCTTGAATAGTTTGCTGTTGCCTTTCCCTCCCACATACCTCAGAGGCTGAAAACTAAGCTAAATTCTTAATTACTAGCAGAAAACAGCATATGCATATGAGTAAGCTTGTTTTTGACTGCTAATTCTAAATCTAAGTAATATGCATTCAATTTGAAGACAGATAGTATAGCAGTTGGCTGGAATCAGTAAAATCACCAGTGCACTAGACAAGAATAGTGACTATAATAAAATGACACTGGCCCAGCTCAGGCAAGTTGTAGATCTTAGAACATTGGCAATACATAATGTTTGCATATGGCTTCCATGCACAGCAAGAGAGTTAAAGAAATGGAGAACACAAACTCTACTGTGCTTTCCGACAATACATAAAAATCTTACAGCATATCATACATCACTACAATTCACAGCTTAACATAAAACAAATCTACACTTCCAGAATGCATTTGATTTTAATAAATTTCCTATACAAAAGAAACATGAACATGAAAACAAACATAATCAAATGTTTGGGGGAGAGAGGTACAGCTTCCAAACACAGGATGGCAGAAATCCAAACATCCTGTGCTCAGAGGTCTGTGAAAGCTTTTGTACCATTTTTAGTTTTGTGGTTTAAGAAGCATGCTCCCAGCTTGGCTTTCTCATAGGCCCAATATAGGACCTCAACATGTTACTTAAAGATTTACTTTTTGAATTTCAAGATCTACTTGACTTATCCTTAGTGAATAAAAAAATATTTGTTATCATTTAAGATATATTATGTGCTGCTGAGTTTTTATTTAAATCTTTGAATATAAAAGCCCTCCAAGCAGGAAAAGGGGTTAGCATCTATAGAAAATATTTGCAAAATAAAATTGAAAATAAAATGCATGAATCCGGATAAGTAATTGAAGGAATTACCTTTAGTAATTAATATAAAATGTCTGTTCATAAGAAAGAAGGCAGGAGTCATCAAAATAGATGGATTTAACTGGGACAACCTGAGATTCAAATGACACCATCCACAGGAGCTACCTTGTACATTGGATTACAAAAAAAAAAAAAATGCTTTCCAAGAATTTTTTGGTGTGCGTGTAGCAGGAGAAGGGGCATTCAAAATATTTTATATTGTCAGGCATGTGTGGAAAAAGTCTTCTAATTAAGATTGGAATCTATCATTGACCAGATAGCCTTCTGGTGGCTCTGCACATATGGAAGACTCCCTTCATTAGTAGGGCTTCTCCTTCTCTGACCTTGTCTAGGGAATTCTAAGCCCCCCACATATGCCTCTACCTGAGGAATGGCATGTATCCTCAGTCAGATTACAGGATCATTTTCCTTTCTCCTATAAGAACCTGTTCAGCCATCACCTGAGATTCATGAAATGCTTCCCCATGCTAATGAGGTATTTCAAGTACTGTAAGTCCCCAGTCAAATGACCTTTGCCCATCTTGCATGTTTCTACCCCCAGTTGCCCAAAAACTTTATAAGCCTTAAATTACCCTAAGAAAAGTTGATTTGTCTCCCAATAACTGGTCCTCCCGTTGTTAGTCACCATACATATATACAGGGCGTCTGAAACCCGCCCCATGGTAGAACGTGCCTGTTTCTTTTTCTTTCTTATTAATCTTTCCTTCTTTCCTCCCTTCTTTCTTTCTTTCCTTTTTTTGCAAATAATATTTAATTTTATTAGCATGTATTAGTTGCACAAAGCAATGGGATTTTTTTTTTTTTACTTTTATTTTTTATAGTCCAGTCATTACCCCTCTCCTGGTCTGCCCTCCCACAGTTCCTCAACCCATTCATCCCCCCTCCCCCCGTTTTCAAAAGGATATCCCCATGACTCCATCCCAACCTGACAGGTGTCCCCACTCCCTGGTGCCTTAAGTCACCTGAGAGTTAGGTGCATTTTCTCTCACTGAGGTCAAACCAGGCAGTCCTCTGTTGTATATGTGTTGGGAACCTCATATCAGCTAGTATATGCTGCCTGGTTGGTGGCTCATTATCTGAGAGATCTCAGGGGTCTGGGAAAATTGAGACTGCTGGTCTTCCTATGGGGTCACTCTCCTCTTCTTTAGCTTCTTCCAGCCTTTCCCAAATTCAATCAAAGGGGTCCAACTTCAGCCCATTGGTTGGGTATAAGTATCGACATCTGTCTCAGTCAGAGGACAGCCATGCTAGGCTCCTGTCTGTAAACACACCATAGCATCAGTAGTAGTGTCAGGTCTTGGAGCCTCCACTTGAGATGGATACAAAGTTGGGCAAGGCACTGGACATCCTTTCCCTCAGTCTCTTCTCCATTTTTGTCCCTGAAGTTGTGTTAGACAGGAATAATTCTGGGTCAGAGATTTTGACTGTGGGGTTGCAACCCCATCCATCCACTTGATGCTCTTTCTACTGGAGGTGGACAAGTTACTTCTACTCACTGTAGGGCATTTCATTCAATGTACCTCCATTTAAGTCCTGAGATTTTCTCACCTCCCAAGTCTCTGGTACATTCTATAAGGTCTCCCCACTTCCCACCTTCTGCAATTGCCTGTTTCTATTCATTCTGCTAACCCTCAGGACTTCTCTCCTATTTCTCCCCCTACCTAATGCATTATCATGTTTCCCTTCTCCCCTCCACCTTCCTTTTCCCACCCAGGTCCCCCCTCCCTCTGTTCTCTGGTTTCTTCTCTCTCCCAAGTGGGATTGAAACAGCCTCACTTAGGCCCTTCGGCCTGTTAACCTTCTCTACTTCTGTAGATTGTATTGTAGCTATTCTGTACTTTTAGTGACTACATACCATGCATGTCCTTTTGTGTCTGAGTTACCTCACTCAAGATGATATTTTCTAGTTACATCCTTTTGCCAGCAAAACTCATGATGTCCTCATTCTTAATAGCTGAATTCTATTGTGTAAATGAACCACATTTTTTGTATCCATTCTTTCCTTGAGGGACATCTGGGTTGTTTCCAGCTACTGGATATCACAGATAAGGCTGCCATGAACATAGTGGAACATGTGCTCCTGTGGCATGGTAGGGCATCTTTTGGGTATATGCCCAAGAGTGATATAGCTGGGTCTTCAGGTTAATCTATTTCCAATTTTCTCAGGAACCTCCAGATTGATTTCCAGAATGGTGGTACCAGTTTGCAATCTCACCAGCAGTGGAGGAGTGTTCCTCTTTCTCCACATCCTCGCCAACGTGATCTTATACATGTGTATATTAGAGTACTCTAGAGGAACAGAACTGACAGAATGAGGATGTATTACTAAGGAAATGTATTATGTTGGCTTTCAAAGTATGATCTGAGTATTTCAACAATGGCTGTCAGCAGCTGCACAGTCCATGAGATGGGATTCATCAGCAGTTTCAATCTGTACCAAAGATTCGAGGATTCCTAGAGCCACTAGTCTTCAGTCCACATTTAATCCCTAATCTTGGTTGTGACAGCAGCAAAATCTGGAAGCAGTGTCAGCTATCGTGTGGATATATATCCGCCAGGAAAGGTAAGGGTGGGCTTTCAAGAAACACCATATTCTCCTTGGATTGCTTTATAGCTTTGAGTTGGTCTTCTCTACTCAGTTCATCTTTCCTACTAATACCTTCCCAGAAATGTCCAAAGCATGTTCACAATGGATTCCAAATTCAATCAACTTAACCACCAAGAATAATCATCACAATGTATATACATTCTTTCTTGAGAATAGGTAAATATTTTCTGCCTTCCAGCCAAAGTGGAAAAAAGTATAGGAAGACAAACAAACAAACAAAAACCCATTGGCTCTGAAACCCAGTTTCTTCTTCTCTAAAATGAGTGAGATAAGGAATGAGGGTAAGAATTATATACTAGGAACATAGTCAAAGTGCTGCTCCAAGATTTCAGAGGTAGCTATGTAAACCTGAGCCTGATTACTGTATTTCATATAATAAACTCCAAAAGTAATACAAACTTTCAAACTACTGGGAGTAGGCTGAGAAGAACTAATGCAAGCAAACCCAGGAACAGCAAAGTCCATGCCAGGATTCAGCAAGTATAAAAGAAAGTTGATTTTGTGCTTCAAATTTATACTTCTTGAACTTTTCCTAACAAATTTAATGAAGGAAAAGAAAAAAAAGTCTCAGGAAGAAATTGACCCTCTGCCACTCAAATTAATTTATTGAAAAGTAGTAGAAACAAGCCTGAAATATCTTTTTAGTAAAAATTCATTAGTTCACCAAATCAGGTTAGACTTTCTTTGAGATGAATAAAATATATCAGGAAATAGAGCAAGCACTAGCAGTAGCTCTCTGGAGAGAAGACAATAGAAAATAATCTATAAGTTACAAAGGATGTTATATTAAGAAAAGTAAATTCTGTTTATGACACAAGGAGTAAGGATATTGGTTCCAAGTATAAATAGGTTGATGTGATTGTATTCCATTACGATATGGCAAATTCGTGAGCTATTCAACTTATACAGAGAAAGCATTTCTTTTGTCTTATAATTTTGAAGGTTCCACTCCATGAATTAGCCCCTTTGCTTTGGGCATTTGGGTAGAAAGTACATCATGGCAGTGAATATATGGTAGAGAAAAGTATTCATCTCATGGCTGAATGCAATGGTGAAAGAGAAAAAGAGACAAGACTTTCTCTGTCTGTCTCAAAGCATGTTATCCAATGAATAGATGATTCCCTACTAGGCCCTACGTCTTAAAATCTCTACCAGATCCAGGTAGAGCTATACAGAGACTAAGGATATAACAAAACCCTTAGGGAACCCAACCATATGATTTGAGGCCTATATCACTAGAATAATGTAGTTTCTGCCATTTAGAAAAGACAGTAGGAAGAAAAATTTTAAGAGAATAAGGCAAGGTTCTAAGTGTGCTGTCTCATGCATGTAATTCTAGAATCATGAGGTAGAGGGGAAAGGATAGACATAGATTTGTGGCCGACTGATACACACATGCTGTTTAGAGCCAGCTAGGGCTACATAGTGAGCCATTCTTGAAAAAACTGGGTGGAGTAAGGAACTTTAGTTTAGATATATTAGGCTTGGAGATGCCTATTAGATATAAATTATCATGTAGAGATTTGCAATTGTACCAAAAGTAGTCTGAAATGCCATAGAAATGATTGATGAAAATGCAGCTTTGAAAATTAATGGAGTAGAGATGACATAATCAATACAACAGAGCAGAAAAGCTCACTTAGATAGTGAATGTTGATAGAAAAGTATAAAAGGAAGCCAAACTTTAGTCTACTCCAACCCGAAGAAGCAGGGAAGAGAAATGACCAATATACAAAGCAAGGTAGGAAGAAGATCAGCTGGATAGTAGTATCCTGCATTTCAAAAGAAGAAATCTACTTTGCCTGATGGTTATGATTAGGGTTTTCCCAGCCTTGACATTACTGGAATGTTGGGGTAGAGAATCCTGGTTGGTGTTGAGCATGTCTTGTGCATTCTAACAGGGTTATCAGCTTCCACCATATCTCCTTTATAGAAACCAGTATGCTCTTAACCCTCCCTACAATTTGTAACAATGAAAATGTTTCCAGGCATTGCTAATTGTCATTCGACTAAAGCAAAACTTCCCCAGTTTGGAAACAAGAACACTGTGTCAAGTAAATTGAAGACTGAGAATTTTCCACTAAAATTAATGACAGGTAGGTCACTCATTGATGATATTGAGAAGAATAATTCTAATGTTACTGTAGGAAGTGAAATAAAGTTTAAGAGAATGGTAGAATTATAAAGGAGAATATAAAAAGAACTTTTATAGAGTTTTGCTGAAAAGATAGCAAATAAAAAAACATTAGTTAATTTAGTAGAGGAGATAAGGACTAAAGATTCCATTTTGCTTGTTCTCCTTTGTTTCAATATGGGAAAAATAATGTCATGTTTATATGCAAATAGATTGATTCAGGAAAGAGGAAATAATTAATGATATAGAAAAGGGGTGTTGTCTCAGAGCAGTAGAAAGGACTTGGAAAATAATCCATAAAAGCAATAAATATTTTAGATGGTGATATGAGGTTTTTATTTGTGGTAGTATATAAGGCATCTAACACTGTTTCGAGATGCTTGTAGAAGGATCATTTTGATGTGATCTCTGAATTTTTATTCCAGGTTGTGTTACTTCAGGTTTCTTGTGAAGAAACAAATTTATCCGCCTTTATACTGCTGGGTATTGGAGTGTTGAGAGTATGCAGAGTAAAAACAATTTAAAATATTTATCTAAGAGAGTGAACCAATTAAATAAGTTGAGAAGTTTATTATGATTGCCACACATCATTAAGTATGCACTTGAAATTTGTGGCCATGAGTTTAAAGTTAATGAGTATTTTTAGGCAAACTCAGCAATGGGGGTATGGAAACAAAGTACACAAAGAATTATCATGATATACTGGTCTGCCTAACCTATAGTCCCCAAATGCTACAGACTGTGATCATGAGCAGAGTAAATTAATTGCCTCATAGATTCTGGAGGCTAAGAATGTGAGATGAAGTTTGATGGAGAGTGATTTCTGGTAAAGGGTCTCATCTGTGCTGTCACTGGCCACCATGCCCTCACAAGAACTTTCATTTCATGGAGATGCACCCTCTCTTGATTTTCATATGGCTCCAGTCCTATCAAATCATGACATCACTTAAATACTTCCTTAGGAGCTCTTTCCCCGAATACAGTCATTGGTGTTGGGAGTTCACTATGCCAATTTGAGAGGGATGCAATTTAGTCAAAAACAGTTAAATATAGAAGCAATTATACTTTTGTCAAATATGATGTTAGAAGAGGATGAAGCATAATATTGCTTTATTCTATACAGAAGCCAGTGATTATACTGTGCTCATTTGCGGATGTAAAACAGATCTGTAGTACTGGAGTTAAAAATACTGCTCTAGCAGAGGATGCAAGGTGCTTTTTTTCTTAACACTATTGTCCACCAGTTCCCAACAGTCTGTAACTCCAGATCTAGGGGATCTAATTCTTCTTCTGAACTCCTCAGGAATGTATACTCATGTGAATAGATGCACTTCCACACATATCTAAAAGATAAAAAAATAAATAAAATCAATCGTTCAAAAAACCAGATTTAATGAAAGGGAATGGAAAACACAGACACACAACAGGTGCGCGTGTGTGCGCACGCACATACACACACACACACACACACACACACACACACACACACACACATTGAGGTCTCTGAAGACTCATTTAAACAATTGAATTTAAGGTATTTTAGAGCATCAGACTAAAACCAAGAGGAAGTTGTATTTGGAAAATAGAACACTGAAACTGAAGCTCTGACTGCATGACTGCTTTGTTAGTAACAAGTTGTAGATTATGGCCTTGCAGTGAATGCTATAATCTGTCATTTGAAATGTCCATTCTGGAGTAGAACATTGAATTTTTTCTAGAGTTTGGGAATTTGGTCTATTGGAATTTCACACAATTAACTCTATTCCTAGGCTTTCCATGCCATTGAATGGTGCTGCCTTGGTTAAAGTCAAACTCCAACCAATGCTAAGTCAATTTACAAGTGTTAGGGTTTCAGCTTCAGATATTCCATAGCCATGAGATAAGGATTTTGCCACACTCCTGTTCTGTGGTTAATTCTCCCAAATATGGTTGTTTTGCTCCTTCACAAGTGTTTCAGATAGCACTCCTCAGTAAAATGCCAACATGTAAATTTCTACTTCAGAATGTGTTTCAAAGACAAGTGAACCTAGGATAGTCTTGGATAGAGAATCTCTGAAGTAGTAGACTTAAACATGGGATTTTGAGGATGGATGAGATGGCTCAGTGAGTAAGGATGCTTGCTTCCAGATCATGTAAGACTTATGACATGATTTTATCCCTTATAATCATGTAAGGGCAGATTGAGAGAACTGACCCTACAAACTTATCCTGTGATGGCTGCATGCTTGTCATTGCATGCAAACTTCCCCCACAATGATAAAAAAGTAAAAGCAATTAACCAAATAATATAGGAACTTGGACTTGGAACACTTAAGTACTTATTGGAAATAAAAAGACTCACCAGTGGTTAAGTAGAATATGAAAAGTCTTTTAATTTTTTTTTTTTAGATTTATTTATTATGTATACAGTGTGTATATGTGTATATGCCTGCAGGCCAGAAGATGGCACTAGATCTCATTATAGATGGTTATGAGCCACCATGTGGTTGCTGAGAATTGAACTCAGGTCCTCTGGAAGAGCAGCCAGTGCTCTTAATCTCTGAGCTATCTCTCAAGCCCTGAATAGTTGTTTGTTTTTTTTTAGTTTTAAAATAATTTTGTTATTTATTAAAATAGATTTTTCTACAATATATATTTCACAATTTCCCTTCCATAAATTATCAGATCCTTTCCACCTCCTCAGGCACCCAAATCCAGACCCCAACTTTCTCCCATTAGAAAACAAATAAATTAATAAAACAAAGAAGCAAGCAAATAAACCAGAATAGCACAAAATAAACAAACAAACAAAAAAAGACCAGAGAAAAACACAAGAAACACATGTGGATACAGAGACACACACACTCACATACACAGAAATCCCATAAAAACAGGCAAAATCAGAAGCCATACTATATAAGAAAAAGACTTATAAAGGAAAACAAGTAAACAAACAAACCTATACAAAGCAATATGAGAAAAAAAAGAAAACCAACCCTCTAAAAATACCATTATGGTCACTGTGCTGTTGGAGACTCTGTTGGAGAAACTCAATTATCTTTTCCTTTGCGAGCATTATCAATTGGCGATAGTTTATGGGTTAGGGATGGGGGCTTGTGTCCATGTCTCCACTCAGTGCTGGAACCCCCATTTAACTTAGATCTGTGCAAGACTTTTGCATGCTGACATATGTCTGTGAGTTTACATGTGTGAGAGTTCTACTTGCCTAGAAGGCCTTGTTGTCCTCGTGTCTTCCGTCTCCATTTGCTCTTATATTCTTTCTGTGTTAAGGTATCTTTTGTTTGTCTGATGGAATTGTTATTTCAGAGGCTTAGTGTTTAATAAGCTCGCCATTTCTAGTTCTTTCTGAACTCTGGCTGGCTTTGTTCAAATCAGCTGTTCATGCCCATACTCCTTCAAACTGAGTGGTTCAATCTGAGTTCTCTTAGCGTCTCACCGAATTTCTCCACTTGGCCTCATACTTACTATGGCAATCTGTTCTAATCTTCTGACTCCTTCTCATACTCTTGCTTGTTGTGTCTTATGTCTAGCTTGTTCTCTCTATAACCTGACTCTTTAAAACTGTCCCTATAAAAACTGCCTCTGAACTCTACAAACTCCACTCAAGTGCACTGCCTATCAACTCACTGATTCAACAGAACTAGTTAACTAGAACTCAGAGATCTGAATGCCACTGTCTCCTAAGTGCTGGATTAAAGTCATGTACCACCACATCTGGACCTGATTTTTTGTTTTATCCTAAAACTTACTCTATACCAGGCTGGCCTTGAACTCAGGAATCTGCTTGCCTCTGTCTCCTGGGTTTAAAGGCATGTCTGTATTTCAGCTGGATCACACATTCCTATACTGTCTTTGGCTGTGAACCCTTGCCAGAGCATGCATGTTACTGGATTAAAATTCTTCTACATCTCTGCCTCTTCTGCAAAGTTCCCTGAGCTAAGGGGAGGGATTTAATAGAGACATCCCATTTAGAACCAAGTGTTCCGAGATCTCTAACTCTCTGAACACTGTATAGTTGAGAGTTGCTTTATTTTTTTCCATCTACTACATTAGGAAGTTTCACTGATGATGGCTGAACAAGACACTGATCTATGAGTATAGAAGAATGTCATTAGCACTCAATGCATTTCTATGTGTTTTTAGCAAAACAGTAATATTTGATTTTCCCCTAGGTCCCTGCCCTATCTAATTTCAGGATCTTGGTCCCCTGAATAATGTCAGGCATGGGTTCCATCTCATGCAGTAGACCTTAAGTATAACCAGATAGTGGGTTGTTACTTCCACAACTTTTGTGCCACTGTTGTACCCTTGTGTCTTACAGGAAGCACACTGTCATAGATCAAAAAAATTGAAGCTGAATTTGTGTTTAGCTTTCTCCTTTGGTAGTGTTCAGAGTACCTTCTACTAACTTGAGCAGTAGTCAGTAGATGAGTTAAGGGTCTAGGTAGGCACCAGTTCAACTTATCCATGTTCAATGGGTTGTGTAGGTGCTGCCTTCAGGAATAAGGCTTTACCATCAGTTTGTGGAGAACAAACAATAGACTTGTCAATAACCTGGGATGTTTGGGGTTTCCATGGTGTGCCATTGCAACAGCTAAATTAGATGTAATCCATTATAAGCACTTGAGCTTTCATTTGGAAGTAAGGAATGTCTAGTTGGGGCATTGTCTCTCATGCTATTTAATGATTTCATTCAGATTTTTTATCATATATATATATACACATACATATACAGGCTTCTACTCTAGTATGTTTAGATATAAACCTTAGTTTTATCACTCTATCCATATATTCCCTCCCTTAATCAGCTCTTCCCTCTCCTTCTGTTTAATCTTCTTTTTCGGTGTAGTGTCTTATACCAACGCAATTGTTAAAAGCCCTCAAGAGAAAAGGGAGTACACTGGCAGTGGATATATCTCAGGATTTGGAGAGGTTCAGGACAAGTGCTAATGATAAGCAGTGATAAGGACAATGGGCAGTGGATGGCTGTTGCTGAGAATGATGGATGCCTCAGAGAAATAATGAAAGGATGAAGGTGATTAATCAATTTAAGGTGAAATGTGAAAGTCAGAGGAGCTTGGAAGCATTTAAAAAGTCTTGCATTTTCTGAACCATGGGATCAGCATCATGACTTTATAATAAGGGCTGTAGAGGTTCAAGAAAGGGTAATATTTGCATTTCTGAGAAGTTTACTCCTAGGTAGAGACTTTATTTGAAAAGTAGAAGAAATTTAAGTTATGTGTTGGGGATATCTTGTTTATGTCTATAATTTTGATTAACATGGACAAAACTTGACAGCATTATGCCAAATGGAAAAAGTAAGATACAAATGACCACATTTTAACCAGTCTCTATTCATAGTCATAGAAACATAATAACTAAAGAATATGGGGTTTTCTTATCAATACATATTATGAAATATACTGGTGCTGTGGTAATGTGTTATCATTCGAGATATTGTGAAATAAACTGTATGGCAACAGCACATATGCAAGGATGTATTAAAAAATTTAAACTATAGACTATAAACAGTTGAATAATGAACATGCCAATTATATTTCAATTAAACTTTTTCAAAACTTTGAATTTCTTTAAACCTTCTTGCCTTACTTGAAGTGGCCTGTTAGAAGCTAGTGTTCATACAATGTTTGATAATCATTCAAAGGCTATTTTAGCAAGACAAGTGGAGTGTTTTCATGCTCTATCCTTGTCAGCAA
Source organism: Uromys caudimaculatus (assembly GCA_028551405.1). Taxonomy (NCBI): domain Eukaryota; kingdom Metazoa; phylum Chordata; class Mammalia; order Rodentia; family Muridae; genus Uromys; species Uromys caudimaculatus. Next base: position 68,718,929 of record CM052722.1, read on the forward strand.
ACCAGTACTCAGAGTCACAGCCATGTAACCTGGAGGGAGAAGTGTTGCGTATGGTAAAAGTGAAAAAGGACTAGGCCAAAGACTGTAAGAACACTACTGTGTGCTAGCAAGAATTGAGTCAGCATGTACAGAAGTGGATCCCAATGGTGTTATAGAAAGGAGTAGGAAAGATATAAAATATTAAGCTGAATAACTGAGAATCCATTTACATGGATATACCCTCTTGCAATACTTATTTAAATACTCTGACAATGTCCCTGTGTGATGTTACTATGACACTAAAGATGGTACCTGGGCATTTGGGTTAGAGTGATGGCCTTTATCACTGGGGCTTTCTATAGTAACAGAACTAATTGATTGAATATATATTAAAAGAGGATTTATTAGATTTGCTTACAAAATATTATCTTGGTGTCCCAACAATGGTTTCTTATACACTGGATAAGCTAAGAACCTGGTAGGTGCTCAGTCTACAGGGCTTGATTCCTTAGCAGTCCCAGTCTGGCACAGAAGGGCTGGGAAATTGCTGGAGAGCCACCTGACTTCAGGACACATTGAAAAGCTGAAGAAACTTCATTCTAATGTCAACAAAGAACATCAGCAGCAGTGGCAGCAGTTGGCAACTGTGCTGGCAGCAGCAGCAACAGCAGCAGCAACATGTCAATAGGGCAGATTAATATACCAGCACAATATGAAGGCAACAAGACAAGAAGCAATAGCTTTTCTTTCCTCTACATCCTTTAAAAAAATGAAAAATAAGAGGCATCATTTTTTTACTTTGAAAATTTTGTACAATGTGTTTTGATCATATTCACACAGGCCCCTCCCAAATCTAGCTTTCTTTCTTTACCCATGCAGTCTCATGTTTTGTGTGATGTTTTTCTTTTTATGCTTTGTGTTTTTCAGCCTTTGGGTTCAATTTTTGCCAACACTATTTCCTCAGTTTTGTGGTGTTCCATTGGAGTATGGTTACTTATCAAGGGAAATCAATATTTTTAGAAAAAATTCAAGTTACCCCTCCTTCCCTCCCTCCCTCCCTCCCTCCCTCTCTCTCTCTCTCTCTTTCTCTCTCTCTCTCTCTCTCTC
>CM052722.1:68720114-68735810 GCA_028551405.1 Uromys caudimaculatus
ATCAAGAAAATCCCTCAGAAATGTCAGTAGCTTGTCTGATTGCTAACAGATTCAGTGAAGTTGAAAATCAAGATTAACTATCACATGCCAGAAAAGTCAGTGGTATATGGACTCAAAATACTTTGTAAAATAGCCAGCTAGAGTAGATAGATTATGGATGACAAAAAAAGAAAAATGTACCAACATCTATAGTCTAGAATACATTCAATTTTTGAAAGGTGATGAGGAAAGTTGATGAGACAAGCACTATTGAACCATAGCAATTGTCTACTTTGATAGCAGGTTTTCTTGATAAGATATTCTGTAAAAGAAATCAGTCTTCTGCAAAGAATGGGGTACCATGGCATTCTAAAATAATAGAAGCCAAGTTTATTTGCTTACCATTGAGAAGCAAGGCATGCACAATCATTATGATAAGAAGCTGAATTGAAATGGAAACTAGAGAACTTGTATAAAGTTCTATAGGTATGATTAATGAAGCATAACCTTCCCAAGGGCAAGAGTAGTAGTTGATTTTTCTAGCCAGCATCTTGTATAGAGATCTTTAGAAATAGTTTATGAACAAAATTCTTGGTGAAATACTTTGTTGAATCTCAGAAAGATCCAAAGGGGAGGGAATCAGGCTGTTGTAAGGAAGTTGCTAAGAAAAAATGTTAGTTTCAATTACACTCTACCTAGATTTTGATCTCCCAAGAACTTAGGGAGGGTGAATTAAGAAGATTCCTAGAGCAGCTTTATTTCTCCCCAACTTTCTCTTTAGAGACAGCATCTTGTAGCATGATAAAACCATAGTGAGTAAATTTACACTAAAAGAGTCAGAAAATACTGTTCTAATAGTGTGAGAAAAATATATAAACATTTATATGTGTATGTATAAGAAAATTATTGGCCTTTGGCTCTTGGTTCCTAACATGAAACTACCAAAATGCTTGTTGAAAAACTAACAATAAAATATATTGTGGTTGTGATTTTCAGTTTCTGACCCAACTTCCTATTATCTTCTAATTTCCTGAGTGATAGTAACGGAATGTGGGATTCAGAACTCTCAAATATTTGGAATCTTCTGAGTGGTATGAACATCTTGTCAATACTCCTTTGATAACTCCAGAGTGGTGGTAGGTTACCAAGGCAACAGAATCTTCTGTTCTACTAACTGACCTTAAAGAAAGAAGAGTGCTGAAGAATGAATCAGTCCTCAGTCACCAATGATGAAATTTTGCAGTTATGTTTACACATGAAGCATCCACAAAAGTTCAAAAGGACCTTGGTAAGGAGTGTTCAGCAATCTGACCATTAGAAGGAAAGGGGAATGTCAAAGTGGGAATATGGGAATGGGTGGGTGGGTAGGTGGGAGGTGGAATACCCTCATAGAAGTGGGGGAGGGGGAAAGGATAGGGGTTTTCCAAAGAGGAGACCTAGAAAGGGGGAAACATTGGAAATGTAAATAAAGTATCAAAAATAAAAATAATCAAAAAAAAAAGAAATACTAAAAAAAAACCCCAAAAAACCAAAACCAAAACCAAACAAAACAAAATACAAAGAAAAAAAAAAAAAAACGAAGGCAGTGTACCAGGAGACAGCATGATAGTTGGGGCTCTTTCTCCTTTACCTTCCCCCCCTGTTCTTATATCTAGATGTTATCCTTTATAATAATTAAGTAAACATAAGTAAATTCTATTGAGTTCTTTGAATTATTCTTTCAAATTAATAAAATCAAAGGATGAGAAAGTAACAGGAAGTCCAGTTTATAGCCAGCTGGCCAAAACATGTGACTGACATCTGATGTAAAAGATAATCTAATGGGATGGTGCTCTTAGACTATGGGACCTTACAGTCTTCCAGGGCAGAGAGTTTTCAGATGGAATTGACATAGCTGGTGTCCAGTGGTGGACTTCCTAATGTGTCTGGGAAATTGCATACACAGCTGGTGTCAGAAATGTTGTTTTGAACAAGTGGAGATCAAGAGGTAGAAAACTACTGTTGTTTCCCCTTTATTTCAAATAGTTATAAATCAGGACTTCCTTAAAAACATCTGTTTGTTAGAGAACAAACTGCATGGATTTTTACCAGAGTCAATGCTGAATCCTTTGGATGTAGATTTCTGTCTGTACTGGTAGAGGGACATAACCTCTTTGGTAAAGCAATTTCCATCTTTGGGTAATTCCTCAGAGAAGACTGCCACTGTGAGCAATAAGTAAACAGTGATAGGGTCAGCCAGAGAATGGGAAATATGACTGGGTGAACCAGTAACAGCATCTCAGTTACAGTCAGCTTCCCTTTGCAGAGAGAGAAGCAGGTAGAATTCAGTCACAAAGGTCCTGCAAATGAAGAGAGAAGAAATGGCTCAGATAATAGTGCCATAATAATGATGATGATGATGATGATGATGATGATGATGATTATTATTTTTGGAGCACAGGTTTCCTTCCAAAAGATAGAAAGTCATGTACAGCCTCACTTGTAATTCTAGGCTCTGCGAGACTCAGTTGTTCATATTGAAGCTATGCTCTCAGGGCCTCACAAATTCATCTGACAGTACTTAGGGACAGAATGGGTACTGTTCTTTCTATGCCAGATCATCTCTGAGATTAAATTATAATGACCTTATTAAAAACCTTCTGCAATTTGAGCATATAGAACCCAGTTGTGTGGAAAGAATGAATGACTGGTGGACAATTCTTAACTTCATAGGTTGTCTATCCCTTTCTTTTCCAAGGTAGATGATTCTGAGATTCATTTCACTGAGCATTTCAGATGGTCTCTTTAAGAACGAGACATTGTCCCTGTAATTGTGAGAAACACTGCCCACTCTCCAACAATTTGTTCACATTCAGAGTTCAAAGCAATGGCTTCATTATTCAGGAAGTTGCAACTGCAAGACAAATCAAATGTTTCTGTGGGCATAAATTCACAGATTTAGAAGGGACAAAAGCAGCAACAGAAGTCAGTTACTTTTTTTCCTAGTGATGTGGCTCATATAGGCCATTAAGCCTTGGTGTCTTAATAGTTAATTTAATGAAGGAGTTTAGAATGTGTCTCTTAGCATACAGAGTGAAGAAGTCAGGGTGTGCTCAAAGAAACAAAATTTCTGCTTCTTTAGATCTCCTTGTCTAGGCTATTTCCTTCTGCCTGTCCTTCAGTTCTGTCTGCTGAGATAAAAACTACTTCCATAAGCCTTTGTCAATATTTCAATCTCTGACTTTAAAGAAAACCACTCCAGTGACAAGAGGTGATGGCAATCCATTTGAGCTCACATGTAAAGGGCTCAGGCATATTGGTATTATATCTTACACCAGACACCTTGCAAAGCCAACCAAGATAATTCTACTTTAACTCCCCCTTTTCTATAATAAACAGTGAACAATAAATGATGAATGATTTGTCTCTCAGGGTTAAAATACTGCATAGTTTATGTCCTGTGTTAAAATGTAAACAGTTATTCATAAAATCATTATGAGTGCTGTTTTAATGCAATAGAAACTTTTTTTTTTTTTGCTGTATTCATCCTCTATAGAGATGGTACTAATGGCTTTGGTTTCCTATACTTTGAGTATCTAAGTTGAAAGGCAAAAATGTGGGAAAAAAATGTATGGCTGTTGTAGGGAATCTGGAAATAAACAGAAAAACAAATAACCCTCTCAGACAATACCAATCAAGAATATTAAAAAGCAGAAGATACATTTTGCCATTTCATAATGAAATATAGGTTTCACAGCCTTATTCTTGCATATATGGCTATTTAGTTGATACTGGGAGGAAAACTGAAAGAATTTGCACTACCTTAATTAGACCACATTATTTTTCAATACCCTGCAAGTAAGTACTCATTTATTGTTGCACTTTTTCAACAACTCAGCCTGGTCATCACTGCAATCAAATTGCATCAGAATGACATCCCATTGGGCAGCCCTAAAAACAAGCACATGCCAAGTGCTATGTAAATATTTGTTGGGAGCCTAAAGAGGAGAGGAATGAGTGGAATTGGTTCAGGGCTGTGTTTACATGTAGAAAGAAATATTGTTTCCAGCTTAGTGTTCCAGCATGAAGCTGAGCCTGGTAATGGGAGCAATAGTGGCACAATTAGCAAATATCCTCAATCTGAATCCACAGTTGTTGAAAGCTTTTTCTGAAGAAAATGTGCCATTGTGTCATTTTCAATTTTCACTTGATTTCTACTCTTTGTCCTTTTAAGATCTTTTTAACTATTGCTAATTATTTAGGGAACCAGACAGGTCTTGTGATTATTTCTGTAGCGTTTGCAATATTAATTTTGCCTGCCAGAAAACTGTCCAATAGCTTTTGTGTAATAAATGGTGCTTACTTGTTAATATGAAGTAGAACTCTTTTCTTTTATTGGCTCTTTTGATGTTTCAGCTAAAATGGTGCTAGCTGCCAGCAGAGATGTACCCTTCAAATGAGCCTGAGAGAAGCCAGGCAGCTCTTTCTGTCACTGTGTGGTGCAACAGGCCTTTGGAGACACACAGAAGGGGCTCTAAACATAACTCTATCACTTCTCAGTGAATATTTTTGACCAAATGACTTCCTATGGCCTTGTTTTTCTCATCTATTAGTGACAAAGTCACTAGGACTTTCTCAAGCAACTGACTAAGGATTAATCACCAATCACAGTGTCAGGCATATGTTAAGAACTTAGAAATTGCATACCTGTTTTATTACCACATTATTTGGTTTTATTTTTTCCATTGAAATATATGTCCACAACTATTTCTTTTTATATTCTCTGCACTGAAAATATGGAATAAGTTATGCTTGTATTTTGAAATAAAGTTAAAGATAAATTTATGTTATTTTCACAATCATAAAATATCTACACTGAACACATGCTGGAATTCAAGAAAGGCATTTATAAATGAACTTTGTAAAAATATATAAAATTTGATCACATAATGGGTTATTATTAAAGTAAAGCTCATATTATCTATACAAATTTTTTTAGAACTATTTATGTAGTTATGATGTTTTTAATATTCAGAAAGGTGCAAGGAGGCAAAAATGGACTACCTCTACTTCCAATATGTATAGTAGACATGAGCATATAAATACACTATATGTATATATAATACATGTAGTTAATTGTTTGCTTCTGTGTGTAAAATCTTTTCTAATTTACATATTTTCTATGTATATATTTTGCATATTCATTTGAAAGTTGTTATTTTCTATTAAAGTTTAAAAAATTAACACATTTTATTTCTCTGTATTATGTTTTAATATATGGGTGGGTGTACATGTACACACATGTGAACATAAAGGATAGATGTTGGTATGTATGTTTTCTGCAATCACTTAACCTTATGTTTCATTATTATTTCTTTTATTGAAAATAGGGCTTTTTTCACATAATGTGCCTGGATTATGGTTTCTCTCCCTCTACTCTGTCCACTTCCTTCCTACTTTCCCTCATGTCTAGACATAATAAAATGAAGGAAAACAAAAACAAACACATGGGAACAGGACAAAATAAAGGAGGAAAGAGCCTAAGAAAAGGCACAAGAAACAGGTGTAGACAAGGGACCCACTTTTTCCTAAACTCAGGAATCCCATAAAAACACAAAACTGGAAGTTGTAATATGACCTGTAGAATGAAAAAAGACAAAATAGCAAATAAAAAGATAAAGAAAATCCGTGTCAGGAAGTTATGAAACATATGACTCTAGTTTGTGTTAAATTAATGAGATCTAACCAACCTACCAATATATAATAAGAGTTCTTTTGATTCTTTCGACCTCTGACAGTGATAGAAAATACCCCACAGGCTGTCTAACAGAGGCATTTCCCAGTTGTGTTTATCTCCTCCTATGATTAGTTTTTTGGTTTGCTTTGTTTCATTTTGTTTTCCTTTTTAAAGTTATAGATCTGTTTAGTAAATGGTAAACATAAATTGTTTTTGGTGATGATACCATGAATATATGTAGATGTTCATTCATTTTGACCATGTTTTCACGATTATGCATATTTTTATGGCCCTTGCCCCAATTCTTCCTGTGTGTAAACATAAATATTCAGTAGGTATTCAAATATGGACTTGACCATCACTGAACCCTTTTATGTCTCTCTTCTCATGTTGTCACATTGAGTAAACGTCTCTCTGCTTTCTACCGAACAATGTTCTGTACAAAATGGGACATTTTGCTTCTTTCTTTCTGTACTACCTCAATTCAAGCTATTAGTATCTCATATCCAGACTACTCCAAACCTAATTCTTAGCAAGTATGTGTGCCTTTTCTCTGCTATTTTTAAAAATCATTCTACCTGCAGAAGCCAGAATATTTTCTAGAAATAACAAGCCTGAGTATGTGTGTGTCTGTGCAAACTCTTCTTCAAGACAAGTGGGTATATACAAACTTCCTCAAAGGATTCCTGTTCTTTAAAACACAAATCCAGAAACAATACTGAATGTTTCACACATGAAATCTTCCTGAGCTGGTCTTCTCACATGTCTGTTATTCCTATTGCTTTTTTTCTCTCTCTCTCTTTTTTTCCTTTTTTATTAGATATTTTATTTATGTACATTTCAAATGTTATCCTCTTTCCTGCCCCGCCCCCAGAAACCCCTATTGTATCCTCCCCCCTCCCCCTGTTTCTATGAAGGTGTTCACACTCCTGCCTCCCTACCCTGGCATTCTCATACACTGGGGCATCGAGCCTTCCCAGGACCAAGGGCCTCTTCTCCCACTGATGTCTGATAAGGCCATCTTCTGCTACATATGTGGTTGGAGCCATGGGTCTCTCCTTGTGTACTCCATGGTTGATGGCTTAGTCCCTGGAAGCTCTGGGGGGTGTGGTTGGTTGATATTGTTGTTCTTCCTATGGGATGTAAACCCTTTCAGCTCCTTTAGTCCTTTCTCTAACTCCTCCTTTGGGGAGCCCATGCTCAGTCCAATGGTTGGCTGCAAGCATCTGCCTCTGTATTTTCCAGGCTCTGGAAAAGCCTCTCAGGAGACAGCTATATCAGGCTCCTGTCAGCAAGAACTTCTTGGCATCTGCAATAGCGTCCAGGTTTGGTGTCTGTATATGGGATGGGTCACCAGGTAGTGTAGTCTCTGGATAACTTTTCCTTCGGTCTCTGCTCCACTCTTTGTCTCCATATTTTCTCCCATGAGTATTTTGTTCCTGTTTCTAAGAAGGACTGAAGCATCTACACTTTGGTCTTCCTTCTTCTTGAGCTTCACGTGATCTGTGAATTGTATCTTGGGTATTTCAAGCTTTTAGGCTAATATCCACTTATGTTCCCCTTTACTTTCTCTACCCTGGGGATTTATTTTCTTTTATTTCTCTCCCTGGTGCCATGGTTTTTACTATTTCAGATCTCCACTCTTTTCCTCAGTTGCACCGCTATTCACCACAGGACCCCACTTAACTGCTACTTGTTTCTAAATCTTTATGATGCCTCATTAACTTTCACATACTTGATAAATTTTAATGTATTTTGGTATTACTACATAGAAACCTAGATCAAGATCTATGTCTTCTGTGCTCATGCATAATATGTTTTGTTAAAGAATGGAGCAAGTAGATGTTTCTTTATATGAATGTTCCTTAGTATCTGCCGTTCTTGGTAGATTGCCTGAATCGTGAGAATAAAGATCAGGTTTGTACTTACCACTGGATCTGCAATAGCTAACCTAATGCCAGGACATACAGGCTACTTTGTAGATGTATTTGTTGAGTAAAAGGACAAATAAACATCAGGTTTACATTACTACTATGTTATTAATCTCTAATTTCTTTTTAACACTTTTAATAACTTTATTAGTAATCTGAAAGATCTTTAACTTATATTTCATTTGTTTGCTCAGCAGACTATGAAACATGCAAACACACAAACACACAGAGTCAGTGTTTTCCGGAAAAAGAATTATTCCTTCTCCTTATAAAAAAAAGGAATGTTTTGAGCATTTGTCTTTAGCCATTCCTTATCTATTGAGTTCAAGTTCCTTTGTTCATTAATTAAATGTGCACATCAATAGAATTTTTCTTTTCATCCTTTTGACTACTAAATTTGTATTATCCCACAGGAATTTATTTTTAAAATCATTCCTAAAATTCCAATGCTTGTTTGAATGATTCTCAAATCTACATATGTTGCCCAGATCTTTCTCTAAGCTTGTGATATATAGGAGTATTACTTGATATATATGTGTATGTATACACACACACACACACACACACACACACACACACATACACACACACGCACATATCTTGAAAACACCATTAACATGTCAGGTATAACAGTGATCTAGCCATTTTACAGGATCAGATACACTTTTCAGTATTTGAACTTTCTCAGTCTCAGGAGATGACAACATTATCTACCCAGTTTTTGAAATCAGAAAGCTGGTAGTTATACAGGCTTTCTATATTTTCTTATCCAAGATATTATGTCACTATCGAAACTCTTCTGATTTGTTTTATTCCTAGGTGATCTAATTTTTTTGCTACATTTGCAGTACCATTTGTTACACTAGTTTAGCCAATCAGTACTCTTTTCACAGTGCTTTATGATTGTCCTTAATCTTCTGCCTGCTTCAAGTTTTTCATCACTGAATGCATTTGCTTTTTGTAGTTAAAGGTGCTTTATTTAACTAAACTTTTAATCATGGTACTTCTCTGTTTGAGGGGTAATATTTTCATTTGTGTTGGGATAAAACTGAGTCCTGTGTGAAATTTATAAACATTTTCTTAATTCTTGAGCTGGATCTCTTGCCCTAGATGGATCTGCTTTCTAGTCACAGGTGCTTCTGTTGAACCTGTTAACATGACACACATTGCTTTACCTTGCAGCCCTCATTCATCAGCTTCTGTATTTCTGACTTCAATACATTTATATTACTCTCTGCTTAGTTCACACCTATGTACTATACACATCTAACTTCTAGATAAATGTTCCTGACTCTCAATAAAATCCCAGTCTAGGATAGATACTACAAAGCCTTGATACTCTGATGCTTTCTGTATATATCTTCTATGATCACTTGGCATATTATACTCATTTTTATGTCTTTACTTATATATCTTTTTTATTAAATTGGAACTCCTGTGATGGCAGAAATTATGTCTCCTGAGAATTATTTTTTCTTTAGCACCCTACCACAGCCCCTATGATCAATGGAGATGTATAATGTGTTTTGACTAAATGAACAGAACTTTCCTAATTTGATACATATTTATAGTTCCTGGAATTGGATATTTGGCTTCTCTTTTTATCAGAGCTGTGGATCAAATCCAGGGACTTGTGCAGCAAGGCAAGCATATTATCATTGAGCTAAATCCCCAATGCAATGTACAGTTTTGCACTTGCTATATATTCTATATGCCACATACTCTACTACCAAACCACACATCATATCCTCACTTCATATTTTATGAATGTGTTTAGAGCCATAAAAGAAAGTAGAATTACACAGATATATTTTGCATGATTTTTAAAAAATATTCTACCATAGTATACTTAGTGTTCAGAAAACATTTAGGGAGCTGAGTTTTACAGATGTTTTATTATAGAACTATATTCATATAGCTAAGCATTGTTCTCAGGGACATTATTTGCTTGATCTGAAAGGGGAACCAAGTTGTTAAATTGGATGATCTCTAAAGTTCCACCTGACAGATGACTATATGAAATGACTGGTATCTTAATACTGCTCAGAAAGTTGCCAGTATGAGGATTTTATCTTGACATGTTTCTACAGCAGAGAATGACAACCATTTATTAGGTCATGCTAATAAGAGAGCTGTATTTAAAAATTCTCCTGAGACTAATGGAAATGCACACATAATGACAACAGAAAACTGTTCAAGTGGTGCTGTGATGGTATAAGTCAAATTTCTGCAACATAAACCACAGGTGCTGAGAAGCAACTTTAATAGAATGGAGGAGGACACAAATTTAGCAGCCATGGAACTAAATAATGCAAAGATAGCTAAATTAGAGAAAGATAAATGAAGTCAAAGTACTAAGAAGCCAGAGATCAGGTATTGCTAAACAGCTGTGGCTTTTGTTTAAAAATGGCTGGCTGCATCCTAAAGCTGTTGAGGCATAGGAAGTATAAAAGTTCCCTTACTGAGGCAATATATCAGCTGCCCAAACCTCTTCCTCATCAGTCAAGCTTGTTGGCCTTTGACTCCACACAATCTTTGTGACACTGTTATCAATGATACTTCAGAAACATCTGCTCCAAAGCTGTCCATTACTGCCATGGCAGACAGCAAATCTAATGGCACAAAAAAAAAAAAAAAAAAAAAAAAAAAAAGAATGACAGGAACCCCGTTAATGTGTAGTGGTCATATAGAACAGCACAAAAACCACCATCAGGACTAGCTGAATACATCAGCATTTTAATATCCAGTAAACTTGCTAGCACACAATTGGAAAGATTTCATTGTTCAAGGCATAATTTACAAAAAGGAAGTGAATGAACAGCATGAGTGATCACCTTATGTATGATGCTGCCTATGTGTCAGAGAACGCTTAAGTTGAAGGTGAAGATAACACATTTGTGATACATATGATGTTTTATTTACTGTATTTATAGTCAAGTTTATAGATAAGACTAGTTTAGTTCTGCCTATGTACTACACATTAATTTAAGTGGCTTTAGCGAAAAGTGAGGCTCATGATTTCTGATAATCTTGGAACACCATGGCTGGAAAGGCAAGGAAGCAGTAATTTTTGTGATCAGAGTTGTAGCAGTTGGGAGCATTGTTCATTGCATCTGTGCTGATCACCAAGCAGAGGACTGAGGCAGGATGTGAGGATGGGTCATAACCCTCAGGGCTGACTTCCCAGTGGTCCATTTCCCAGAGGTTTTACAAGCTCCCAAAGTGGCATATCAGCTAGGGAGCTAGTGCCTATGGAGGATGGGTTAGACCTAAATTATAGCATTCTGTTCCTGGAGCCTATAAGATCAGGACCATCTTATTTATAGTAATGCAAAATGTCTCTAGAACAACTTGAAAAGACCTCTCACTTTTAGTTTTAACAATCACTATCCAAGAGTCCAAAGCCCCTTGAAACATTCTATGCAAACACTTTTGTAGGCATAAACTTTTTGCAACATCCTTTTATTAAAGGTTCAACTAGCCCTCTAGGCCAAAACCCAGCAGAGGTAGTGGAAGAGAAAAGTTATCAGGATGTGGGGGAAGTGGACCTGTTCAGCAATACTTCTTTGGAGGTCAGCTCAATCTTCTTTGGCAGCAGTTCAGTCCAGTAGCAAACACTCAATATAACTTAGCAACTTCAGACCAGTTCTCTAGAAAGTCAAACAACCAGCAACAACCAACAACTACAGCCCAGTGTTTCATCAGGCACAAACCTACAACTGTAGTTCAATTCTGAAGAAATTGCCAGTCTTGAGAACTGGCCTGCAAGGCTTCAGAAGCAGTAAGCTGCTCCAGGAACCTCTTGCACAGTTCTTGGGTGAGGTTCTCTCAATATTGGAGTTATCACAAGTTAAGATCAAAGCAATATGTAAGGCGAACCAATACATGTGTGCCTTTAGCGAAGAATAACAAGGTGGAGCAAACCAAACCAAGACTCACTGTTTGCTTCCTACTGGCTGTGGGGTCATACTTATACTACTTTATCAAGAGTCCTTTCACGAGTCTGCTATATCCAAACACCCCTTTACCTGTGTCTGCTTAAGGAAAACAGTCTTTCATGTGCTTTCTTTAGCAAGACATCCTTTCATCTGTGTGTCCCAGCAAAACATCATTTGGCATAACTAACTTTCTAAAGAATGACACGTTTCCACTTCACACTTTCTTGTGAGCCTCTGTAAAATAATAAAGTGAACAGTAAATATTTCTGCTTTTTTTTCCCAGCAAGGAAAGAGCAAACATAAGGAAGATTGTAAACAAGCAATGTGAACATCAAACTCCACAAGTTCAAGCATCATCTGGCTTCACAGCTGATTCGCAACCCTCCCAAACAAGGTTACATGAAACTATAGGTGGAATTTCACATTCAATTCATAACATTAATGACTAAGACAGATAAAATGATTATGGAGTTTAAAATCAAATATTGCCAGAATATATATATATGATAAATTGTGAGAAGCACTATGAAGAAAGAAAAGTCAAAAAACCAGTGTTGGCCCTGTAAGACAGGTCAGACACTTCTTTAACAAAGTGACAGTTGACTTAAGAAAAGGGGAGATAAAGATAAGAGCTGGGGGCAAAATCTTCTGAGCCATGGAAATAGCAACTGAATGGTACCAAGGCCAGAATGTGTCCCCAATCAAGGAGAGGCCAGTGTGTGGCTGAGTCACAGCAAAGCAAAGAATATGAAAAAGGATTTAATGTAACTGTCATAAAATCTCTCTCCTCTCCTCCTCTACTTAGAATTCTTACTAGCTGAGAATAATATTTATAATATAATATTTCCTAAAATAACATAAAGTTATTTCTTCCAGATGTTTCCTGGACAGAATACTTGTTCCCGGATGCTATTAAGCTAGAATGCTGTTGAAAAGGAGACTTACCAAATTTAGACCTAAATTAAGTTTGCCATTGGTGAGACCATAGCTGAGGAAATTTCTTAAGGCGAGATCATGCAGGGAACTTAATAGCAAGACTCATTTCTCTTTGTCCTTTGCCCTAATCTGAGAATGGCTGCAATAGAGATCAGCAGTACAATGATGAGATAAGAAACAGTTCTTAGAGAGAGAAACTGAATTTTGGTTCCCCAGATCCAGGAGAGTTCTGGAGCAGACTTAAGGTGGAGGAGATGGGAGAGTGGGTAGGCAAAGGGGGAAAGACAGGTAGTTTAGAAAGAGGAGGGTGTTCTTATTGTAATCTGAAGACTAGAAACATGTGCTATTTATTCCCTTCTGTGTAGACTGATAGTATCCTAAGTCAGTCTTAAGCCATTTATGTCTTCCCTTGATTTCTTTGCATTCCCACCTTCTGATAATGACAATATAGCTAATCACAACAAAACTCACCTAGTCTTTCCTACTTGAAAAAATTCAAATGAACCCTCTAACACATATATAAAAGGTATGATCATTAAGAAAGAACAATAACTAAAATGTCTTATTTAAAGTCATATTAGTAAAATTTATATCCCACTCATGCATTTTAATGTTAAGATTTCCTATTCAATGCTCGCTTTTCATTATGACAGACGCTCTTAGAAGTAAGAGCCATTTGGGAAAGCAAACTTGATTCTAACTCACACAAAGTGATATTCTCAGCCCTTCAGAATGCTTGCAACCCTCTGCACCCACCCCTTTCAGATTCTCTTAATACTGCTTCTTGAAAATGGAAAAAACATAACGCCAAGTGCTCTTTTTTTTTTTTTTCCAGAAAGAAAATATATCTTCCTCATTTTAACTGCAAATCGGTTTTTGGCGGCCAGAGGATGCTGCATCAGCAATCAAAGAATCAAGAGTGTTAGAAAAACATTTTGTGAAGTAAAGAATCAAGTAAAGTGAACACTCAGCAAGCACGTTCTTGTCTTTGTGTGACACAGTTTGCTAGCTTGTTATGCACAAAACCTGATTCTTGTGACTTTTCCAGCCCGTGTATGTTTGCAGCAATACTGCTGGCATCCTGAGATAGGCGATGTTACCTATTTTAGGCACAAAAAAAAACCTAACACATTTACCTTTGAAACATTCAATAGAAAAGCTATGTACTTTACTCCACATGTGTGAGGTTTATTTTGTTCAGTGGTAGATTTTATTTCTATTTGATGACTATGGGGCTGGCTGTTCATTAGTTTCAAAACTGTGCATGGAGCCATGGGATACTTCTCTCCGGTTTTAATTTATTTTCTGTATAGAATAGGAATTTTAAATTGCTCTCACTGTGGGCAAAGTTTCAGAACTTGTGGTCATATCAACGTTTTCCTTTACAAAGCTGGTCAAGAGACAAATGAGAAATGAAGAAGATCCAAGCAAGTCAGCAGGAGATATGGAAACATTTACTGCAGTGCACTTAATTTTCTAGTCTGATAATTTCATGTGGTTGTTTCATATGTTTGACTTATTAAAGCTAGAAACTTGGTTGAATAGGAGTGATATGAGCATATTCTTGGAATAATCCCTGAAATCTTTCTGGAAAAAAAAATGATGAAAAATCTTGTATGGAGACATAAATTGTGTAACAACAGACGTTGACATAATATTTACACAGTGGTAACTAAACTTCTTGCTGACACAGTTTAAATGGAAGTTAAATCCATTTGTGTACTGGCTACTGTGAACAGGCATGGTAAAACTTCAGATATGCATTCACAACTTTCTTTCACACAGCATAGCTAAATTTGAAATTACCATAGATCAAATTAAACAAACAAGTGCCTTTATCAAACTTTGTTCTCCTTTATACAGAAGGATGCTAAATGATATGAGCAAGAAACTCATAATTGGATCTTCATGAGCCTGTTTCCTGCCACTTTCTATTTGTTCTCAAAATGGCTACTGTAGCATTTCTGTAAAGTCTTCTGTCTCATCCCATGTCAGAACCTTTCCATATGCTCTCCTGTCTGCTTGGAACTCTTCTTTCTTTCTTTCTTTCTTTCTTTCTTTCTTTCTTTCTTTCTTTCTTTCTTTCTTTCTTTCTTCTTTATCCTTCTCATCCCTTCCCCTTTCTTTCTTTCTTCCTTTTCCATTTTACCTTGGAGAAGAAGCCCTATTGTGTACTATCTAAATACATTATACCCCTGTAACATATTGACCAGTTTGTAAATGGTGTATCTTTCTCATGGGAATCTAGATTACATGAAAGCCAGGAGTACTTTTCTATTTTATTTTATGTTTTAAAGTTTTATTTGAGGCCCGGAGAGATGGCTTGGCAGTTAAGAACACTTATTTTCTTCCAGAGCATTGAGTTCAGTTCCTAGCACTCACCTCAGTGACTCATAATCCCCTGTGACTCCAACACCTAGGTATCAGAAGTCTCTTGTCTCTGACAACATGTGTGCATATGTGTACATGTCTATTGGCAGACGCAAACACCTACACATAGTTAAAATAATTTTAAAAATTTTAAAAGATTTCATTTCATTGGCATATGTATGTAGGTCTGTGCACATTTGTGGGGATGCTCCTGGATGCTAGAAGTAGATATGGAATCCTCTGGATCTGAAGCTGCAGGCATTTTTGAGCTAATCCATTTGGATACTGTGAGCTGAACTCTGGTCCTCTGTAAGAGCAGTAAGTGCTTAGCATCTTTCCAGGCCCCATTTCTTTTTTCTTTTTTTTTTTTTTTTTATTTTTATTTTTGATACTTTATTTACATTTCCGATGATTCCCCTTTTCTTTGGAAACCCCGTGTCTCCTCCCCCTCCCCGCCTTTGTGAGGGAATTCCTCCTCCCACCTACCTGCCCACCCATTCCCATATTCCCACCTTGACATTCCCTTTTACTGGGGCCACTAGCACCCTCAGGCCCAAAGTCCTCTCCTTTCTCCCTGATGGCCATCGAGGTGATTCTTCTGTCTCATATGTAGTCCAAACCATGGGTCAATAGATGTGTATTCTTTGGTTAGTGGTCTGAACTAGAGGATGACCAGGGGGAGGGTCAGGCCCATTGAGGCTCTTGCTCCCTCCATGGGGCTGCCAATTCCCTCCGCTCCTTCAGACTTTTCTCCAACCCCTCCATCTGGTACCTCACTCTCAGTCCAGCGGTTACTGTTAAGTGAAACTTGGACATTCTGAACTTG
>CM052722.1:68736310-68749028 GCA_028551405.1 Uromys caudimaculatus
GGACACGCTGCCTCAGGGCTATATAAGCAGCGCCATTCTGGGGCCCCAGGTTCCTCCTCCATCAACGGCTGAATAAAGCTGAACTGCAGACGAGGCCTGCGTGTCGCGTGTCTTCTTGCTGGCGAGAGGTGCGCGGGACATTCTTGAGAATAATTCCAAGATATATCACCATCATATATGTGAAAATTAAAATCAAAGATAGTATTGAAAAGAGCTTATTGGGAAAATGCCTTCAAATAAGAGTAGATATTGAATTGAAAGCCATAAATACTTTAAATAATTGACACCATATTTTTGAGATATTGAAAGTATCTTTCAACATCAGAATCTTTTCTTTTTTATTGAAAATAGAAATTTCTCCTTCATCCACTTTTTCAAGCTCTCCTCACTTTCCTCCTTCTGCTTTATTCACACTATTTCTGCTTCCCTTGAGAAAGGATCACCCCTCTTGGCTAACAACTATACAGGGTGCAGGGCAGGCCTACCAGTGAAAGACTTGCCTGGCTATAAATGATGTACAGTTCAGACTCTCTAGCCTCCATTACTAGGAGTTTTCTCTAGGATCACCTTGATAAGTTCCAGAGTTTTGATTAACATTTTTAATTTGAAAGCTTACACTATTTGTCAAATTTTAGAACATTTTAGCTCTTACTTCTTTGAATAAAATTTCTTTAAGTCTCATTTTTCTTCCCTTTTTTTCTGTTTCTGCCTTTGGCTCTTATTGCACAAATGTTACCACCTTTGCTTTTTTTAGGACACAGAATGAACCTTGGGTTCATTTTGGCTTTTTTTCTCTGTGGTTCATAGTAAGTGATTTTGATGATATTTAAATTTGCAGATTAAATCATGTGCCATTTTGTCTGTTCTACTGAAACTATTTGTTTTTATAATCACTTTTATTTTGGTTGTTCTGTTTTTCCATTTTTATGACTTCTACCTGATACTATGTTACTTATTTTTTATTTCAATAATATTTATAATTGCCTGTTGAAACATTTCCATGCTGATGATTTTACAATTACCTCAAATATATCTCAGTGTTGAATTCATTGTTTTCTAACACATGCAATACTTTGTCTGGTTTTTGTATCACAGGTGAGATTTTGCTTTAATACAAGATGTTCTACTTGTCACATTTGATATCTCTGGCTTCTATGTATGTTTCTCTTGCTTTATTAGCAGTCTTATTGTTGAGATCTCAGTTCATGCAAAAAAAAAAAAAAAGTGAAGTACAAGCTCAAAATGACCTCAGTATTATATGAGCAGGATGAAACTCCAGCTTTCCCATGTGCTCTGATGATATCATCCCTAAAATGATGGGACACTGATACTACTTCATTTCCTCTGAGAAGACATGTATTATCAGTTCTCTTAGAGAGATAAAAGACTATTCTCTTATTTAGTTTGGTAAACTACAAGTCAAGGAGAAATTAACATTACTCATTTTCCCATAATACAATGTTAGGGAAGATTTGCTACTTACTAGGCTCTACCAATTCTATTCAACAAAGGAATGGAAAGATTATTTGTTTTAGCAGGCCCTACTGAAACTATAACAGAATGGGAGATGAAGATATCAGTATCGATTACTATTTGACTAAAGTATAGGCTACTAGATTTAAAACATATTTTCCTTTTGTTAGAGCACCACTGTCTTTTCCTTTGGTTAGATAAAAACATGTTACCCTTGTGATTTTTCATTGTGTCTACTAGTGAGTGTTCTTTTGGGGAGCTTATGGATGAATACATGTGAAGTACTCAGGAAACTTTGGACATGCCCATCTTTGTACTATGGGATCTCTAGCTACTTTATATCTTTTTATTACATAAATCATAGATTTTTATATTTATTGGTGATGTTGATATCCAAGGTAATTTTAGTTTTTAAAATGGAAGATCTGGTAGGCAGATGTCAACTTTTTATCGGTGGCAATCATTTGATTTTCATAGTTAAAAATAAACATAACAAATAGATAAACCCTTATCACAAGCCCTACAATCACATACAATTCAACATCTGGAGATATTTCTCATCGTTTAAGAGTGTTCAATGCTCAATCATGAGGATTGGATTTTGGATCATAGGACCCATGTACCAAGCTGGGCATCCCTCAAATGCCTATAACTCTAGCTCCAAGAGACCTTCTCTTCATATTGGCAAAGACCAGCCTTGGCTTGGAGAGGAGTTCTAAGGACGTGGTATCTGGGAGTTGTGAAAGTATAACTCAGAGTCAAGTCATGGGTCCAAGCTGAAGGCTTGGTTTCTGCTCAACACAGCTTTTCTGGAGCTTATCCTCAAATAGCTGAGCTCTCACAGACCAAGACCCATTCTTTTATTTACATTTCTTTCTTTTCTTTTCTTCTTCTTTTTTAAACTGGATATTTTATTTATTTACATTTCAGATGTTATCCCCTTTCCTGGATTCCTCTCCAGAAACTCCCTATCCCTTCCTCCCTCCCCCTGCTTCTATGAGGGTGCTTTCCTACCCATTCACCCACTCCCACCTCTGCACCCTGGCATTTCCCTACACTGGGGCATTGATCTTTCACAAGACCAAGGGCCCCTCCTGCCTTCAATGTCCAACAAGGCCATCTTCTGCTACATATGCAGCTGGAGCCATGAGACCCTCCATGTGTACTCTTTGGTTGCTGGTTTAGTTCCTGGGAGTGCTGGGGGTTCTGGTTAGTTGATATTGTTGTTCTTCCTATAGGATACGAACCCCTTCAGCTCCTTCAATCCTTTCTCTAACTCCTCTATTCAGGATCCTATGCTCAGTCCAATGGCTGGCTGTGAGCATCCACCTCTGTATTTGTCAGGCACTGGAAAAGCCTCTCAGGAGACAGCTATATCAGGCTCCTATCAGCAAGCACTTCTTGGCATCCACAATAGTGTCTGGATTTGGTGTCTGCATATCGGATGGATCCACAGGTGGGGCAGTCTCTGGATGGTCTTTCCTTCAGGCTCTACTCTACACTTTGTCTCTATATTTCCTCCTGTGAGTATTTTGTTCCCCCTTCTGAGAAGGACTGAAGCATTCACACTTTGGTCTTCCTTTCACTTACTCAAGATTCTCTTTTGATTATCCCAATATTCCACAACTGAAGCAACTTTATTCTTTGAAAGAAACAACAAGCACAGTTTTGTTTTTTTTTAACATTGCAAATGAATTCAGAGATCTGCCTGCCTTTGTAAGCAAAGAAGGGCTAGCTGGGTGGGATCCTATCATAAGATTACTCATTCCACTATGCCAGGGCCTAACCTTGCTCTGTCCCAGGCTGACCATGAACTCAAGAATCTGCTTGTTTTGTATTTTTCTGAGAAGGGGGGCTCACAGCATAGCTGCCTCTGTTCTTTGAGTCTTTGAAGCTCCTTATACAATTCTTATTGCAGCCTTATACTTTGCACAGCTGAGAAATTATATATTAATGAACTCATGTTTTCAGAGTTCTTTCCCACAGCCTTAAGAGTTGTCCTGAATGTCTCAGTGTTTACTGTTTTGCTGAGATATTAGCTATACCCTTGCCTCCCAGACTTCTGCTGTTTCCGATTATCATGGAGTTATAATCTTGGCAGAGTGGACATTCCTCAAAAGAGGAACATGAAAATATATGTACATTATTATATATACAAGCCTTATGCCCACAGCAGTCAACACTCACAGTGATCCATGCCCCTGTTCCAGGGGTGGGAACCATGGAACATTGTCCCTTATGTGGCCAAGCCATGCTTGGCACTTCTGCGCCTGTGTGTATATGTGTGTACAGGTATACACCACATTGTTGTCTGCAAATGCAAATAAGGATAAATATCTCACATAAAATAAATAAATAAATAAATAAATAAATAAATAAATAAATAAATAAATAAGAAAGAGAATATTCTTAACTATGACCATTTAATTTTAAGATCTTTATTTTTTAGTTTAAAAATATTAAAAAATGGCTCCATGAATAAAGTGTTTACCAAACAAGTGTGAGGACCTGAGGTTGGATTCCCAGGACCCAATAATTGAATGTGGTGGCAGATGTTTGTAACTCCAGTAGTGGGTGTATGGAAACACATGCATCCTTGTTGCTCATTGGCCAGCCGGTCTAGCTGAATTACTGAGAACATACACATGAATATGTACATCCACCACACATAGGATACACAATGACACACCATCTTTTCAGATGTCTGTCATAATTGTAAAATCTGAGTTTTGTGAGAACTTGAAGCCATTGTCCTGTGTTATTGCTCTGCAATTCATAAGGTATAGCTTCCATGTGCTTATGTATATTGAGAAAAGAACACTTTTAAATCACAGAAGAGTGTTAAAAATTGTTCATCTCTAAATGGTGAAATTATGGGTAGTTTTACACCACTCTTTTGTACATTTTCTCATTTTCTAAATTACCTACAATAAGTGTGGACTACTTTTATAGTCATAAAAAGCCACACATGATTCTTTTCCTTTACATTTTGAAACTTATTTCTGAGAGTTAGGCTCAGTGAGTATGCCAGATAGCTACTCAATTAAGTGAAAAGTATTTTAATCAAATAAATCATTAACTTTGAGAAGAAACCTTTCCATAAATGTATGAGTAAATAATTAGCTAATTATTTAACCTGTTGTGGTCATAACTCTGTATTTTCCTGGGTGAAGATTCCTAACGTAAACCAAGATGCAAAACTATATTTTCTTTTATAATGGTCAAAATCAGGACAAGAAATATTAATTAATACAATATACAATTTTTTTTAATGGAGAATAGGTCTGACTGGATGTATTATTTTTTTTGTGTGTGTCACAAACAGAAATGCAAGGGAGGTTTGGGCAGTCCTTGCGGAATTTTGAGACTGGCAAAACTGTTAAAAAATGGCATCAGCTAAATCAGGGGCTATCCCAAAAGCTGTTGCCTGCATGTGGGATATGTTCTTCTAGCTGGGCTGCCTTGTCTGACTTCAGTGAGTGGAAAGCACTTCACAGAGACTTGAAGTGCCAAGCTGGGAGATATCCAAGGGAGTCCCCACCTGCTTAGAGGAGAAGGAGAGGGGAGGTGGGAGGATTGTGGGAGAGGGTGACCTGGAAGGGGCAATGAATGAGTGGGATGTAAAGTAAATAAGAAAAAAATGAACTAAAAAATAACACAGCAGTTTCAGAATTACATATCCAGAGCAAAGAGTCAAGCAAACAACCAACCAAAACAAAATCTTGTATTTAGAAAACCTCAGGAATGAGAGTCATCATCTACATTTTCCATATTATCTTTTGGATTCTGATATTGTAATTAGCTCTTATCTAATTTCTATAGGGTAAATGTGGACTAGATCTTAGTCAGATCCAAGAATGTCCTGAATTTGTTGGCCAGTCAGTCGCCGTGTGGCCCTAAGGCCATATCTTCTATCTTTGTTTTTCTGCTCCCCTACTAGTCTGCTTCAGACTGTCATACTGTATGGTTACATTTTGTCTCATTTTCCATGCTATAATACTGACTCCTAAGCATTTCTTCTTTATTCATTTGTCAGGGTCATCCATATACTTTAATTTTTTTTTTCTGACACTGTTATAACATTTAGCAATTTTGAACCTGAGAAAATGAATTAGGACTCCTTAGAAGTAGGTAAAGAAAGCACCAAAATCTGAAAATATATTACAGACACCAATTTTAATAGCTATTTAGCAAATCCAACCATCTGCTTGATGTTTAAACTTCTAGAGAGTACAATGTCATCTATGTTAATTATTTGGAATTCAATAAACATTGATTGAGTATCTCTGTTTTCTGTACAGCTTATAGTATGTTCATTACTTTTCTTTCAATGACAAACAGGTTAGACATGTGCTTTTTGAATTGTGGATGTGAATAATGGCCACACAAAGGCACCTATCATGCGGTCAATGAGTAATGTGGTACAGGCTAAGAATACTTGTCTTAAAAGTTAGATATTGTCATCCTGCTACCCAATTGCTATTTCCTTTAAAGTTCAGTAAGAAGAGATATAATTAGTCAATGATACTAAATTATTTGTTCATAGTTTTATTTTAGACAAGTTTTCAGTATAGCCCTATAGCCATGGCTATCCTGGAACTTGCTCTGTACTACAGGCTGAGCTCAAACTCACAGAGATCAACCTGGCTCTGCCTCCTGAGTGGTAGGAATAAAGGCCTATTGCCTCCAGAAACTGGCAATACAACGTTTGTTTTTTTTTTTTTTAACAGAAGAAACACTGCTCAGTTTATTTTATGAGGCCACATTACATTGATACGCAATCCATGTAAAGATCCAACAAGAAGAATTACAGACCAATTCCAATTCTGAACATTGATATAAAAATTCTCAAAAATATTTACAAACAGAATACAAGATCACGTCAAAAAAGTCATCTGCCAGGATGAAGTAGGCATCACCGCATTTATTCAGGAATGCATATTTTGTTTTGCTTTGTTTTTGCTTTTTCCATTTTGGAGAACAGATCTTTTCTCAGATAATATATCCTGATTATTATTTGTTGGTATTAATGTTTGTGTTATCAGTATTTTGTTCACTTAATCCTTTCCCATGCCAACAAGTTCAAGCTTTTCCTCACTCTCCATTTATCAGTTTCCTTTTCTCTATCTGAATACATTGAGGTCTTTCATTCATTTGAAATTGAGTCTTGTTCGGGTTAATAAGTATGGATCTATTTGGTTTCTTTTACATCCAGTTTGGTCAGTACTGTATTATGAAGATACTGTTTTCTCTTCAGTGTGTATTTCTGACTTCTTTTTTTTTTCACTTTTTATTGGTTATTTTATTTATTTACATTTCAAATGTTATCCCCATTCCCAGGTTCCCCTCCATAAGCCCCCTATCCCATCCGTCCTCCCTCCAACTGCTTCTATGAGGGGGCTCCCCCACCTACCCACAAACTCCTGCCTCAGTGTCCTAGTGCTCCCCTCTCCTGGGTCATCAAGCCTCCACAGGACCAAAGGGTTCCCTTTCCAGTGATGCCAGATAAGGCCATCCTCTGCTACATATCCAGCTGGAGCCATGGTCGCTGGCTGTGTACTCTATGGTTGGTGGTTTACTCCCTAGGGAGCTTTGGGCAACCTGGTTGCTTGATATTGTTGTTCTTCCTGTGGGGTTGCAAACCCCTTCAGCTCTTAACTTCTCCATTGGGGTCCCCACATTCAGTCCAATATTTGGCTGTGTACATCCTCATCTGTATTGGTCCAGCTCTGGCAGAGCCTCTCAGGAGACAGTAATACCTGGCTCCAGTCAGCAAGCACTTCTTGGCATCAGCAATAGTGGCTGGGTTTGGTATCTGCAGATGGGATGGATGCCAAGGTTGGGCAGTCTCTGGGTGGCCTCTCCTTCAGATTCTGCTCTGCTCTTTGTCCCTGCATTTCCTTTTGACAGTGGGAATTCTGGATTCATATTTTTGAGGTGGATGGGTGACCCCATCCCTCAACTGGATGTCTCTGTATTTGTCAGGCTCTTCCTGAGCCTCTCTGGAGATAGCTTATCATGGTTCCAATTAGCAAGCAATTCCCAGCATCCAAAATAACATTTGGGTTTGGTGGCTGTATATGGGATGTATTCCCATGTGGGGCAGTCTCTGGATGGCATTTCCTTCAGACTCTACTCGAAAAATTTTCTCCATATTTCCTCCTATGAGTATTTTGTTCACTCTTCTAAGAAACACTGAAGCATCCACATTTTGGTCTTCCTTCTTCTTAGGATTCATAAGGTCCGTAAGTTGAATCTTGGATATTCCGAAATTTTGGGCTATTATCCAATTATCAGTAAGAACATATCATGTTCATTCTTTTGTGACTGAGTTACTTCACTCAGGATGATATTCTCAAGTTCCATCCATTTGCCTGTGAATTTCATGAAGTCATTGTTTTTAATAGCTGAGTAGTATTTCATTGTATAAATGTACCACATTTTCTGTATCCATTCCTCTATTGAGGGACATCTGGGTTGTTTTCAGCTTCTGGCTATTATAAATATGGCTGCTATGAACATAGTGGAGCATGTGTCTTTATTACATGTTGGAGCATCTTCTGGGTATATACCCAGGAGTGGTATAGCTGGGACCTCAGGTAGTAAGTACTATGTCCAATTTTCTGAGGATCTGCCAAACTGATTTCCAGAATAGTTGTACCAGCTTGCAATCCCACCAGCAACAGGGGAGTGTTCCTCTTTCTCCACATCCTATCCAGCATCTGCTGTCACCTGTGTTATTGATCTTACCCATTCTGACTGGTGTGAGATGGCATCTCAGGGTTGTTTTGATTTGCATTTCCCTGATGACTAAGGATTTCGAACATTTCTTTAGGTGCTTCTCAGCCCTTCCAGTTTCCTCAGTTGAGAATTCTCTGTTTAGCTCTGTTCCCCATTTTTTAATAGGGTTATTTAGTTCTCTGGAGTGTAACTTCTTGAATTCTCTGTATATATTGGATATTAGCCCTCTATCAGATGTTAAATTGGTAAAGCTATTTTTCCAATCTGTTTGTTGCCATTTTGTACTATTGACAGTGTTTTTTGCCTTACAGAAGCTATGCAATTTCATGAGGTCCCATTTGTCAATTCTTGATCTTATAGCATAAGCCATTGGTGTTCTGTTCAGGAACTTTACCCCTGTGCCCATGTGTTCGAGACTTTCCCCCCCTCATTCTTTTCTATTAGATTCAGTATATCTGGTTTTATGTGGAAGTCCTTGAATGCACTTGGACTTGAGATTTGAACAAGGAGATTGGAATGGATCAATTTGCATTCTTCTACATGATGACCTCCATTTGAACCAGCACCATTTGTTGAAAATGTTGTCTTTATTCCACTGGATGGTTTTAGCTCCTTTGTCAAAGATCAAGTGAGCGTAAGTGTGTGGGTTCATTTCTGGGTCTTCAGTTCTATTCCACTGATCTACTTGCCTGACACTGTACCAATATCATGCAGATTTTATCACTATTGCTCTGTAGTACAGCTTGAGGTCAGGGATGCTGATTCCCCCAGAAGTTCTTTTATTGTTGAGAATAGTTTTTGCTATCCTGGGTTTTTTGTTATTCCAAATGAGTTTGAGACTGCTCTTTCAAACTCTATGAAGAATTGAATTGGAATTTTGATGGTACTGCATCGAATCTGTAGATTGCTTTTGGCAAGATGGCCATTTTACTACATTAATCCTGTCAATCCAGGATCATGGAAGATCTTTTCATCTTTTAAGGTCTTCTTCGATTTCTTTCTTCAGAGACTTGAAGTTCTTGTCATACAGATCTTTCACTTGTTTGGTTAGAGTCACACCAAGATACTTTATATTGTTTGTGACTATTGTGAAGGGTGTCATTTCCCTATTTCTTTCTCAGCCTCTTTATCCTGTGAGTATAGGAAGGCTAATACAAACTTTCTTAATCCAAGTTTTATACATGACAACCTATAAAACATTTTAAAAACAAATATAAAATTATGAAGCACTGTGCAAACATGTAATATACACACACACATATCCATGTACATGGATATATATGTATATATGTGTGTATATATGTATGTATATGTGTATGTACATATGTGTATATGTATACACACACACTCATATATACATACATACACACACATACACACACACACACACACACACACACATATATATATATGTATATATATATATATATATATATATATATATATATACATGCTGGAAGATAATTTCTAATGGTAACATTTTTATCCTGAGATTAAAGTTCTTCATAAATATTCCTTACAGTGTTCACATATTTTCACTAAGTATTCATAATTGCATAACTATATACAAAAATGAAAAAATAGCAGTAAACTGAAACTCTTCAATTTGAATTTTTTGTAGTAATCTATCTTTTCTTTATTCTACTTTAATGAAAAATTTGATTAAAACAAACATTTAGAATCTTAGGAAACAAAACATATCTTCCCCTGTAGTAAAACTAATAGTTTAGGGCTTGACAATAAGAAATGTTGATTTAAAATGTGATCAAAGATAGTGATGCACAAACCCCATGCTTCTCAAATGATTGACCCAAGGTGACGTGACCTTAAGAGCCATGAAGTCATTTTAATTTTGTGTTCTCCAAACATAGTATGGTTTGATAATCTATTAATCAATTTAAAATCCTAACTGTCAAAATATTATAGTAGTGAAAAGGTTTAAAAGACTCCTCTGATACTTATTTCCTTGAGACTAAACTCATATCTCAGAAGGCTGATGCCTAAAGTTTAAGTCAAGGCAATATGCTATGATTGGGGTTATTCAAGTTACAGTGTTCTCTTCCAGAATTAAAGGCATTCTCTATTCTATTTGACATTTTTATTCAGTAAATAGAATTCTATTTTCAACATGTTTAGGAAATTACATATCATTGAAATATCTTAATTTAAGATAGCAAGTATATGCAATATTATATTGTAGGTCCTTCGGTTACAACAAATTTCAGCTATAAGACTGGCCCTCACTTAAATCATCACAGAAAATGAAGACAGTGAAAGCATGCTTAAATTCATTTCAGACTTTTCCAAGTGCCATAGATTCAGGCAGTGCATTGTTTGTTTCAACATATCCCAAAAGATTCCAGGCGTTTTCAAATCTGGCCATGTCTTTTGTCTTTAAGCCTGCTTAAGTGATGAGATGATTTTGATTCAGATTCAGTATCCAAAATATCAAGCCTTACACAATAATCTGAAGCATTACCTCTGCATTACTTCTAACTCAATATGCAGAAAACACTTACCCTCTGACATTTCCAAGTAATAAATCAGCACCATCTGTCCCTAGGCTCTATTGCTGCTTCTCCTCCTTACACTGCTCAAGGGCATTCATCATGTTCCTTCCATTAGCACAAGCCATAAAGATGTGTTGTTCTGACATCTGTATATCAGCCAAAGTTATACTCCAGGGATGCCAAAATACCTTATATTGTCATGAACATAGGCCATTCTTTTTTCACTAAAAAGCTCTTTGGCATTCTTGGGAAAGATGGCTGTATATAAATTTATCATTATTGGCTATATTTTGAGTACAACCCAATGTTAGCTACATTGTTGCTGTTGTGAAAGTAGTTTCTAACATCATTAATTGAGACTAAAATTGTGAAAATACAATTCTTTCCTCAATGATGAAATACAAAAATTGTACATAATTTGATAGTGTGTTTGCTAGTCTTTTGTTAACTTGATGCAAGCTATGGCCATTTTGGAGTTGAGAATCTCAATTGAGAAAATGCCTCTACCAGATTGATCTGTAGATAAGTTTGTGTGGCATGCTAATTAATGCTTGATGTGAAGGTTCCATCCTGCTGTGGGTCATATCACCCATGAATAGGTGGTCCTGGCTGTTTTGAAAAAGCACACTGAGCAAGCCATGTGGAGAAAACAGTAGTCACATTTCCTCCATGATACATCCTTCTATTAATATTTGAGTTCCTGTCCTGATTTCACTCAATGATGGACTGTTTTTAGGATATGTAAGCCAAATAAAAACTCTTTTCTCCTCAAGTTGCTTTTGGTCATGATATTTGTTAAAGCAATAGAAAGCAAACTAGAACAGAAATTGAATTGTACAGATTAGATTTGTATTTTATAGGGGAAAATATATGTTATGCTACACAGATTTGACAATTATGACCTCAGTAACTATACTTAACTTAAAAATCAATTTCTTTATTATCTTTTATTTTTGAAACAGTGTCTAATTATATAGACCTAGCTGGTCTGGAATTCACTATATAGAACAGGATGACCTTGATTTCACAGAGATACCTCCTTAGCTCTCCCTCCAAAGCCCTGAGATTTTTATTTTATATTCATATTCACTAATGTTTCTCTAACAGAGGGTTTTATCTTAGCATGCACATCCTTATGTTTCTGAAGTCATTACTTTGACTGCTATAACACTTTCTAGGTAAAGCAAATGTATTCCTCTGAGAAATTGAAAAGTAAGTAAATGGATGGAAAAGTGATGATACAGACAGTTTTTAGAACTCCTGAGTGTAAGAAAAAAAAACTTATAATACTTCATGATAGGAAGATTAGTAATGGTTTTATGCAAAGAGAGGGCACAAGTATGGAGTCCCTAACATTTACGATCTTTCAAAATTATAAGGTTTTTACATTTAACGGTTATGTTTAATTACTTGTATTTGTCTGTATGGAGATCCATGGACATGTGTGCAATGCCTGAAGAAGGTAGAAGAGAAGCCGGATATATAGGCGGTTGTGAGCTACCCAATACTGGAAACTCAGGTTCTTTTGAAGAGGATTAACTGTTGAGACATCTCTCTAACCCCTCAAT
Organism: Uromys caudimaculatus; assembly: GCA_028551405.1. Lineage (NCBI taxonomy): Eukaryota > Metazoa > Chordata > Mammalia > Rodentia > Muridae > Uromys > Uromys caudimaculatus. The sequence goes on from CM052722.1 coordinate 68,748,603, forward strand.
ATTGTGGTTTATGAAGAGGAACAAACTCAAAAGGTTTGAGCACAAAAACTGTTAACTTTTAAAAACCTCATTTTCCTGATGTGGACCAAAGAAGGAAGATAATTTATATTTAAGATGCCTAATGTTTATGGTTGTTTATAATTCTTATTTATTCTTGACTCACAGATTTTTAGGACTCCAGAATTTCTATAAAGTCGCAATTTACGTTAATGTGTTTGTGTGTGTGTAAAGATGTTGGAGGTCAGACTGGAAAGAGATAGCCTCAGTGAAGCTCAAGAATCTTCTTGTTATTGATGCTCCAGATTTTATATCTTTCTAGTATTCCCAGTTAGATACCTTACTGCCCAGAATATTTATTGCCTTCTTTCTAAGTCTCCTGCAGATGAATACATTGGTTTAAAAGTGCTTCTAATCAGTTCTGATTAT
>CM052722.1:68756212-68768030 GCA_028551405.1 Uromys caudimaculatus
CTCCACATGTTTATGGCAAGGCCCCATTGCTGAAGACAACATTTACATAACACATTGAGCTTGGAGCAATCAAGCTGGTGCCCATACAGGGTCTTCTTCAATATGTACTAGAGTCTTTGTTACAGGAAGGTAGTCTGTATGCTACAAGAAAATAAATAAACACCAATTTAGCTACAAACCTTTTGATCTACAATGGTGTCTTGCCTGGAAGTTATGCTAGGGCAATGGTGGCACAAAGGTTGTGTGAGTAACCAACCAATATCAAATTTGACTTATCGCCAACTCCTCAAGTTGGTACCCATATCTATCACTGCTTGGTGACCGAGAACCTGAGACTCCATAGCACAGGTACCTTGGATAAAAACAATACTATTGTTACACTAAGAACACAGCAATGGAATGACTCCAGTGACATTCTGTTATATTTATAGATCATTGCATTTCTCAGCCACCATTACAGAAATTTTCTCCTGCAGCAGATGGAAACAAATACAAAGACCCAATGACAGAGAATATGACCTTGAAACTCTCTAAATGGCAAGTCTCCATCCAATTCTTCCCCTCAGTGCTCAGAGAACTCTACTGAAGAGGAGATGGAAAGGATGTAAGAGCTGGAACGGATTGGGAACAATAGGGATACAAAGCAATCTATGTCAACATGATTGATGTCTGTGTAGTTTCACAGACACTGAGGTAGCATATGTAGGGCCTACATGGAACTGCACAAGATGGGCTCCTAGAGTCGAAAGGAAAAGTGGACAAATGCCCCGTCCCTAACTCAGAAGCTACCTCCTATTGATAAGCACTTGTAAATGAAAATTTAGTGTTCTCCAAGGGGTCTCATTGAGAAAACAAGTTAAGGGTAGGTGGCATGCCCAGTAGTTTATGACCAACAGAAAACAAACAACACAGTCTTTGGACAATCATTGTCTCATAATGTTGTTAAGTATTTTTCATTAATTAACTTGTTTTGTTTATACATCTCTCTCTTTTTACTGTACCATTCCTTTGGGTATATATTGTGTTCTCAGTTTCATAGTTTTATTGGATTCCTGAATGGGTTAATAAGTGTATGTCTTCATCTATATGCTTCATATGCCTTTTCTTGGGCTCTTTCTCTTCTGTTTGTTTGGTTTGTCCTATTCCAATGTGTTAGTTTTGCTTCATCTTATTATATTTTATGTTATTTTTATCCCTTAGATGCCTATATATTTTCTATTGATAGATAGAAAGGGGGGATCCAGATGGGAAAGGAAGGTGGGGAGGAATTGGGAGGAGGAGGAGGAGGAGAAATCATAATCAGGATATGTTATTTGAAAAAAAGTACTTTTAATGAAAGGAAAAAAATGTTAAAGGAACAACAGCAGCAGCAGAAGCAGAAGCAACAACAACAAAGAAATAGATTCTGAGCTGGGAGATGCAGATGTAAATATAGTCTCACCTGCTATGCAGAGTAATACAGGTAGAACACATCTTTAAGTTCAATCTAGACAATTTATTGAGATTCTGTCTCAAAGAGAAATAGTGGAATAATCTGGGGATACACTTGTCTAGGGCTAAATCTCTACTACCCCAAAAAATTGTGTGTAAATGTATGTGTCTGTCTGCATAGATGTACCCATGTATATATATAATTCATTTTTATTATAAAGATAAATAGTAGCAGTTGAAGAATGTTAAGAAGTAAACTGCATCTTAGAAAATATGGCAGTGTGAGTCCACTTAGCATTGTGGTTTACAAGTGTACCTTATTTTTCTATTCATGTCAGTGCTTTTTAAGACAGTGCCTGTACTGGCTGGCTTTGTGTGTCAACTTGACACAAGTTGGGGTTAGAACAGAGAAAGGAGCTTCAGGTGAGGAAATGCCTCCGTGAGATCCAGCTGTAAGGCATTTTCTCAATTAGTAATCAAGGGGGGAGGGCCCCTTGTGGGTGGTGCCATCCCTGGACTGGTAGTCTTGGGTTCTATAAGAGAGCAAGCTGAGTAAGCCAGGGAAGCAAGCCAGTAAGTAATATCCCTCCATGGCCTCTGCATCAGCTCCTGCTTCCTGCCCTGCTTGAATTCCAGACCTGACTTCCTTTGATAATGAACAGCAATGTGGAAGTGTAAGCTGAATAAACCCTTTCCTCCCCAACTTGCTTCTTGGTCATGAAGTTTTGAACAGGAATAGAAACCCTGACCAAGACAGTGCCTATATTTCATTAATTTGAGATATTTGCCCTCACAGCATATTGACAAGTATTTGCATATAAATAAACATTTAGTAAGTAAGTAAAAATGAATTTTCATCTTTTGTCTGTTTGTATGCAAGGGAGAGAGCCTACAAAGTATATAACACCCTTAATTCTTAAGGCATTACCAAGAGTGGTTAGGATCGTGTGATTTGTGGAGAAATAATGTTTAATAATTTCAAAATTACCAATTTTAACACTAACCTTACTTTATCATTATAGCCTAATTTTATAATTTTATATTACATTCCATAAAATGTTATAAAATAATTTTGATTTTTCCTGGCATCATAGATTATAATCATTAATGTAATACTTATTAATATTAAGTTAAAATATGAAACATTCTTATAACTTTCTTTTTTTTTTTTGGTTTTTTTGAGACAGGGTTTCTCTGTGTAGCCCTGGCTGTCCTGGAACTCACTCTGTAGACCAGGCTGGCCTCGAACTCAGAAATCCACCTGCCTCTGCCTCCCGAGTGCTGGGATTAAAGGCGTGTGCCACCACCGCCCGGCATAACTTTCTTAAGTTATCCACATACTTCAAGTTACATGAGACAAAACCTTAAAATGTGTAATAACATTAAAAAATGAAATCAATATCCTTGACTCAACCACAACCAATACATACATAGTAGCAAGCCTTAATGCAGGAAAGATACTTTTTAAATCTCCCAGTGGATATCTGAAACTTTAGACAATACTAAGCTCTGTGAATACTATACTTTCTTATGCATAAAATCATTTGCTAAAATTTAATTGATGAATTAGAGATAGAGTAAGAACATAATGCACACAAACAGTCAAAAAAAGAAGTTTGAATACATTATAATAAAAGTTAGTGGTGTGGTGTCTCTTTTTGCTGTCAGAATATCCCATTGTATTTTTACTTTTCTTGTGATGACATGATATGGTAAAATTACTATGTGAAAATAAGTATGAGATTAATGATATCTGCAATAAAATACAGCATGTGACTGCTGTTATCCTTTGTTCTTAAACATGTGTGGTACAATAAATACCATGATTGGGAGTGTGATTGTTGAGATGACTGTTAAGCAGCTAACAGGTAGGTAGTACAATGAATCTTGTTATATGGGAGAGGAAGTTCTGATTCACATTCCAGACAAGATGATGAAAGACAGAATGGAACACCATAGGATGGCATGATGTTCTGTTCTGCTACTCAGAATGGTTCATTATTTAAAACTTATGAATCAGTTACTTCTGGAGGGTCCTATGATATTTTCAGATTGTAGCTGCCCACAGGTCACTCCAACTATGGAATACAAACTGTCAGATAAAGGAGACTATTGTATTAACTACATGAAATAACATGTGCAGAGGTTGAAATTATTCCTGTACTTTAGTTCCTCACAGCTAATTTAAAGTTCAATCATATTTAAAAGATCAGTGAATCCTTGACACACAACTCTAGTGATTTTTGTCTTTTAAGACATTCTGAATCGAAGAAGAGATTGCTTATCAGAATAAACTGCTAGGACGAGCAGGGTTCTTTCCTTGGTGTATTGTTAATGTTTGTCAGAAGTAATTTGACAAGGTGCTTCTTGCTGTTAGGTTGTCTATCATTTGTGAGGCTCTCAAATGAAGCATTTTCGGACTTCTGTGGGAATGATGTAAAAAAGGGGAATCATTTTGCTCAATCTCATGTAATCTTGACATCTTGCATTAAGTTCCTTTTCTTTTAGTTATGATAGTGTTATTTGTTTGAGACTTAATTTATACAAGTAAGCCAGAGCTGCAGAGGAGTATATGTTCTGAGGGCTCTGGTGTCTGTCTTTAGGTTATTTTCAACATGGAAAAGACACTAGTTTTCACTTTATCTTGCCAAAAGGTAAAATGATATGGTTGTTAAAATCTTCTACTACATTGTGAAAGATTTTGTTATTGGTGGTGACTAAACAATGGCCTCACACTAACGAAGTTCTCAAATAATTTTACCAAAAGAAGTAACAGTGCATTTTTCACACACTTATAGAAATATGCCCATAGTTTTCCAATTTTGTATTTATATAATTTGAATTCTCAAGAAAAATCAGGTCAGCAAGCCAGCCTTCATACCTGCTGCCTTTAAAAAGAATAAATCTAATAGTGCACTTTCTTTGATTTCCTCTCAGCTTTCTTTGAAGCCAGGTTGTGAGTAATGCAAGAAAGTGACTTGTTATGTGATATCCAGGCTGCTGTTTTGTTTTTAAGCAAACATTGACAAAAGACAAATTGGGGATAGTTGTTTGGTCTGATCAAGAAATTCTTTAGGTTGAGTTCAAATCACAAGACAGAAAATGAGTTTATGACTCAAAAGTTAATGACAATGCTTAATATCGAAGAGTAAATGAACTATGCTCTAGCTGTTGCTTCATTTGGATTTTCTTTTCTCCAGTAGAATTGCTATTCAAAAAGAAGCCAAAGGGGGGTTGTATTCTTCATTGTGTACCTTGAAATTTATACACTTTCTCCCAATTTATGTTGCAATTATATTTGGAGCAATATAACTCTACAAATAATCATACCAGATTTTCCTTTTTCATTAATGCTATCTCCACAGGTAAAGGTAGGCTATTTATATACATGCATGTATCTGGATTTTTAATTCAGAAGCAAGCTCATCAATAATGTATGCATTCTCCTTTCATTATTGGTTGTTTACCAAATAAAGGTATACTCTGGTTCAGGTTATAGGGAGAGAGTTAAGTAGAGAAACACTTAAGTGGAGAAATAGAACAGCTAGCACTTTTCAGTGCCCCAGATAAGATAAGACCGAGCAGGTGCCTGGCTTGTTTATTGTAGTCAGAGAAAGTTTTTTCCATGATTCCTTAACTTAATGCACTATAAGTAATTAGTAGGATTTTAAAATTTCTATTATTTTCATATTGTGCATAGGTGTGTGTGTGTGTGTGTGTGTGTGTGTATGTGTGTGTGTGTGTGTATGTGTGTGCCTGTGGGTATGTACACATCAGTGCAGATGTCTGGAAAGGTCAGAGTCATTGAATTTTCTGAAGCTGAACTTAAAGGCAGCTGTGAGTCACCTGATAATGGGTGCTGAGAACCACATTCTATTTCTATGGAAGGGCAGCAAGTCCTCTTAACTAGTAAGCTAGCTCTCCAGCTCCTATAGTTTTCTCTTGATATCTTCAGTTTAGCATGTTAAAAATAGCACATTAACCATTGCCAAGTGAAAGTTAAAAGATTCACCACTGCATAGTTTGGATTTTGAAGAAAATTTACATTTTCTTCTGTGTTTGCATCAGAGTTGGGAAAAATACTTCAGGAACTATATTCTGTTAATAGTAAATGCGTCTACTGTAAATTAGTGGGGAAACATGGATCTTCTTGTTTGAATTTTTATCAAGTGAGATGTAGAGCATCTTTCCATGATTCATTCAAAGGCTATCTTTAAATGGTGATTACACTGTAAATTTCAAATATAAGTGCTTCTTTGCCTTGAGATAGTAGGTTGAACTCCTTAAGAAACATTATCAAGTAGACAGCAAAAGCATGCCTAATTTCCAGTGTCTTTCAAATAGTAGTTTAAAACAATGATTATTTGCAAAATTTCACAGTCATATCTGAGATAAAAAATTCATGATACAACTATATGACTCCTAATAAATTTTCCTTGTTAGGTCTTTGTGTCAACTTGACATGAGTCAGAGTCATTTGAGAAGAGTGAAACCTCACCTGAGAAAGTGTCTTCAAGAAGTTAACCTGTAGACAAGTCTGTAGGGGATATTTTCTTGTTTAATAATCAAAGTGGGAAGATTCATCTCACCTTGGGTGGTGTCACCTTCAGCAGATGGTCCTGAGTTATATAAGAAAGCAGTCCGAACAAGCCATGACATTTTCTAGACTCTACATCAGGTTGTACTAGGTTCCTGCTTTCAGATTCTCTGTGGAGAAGAAATTTGTTTTGTGACTGTGGTCTATGCATGTCATTCACGGAATCATGGAGGTCAGTTGCTTATCCACTTCAAATTTTCTATTAACTCTTGAAGTAAAGGACTGACCATTGGTAAGGTCTCTGAATGGGTAAAAGCTGAAAAAGACTAAGGGAAGTTGTTTGCTTTTACACTGCTGCTGTTTACCCTTGGTTTCCTTGTTGTTACTGTGTGTTGGTTGAGACAGGAGGAGCTCCCTGGGTAGCCTCAGCTGGCCTTTCACTCTAACCTGTCACTGCTTACTGAGCACTGTGATTCCAAGTGCATGTTCCCAGGACCTCTTTGTGTTTTGTTTTTAATTGACTTCTTTGAGCTACCAATGTTCTTAACACTTCAAACAACTCTTTTCAGTGGAAAGGCTGCAATGACACAAACTTTACTTACCATTAGGAAATGCATTTCCTTGATTTGACTAACCTGTGAGCTGTACAGAAACCTATTTGACATCACAAAGCCACCTTCACTTTTCATTTTTGTTAAGAAATTGTGCTGTGGCAAACCAATTTCTTCTATCTGCTGGTTTGCTGTGACTTGGAAACAGTGAAATGAATACTAATTAGAGTAATGCCAACATACCTTAGTTATATTGTCTTCACAAAATAAACCCAAGGCTTTGCCATCTGACTCAATAATGTGCCCACCATGCCTTGGTGAATTAAAGAAATCGTGTGGGCCAACAGTCCTCCAAGCCAACAGTCTGTTCTTTGCATCAATATTATAGACCTTAACTGATTAATACATAATATAAATTCTCTCTATGTATGGTGGCATACTGACTTCCTGTTGCTATAGCAAAAATCAGGACCAAATCAACTTAGGGAAGGAAGGACTTATTTAATTTTACAGGCTACAGTTCATCATAAAGTGATGTGAGAGCAGGAAACAAGGGAAAGATTAAAGCAGAGATAATGCAGGAAAACTACTTAATGGCCTGATCCCCATGGCATGCCCAGCCTGTTTTTGTATGAACCCTAGGACCTCTTGCCCCACAGTGTTAACTTCCCCAGGTGCTGGTCCCTCTCACATCAATCATTAATCAAGAGAATGCCCATAGACTTGCATATAGGTCAATCTGACAGAGGCACTTTCTAAATTGAGGTTTTCTTCCTAGATGACCCTAACTGTGCCCATTTCTTTCTTCTCACACTAAAAGGCTAGAGATTCAGTAAATGGATGGAATAGATTTGGTACAACTCAAGTGTGATACAACAATATCTTAGAAAAATGTGATAGGGTGGAGGTAGTGAGCAATAGAGATATGCAACCCATCAATTACTTCTCTATTTATCTATCTATCCCCATATTTAAATGATGCAGGTGTTTTCATAAATTGTATTCTTTTGACAGTATATCCCAGACTGTCCTGTAACATGTATATTGCCTAGACTGTCTTCGAACATTTGATTCTCTTGCCTCAGGCTACCAAATGATAGCATTATAGACAATAATCAGATTCTTTTAAAACAATTTCTTTGTTGTTTGTTACCTTTTGGGGTTTTTTTTTTGTTTTTTGTTTTGTTTTGTGTTTTTGGCAACAGGGTTTCTCCATGTGGTCTTGGCTGTGCTGAAACTTGCTCTGTAAGTCAGGATGACCTTGAACTCAGAGATTTGCCTGCCTCTGCCTCCCAAGTGCTGGGATTAAATGCATGTCCTACAACCACTGGGTATAAGAGCTAAAACATACAATTGTAGGAGATTTCACTGAAATAAAAATTCTTAAATTTTATATAATATGTGAATTTATTAAGGCATTATTAAAGTCCTTCCAAGTATTAGAAAGGCTTCATGCAAAAAAATATGTTTAATTAGTTTAATGATAGATCAGCCTTGCAAACCATTTTCACAGATGGACTAGATGTATATCATACAGGAATTGCCTCCATACTCAACATTTTAGAATCCATAACTGGAGCTTAAATGCTAAAATCTTTTCTCTATTTTCACAATAGTGTCATCCTTATACCTGAGATCAGTCTATTTGAATGGAAGTATAAATATATACAACTGAACGCTCTGCAGAACATTCAAGATTGCAGGCAGATGAAATTATTATTCAAATATTCATTAATTTCAACATTTAGTGACATATGGGTAATGTGCACTATTAGAGACTATAGATTTTTTTTCTGAAAATTACATGTATATCATTCATTCCCTGAACTCCCTCTGAATTTAGAGACTCGGAGAGAATTCCACATAAAAAAAGAAAAAATTCTGAATAGGAAAAGGGTATGGTGTTCTGTGATGCCAGCCACCTTAATTATCTCAGGCACTCTGAACTAGTTCTGTGTTCTGCTATTCAAGCCTTTAGATATATATCTCCAGAAGAAATTATTTTGCTAAGCTTGCTCTAGACAAATTGAACTCTGTTCATAAGACAGATCTGAGGTCTAGCCTTCTTAGTAACCCACATGTGGTCCAAGATTATCTAACATCATCTACCATTACTTCTAAGAAGTAATTGTAATTTCTAGGATAGTTCCTGACACTTTTAGTTACCACATTTCATCTCCTCAAAGAGAAAATCTCTGAGCTTGGTAAGAGGATAGATAGCTGATCTAATTAACTACAACATGCTAATGTGGTCACTTGAGAAAATGAAGTACACTGTTAAGGATTTTAAGTGTGTCTTTTTGAAGCAAATGCTCCTCCTTGGGTTACCTAACGGTGTTTAGAATACTGAAAATTTTCAAAGCAAGGATTAAAGAAAAATTAAAGGGAATAATTTCTTGGGTAGGAGAAAATGTAATGGAATTAGTCTGGGATTAAAATCAATAAGAGAGGAATAGACTATAGACTCCAGCACACTAGTAAGGTCAGTGGTGTAGCCACTGAGACTGATAAATTGATAAACTACAGTGCCTCTGAAAGAAGTAGAAAGTAATAAGACTAGCTATGCATAAAACTCCTTATCATTCATAGGAAGGGGAAGGCTGATTGTAAAATCACAAAGAATTGTATTTGGAATTTTGAAATTTCTAAGTTTCATCCTTATTGTTTTATTGAGATATTCAAAATAATCTGGAAGTGTTAAAATTATAGAAGCAGAAATATTTTGACTTTGTGCACACATATAAAGCCATCATTAAAGCAAGATAATAAGTAAGAGACTGAGATACCCCAGTGGTTAAAAACATTTTTACTCTTGTAGAGGACCACTGTTCAACTTCAAGCACCTACATGATACTTCATAACCTTTGGTAACTGCGCTTCCTAGGGATTCTATGCACTTTTTGAACTCTTAAGCACCAAACACATACAGTATACTTGATTTCATGCAAATAAAACACTTATACAGATGAAATTGAATAATACATAGGTTTTTAAAAGATAATGAATAAATTCATCATTACTAAAATCATCTTCTTGGTTTTTATTTTTTTGTTTGTTTTGGTTTTCTGTATTCTTTCTTGCCAGCCTCCCATTGTAGAGGAATTTTAATCCAGACACATAGCTGCTCTGGCAAGGGATCACATTCAAAGAGGTAGCTATGTGCAATTTAGCACATACATCCCTTTAGTATGGATCTTTTTTTTTTTTTCAGTGATTTTTCTTTCTTTTTCTTTTATTAAATATTTTCATTATTTATATTTCAAATGTATTTTCCTTTCCAGGTCTCCTCTTCTGAACCAACCCCCCTATCCCGTCCCCCTTTCCCCTGCCTCTATGAGGGTGCTCCCGCACCCACCTACCACTCCCATTTTCCCACCCTGGCATTCCACTACACGGGGCATCAAACCCTTCCAGGACCAAGGGACTCTCTTCCCACTGATGTCCAACAAGGCCATCCTTTTCCACATACAGAGCTGGAGTCATATGTATTCTTGGATTGGCGATCTAGTCCTCAGGAGCTCTGGGAGGTTTGGCCTGTTGACATTCTTGCTCTCTACATGGGGCTGCAAACCCCCTCAGCTTCGTCAGTCCTTTCTCCAACTCCTCCATCAGGGACTTCACTCATGGTCCAATGGTTGTCTAAAAGCATCCACCTCTGTATTTGTCAGGCTTTGGCAGAGTCTCACAGGAGACGGCCATATCAGGCTTCTGTCAGCAAGCACTTCCCAGCATCCACAATAGTGTCTGGGTTTAGTGACTGTATATGGGATGGATAGTATCCACTTATCAGTGAGTGTATACCCTGTGTGTTTTTTGTGACTGAGTTACCAAGTTCAGGATGATATTTTCAAGTTTGATCCATTTGCCTAAGAATTTCATGAAGTCATTGTTTTTAATAGCTGAGTAGTATTCCATTGTGTAAATATACCACATTTTCTGTAGCCATTCCTCTGTTGAAGGACATCTGGGTTCTTTCCAGATTCTGGCTATTATAAATAAGGCTGTAATGAACATAATGGATCATGGGTCCTTGTTATATGTTGGAGAATCTTCTGGGTATATGCCAAGGAGTGGTATAGCTGGGTCCTCAGGTAGTACTATGTCCAATTTTCTGAGGAACTGCCAGGCTGATTTCCAGAGTGGTTGTACTAGGTTGCAATCTTACTAGAAATGGAGGAATGTTCCTATTTCTCCACATCATCTCCAGCATCTGCTGGTCACCTGAGTTTTTGATCTTAGCCATTCTGACTGATGTGAGATAGAACTTCAGTGTTGTTTGATTTCTATTTCCCTGAAGACTAACTAAGTTGAACATTTCTTTAGGTGCTTCTCAGCCAATCGAGATTCCTCAGTAGAGAATTATCTGTTTAGCTTTGTTCTCTAATTTTTAATAGGGTTATTTGTTTCTCTAGAGACTAACTTCTTGAGTTCTTTGTATATATTGGATATTAGCCTTCTATCGGATGTGGGATTAGTAAAGATCTTTTCCCAATCTGTTGGTTGCCATTTTGTCCTTTGACAGTGTCCTTTCCCTTACAGAAGCTTTGGAATTTGCAATTTTATGAAGTCCAATTTGTTGATTCTTGATCTCTGAGCATAAGCCATTAGTATTCTGTTCAGGAACTTTTCCCCTGTGCTTTTGTTTTCGAGGATTTTCCCCACTTTCGCTTCTGTTAGATTCGGTGTATCTAGTTTTATTTTATTTTATTATTATTTTATGTTTATTTTTTGATAATTGATTTACATTTCCAATGTTTCCCCCTTTCTAGGTCTCCTCTTTGAAAACCACCTATCCCCTACCCCTACCTCACCTCTATGAGGGAATTCCACCTTCCACCCACCCGCCTACCCACACCCATATTCCCACCTTGAAAGTCCCCTTTATTGGAGCCTCTCCTCCCCCTGATAGCCAACAAGGCCCTCCTCTGCCACAAATGTGGTGCGAACCATGGGTCACTCCATGTGTATTCTTTGGCTGGTGGTCCAGCCTACATGAGGACCAGGGGGGTCAGGCCAGTTGACACTGTTGCTCCCTCCATGGGGCTGCAAACTCCCTCAGCTCCTTCAGTCCCTTCTACAACTCCTCCATCTGGGACCTCACTCTCAGTCCAGCAGTTACTGTAAAAGTGAAACTTGGGTATTCCAAACTTTTGGGCTAATATCCACTTATCAGTGAGTATATACCATGTTCATTCTTTTGTGACTGAGTTACCTTGCTCAGGATGATATTTTCAAGTTCCATCCATTTGCCTGCAAATTTCATTAAGTCATTGTTTTTAATAGCTGAGTAGTACACCAT
>CM052722.1:68768530-68799872 GCA_028551405.1 Uromys caudimaculatus
TGTTTTTGATTGTGTTTTCTTGTAATTCCACCTGTTTGATTGTGTTTTCCTGTAATTCTTTAATGGATTTTTGTGTTTCCTCTTTAAAGGCTTCTAGTTGTTTATCTCTGTTCTCTTGTTTTTCTTTAAGGGTGTTATTCATTTCTTTCTTAAAGTCTTCTATCATCCTCATGAGAAATGATTTAAAATCTGAGTCTTGCTTTTTTGGTGTGTTGGGGTATCCAGGGTTTGCTGTGGTGGGAGAGCTGGGTTCTGATGATGCCAATAGCCTTGGTTTCCGTTCCTTATGTTCTTACTCTTGGCTTTTGCCATCTTGTTAACTCTGATATTAGCTGATCTTACTCTGTCTGGTTGTGGCTTGTCCCTCCTGAAAGCCTCTGTGTCAATACTCCTTGAAGACCAGCTCTCTCTGAGAGGTGTTTGGGTTTGGAGAGCTGTGGCACAGGGTCAGCTCTGGGGTGCAGACAGAAATCAGAAGGATCTTGTCCCTAGCTATCTCTTGTTTCCTATGTCCTGATGGCTCTGCAAGGGTCCCTCTTCATCCAGTGAGTTTGAACAGAAGTGGTGGTTTTGCCTGTGCTCAAAGGTGTGTCAGCACTCCTGGGATACCTGCTCTCTCCTGGAGCCCTGTGGCCCAGGCTGAGGTCCCCAGGCACAGGCCCCTGGTGGCCCAGGCAGAGTTCTCCACCCACAGATGGAAACTGGAAGGTTCAGAGGTTTCCTGTCCCCGAGTTCTCCTCAGGCCCTGTATCCAGCTGGTTCTGGGCGGGTCTCAGTGAGCAGTATTGCTCCCCTTAACCCCACTCAAGGCTTTACCACGTTACTGGGAGGATACCTTGCTCCTGGCGTTCGTTGACTATGGATTCCTGGTGGCCCAGGCAGAGGTCTCCACCCACAGATCGGGTATCTAGTTTTATGTTGAGGTCCTTGATACACTTGGTAGTAACCTTTGTACAGGGAGATGAGAATGGATCAATTTGCATTCTTCTACAGGTTGACCTCCAGTTAAACCAGAACCATTTGTTGAAAATCCTTTCTTTTTTCTACTGGATGGTTTTAGCTTCTTTGTCAAAGATCAGGTGACCATAGGTTTGTGGGTTCATTTCTTTGTTTTCAATTCTATTCCTTTGATCTTCCTTCCTGTTTCTGTACCAATACCATTCAGGTACTTTTTATCACTATTTCTCTGTAGTACAGCTTGAGGTCAGGGATGGTGATTCCCCCAGAAGTTCTTTTTATGGTTGAGAACAATTTTTCTGGGTTCTTTGTTGCTCCAAATGAATTTGAGAATTGCTCTTTCTAACTCTATGAAGAATTGAGCTGAAATTTTGATGAGGATTGCATTGAATCTATAGATTGCTTTTGGCAATTTGGTCACTTTTACTATATTAACCCTGCCAATCCATGAGCATGGGAGATATTTCCATCTTCTGAAGTCTTCTTCGTTTTCTTTCTTTAGAGACTTAAAATTCTTTTCGTAAAGGTCTTTCAATTGTTTTGTTTGAGTCACTCCAAGATATTTTATATTGTTTGTGATTATTGTGAAGTGTATCATTTCAGTAATCTTTTTCTTAGCCTTTGAGTAGAGGGAGGCTACTGACTTGTTTGAATTCATTTTATATCTGGCCACATAGCTGATGTTGTTTATTAGCTGTAGGATTTCTCTGGTGGAATTTTTGGGATAACTTAAATATACAGTCCTATCATTTGCAAATAGTGAAATTTTGACTTCATCCTTTCAAATTTGCATCTCTTTGACCTCCTTTTGTTGTCTAATTTCTGTAAGCTGGAATTTCAAGTACTATATTGAATAGATAGGGAGAAAGTGAGCAGCCTTCTCTAGTCCCTGATTTTAGAGGGATTGCTTCAAGTTTCTCTCCATTAGTTTGATGTTGGTGACTGGTTTGCTGTATATTGTTTTTACTCTGTTTAGATATGGGCCTTTAATTCCTGATCTTTTCAAGACTTTTAACATCAAGGGATGTTGAATTTTATCAAATGCTTTCTCAGCATCTAATGAAACGATCATGTGTTTTTTCTCTTTGATTTTTTTGTTTGTTTGTTTAGTGGATTATATTGATGGATTTCTGTATATTGAACAATCCCTGCCTCCCTGGGATGAAGCATACTTGATTATGGTGAATGCTAGTTTTAATGTGTTCTTTGATTAGGTTTCTAAGAATTATATTGAATATTTTTGCATCGATATTCATAAGGGAAAATGTTCTGAAGTTCTCTTTCTTTGTTGGGTCTTTGTGTGGTTTTGGGATCAGCAAAACTGAGAATTCATAGAATGAATTGGGTAGTGTTCCTTCTGCTTCTATTTTGTGGAATAGTTTGAAGAGTATTGGAATTAGGTCTTCTTTGAAGGTTTAATAGAATTCTGCATCAAACTCATTTGGTCCTGGGTAATTTTTGTTTTTTTTTGTTTTTTTTTTTTTTTTTGGTTGGGAGACTTTTAATGACTGCTTCTATTACTTTAGGGATTGTGGAACTGTTTATATGATTTATCTGATCCTGGTTTAACTTTCATATTTGGTATCTGTCTAGAAAGTTGTCCATTTCATCCAGATTTTCCAGTTTTGTTGAATATAGACTTTTTTTAGTAAGATCTGATGATTTTTTGAATTCCCTCAGTTTCTGTTGTTATACCTTCCTAGTCATTTCTGATTTTGTTAACTTCGATACTGTCTCTGTACCCTCTAGTTAGTGTGGCTAACGGTTTATCTATCTTGTTGATTTTCTCAAAGAACCAGCTCCTGTTTTTGTTGATTCATTGTATAGTTCTTTTTGTTTCTACATGGTTGATTTATGCCCTGAATTTGATTATTAGCTGCTGTCTACTCCACTTGGGTCTTATTTGATTTTTTGTTGTTGTTGTTCTAGAGCTTCAGTTATTCTGTTAAGCTGGTAGTATATGTTCTCTCCAGTTTCTTTTTGGAGGTATTTAAAGCTATGAGTTTTCCTGTTATAGGAAGCTGTGCCATTGTGAAGTCCTTGATTTCCCGAGTAGAAATACAATTCTTTTCTGAGCTATTCAGACTGGAGGCAGTTAGGGCAATGTGGTTTATCTTGAATGTTCCTAAACAGAAACACTTTCTTGGTCATAATGATCAATCTTTTTATCTCTGCAGCTGTACCTATATCTTTTATAGGGTCTCACATTGTAGCTCTGGCTTTCCTGGAACTCAGTATGTAGAGCAGGCTGGTCTTGAACTCACAGAGGTCTACTGGCCTCTGCCTCCTGAGTGCTGGACATACACCACTATGCCTAGCTCCTTTTTGTTATTTTTAAGTGAAATGTTTGCAAGACAATGTAAATGAGATTTATTGTTATTAGAAAGATCCCATCTGTATCTGTAACTGTGACTCTGTTATGGAAAAATTAGTCACCCACTATTATTGTGTGAGGTGCAATGTATCTTTGAGTTTTAATAAAGTTTCTTTTATGTATGTGGATGCCCTTGCATTTGGAGCACAAATGCTCAGAATTGAGAGTTCTTCTTTGTTGATTTTTCCTTTGATGAGCATGAAGTGTCCTTTTTTATCCTTTTTGACAACTTTTGGCTAAATGTTGATTTTATTCTGGAATGGCTACTCCTACTTGTTTCTTGGGACCATTTGCTTGGAAAATTGTTTTCCAGCCCTTTACTCTGAGGTAATTTTTATTTTTGTCACTGAGGTGCGTTACCTGTGTGCAGCAAAATGCTGGGTCCTGGTTATGTATCCAGTCTGTTAGTCTATCTCTTTTTATTGGGGGATTGAGTCCATTGATGTTAAGAGATATTAAGGAATAGTGATTGTTTTTATATTTGTATGGCTATCTTCATTTGGTTTGTTGAAAGATTATTTTCTTGCTTTTTCTAGGGTGTAGTTTCCCTCCTTGTGTTGGAGTTTTACATTATCCTTTGTAGGGCTGAATTTGTGGAAAGATAGTGTGTACATTTGGTTTTGTCATGAAATATCTTGTTTTTTCCATCTATGGTAATAGACAGTTTTGATGAGTATAGTAGCCTTGACTGGCATTTGTGTTTTCTTCTGGTCTGTATGACCTCTGCCCAAGATCTTCTAGCTTTCATAGTCTCTGGTGAGAAGTCTGGTGTAATTCTGATAGTTCTGTCTTTGTTCGTTACTTGACTTTTTCCCTTACTGTTTTTAATATTCTTTCTTTGTTTTGTGAATTTGGTGTTTTCACTATAAAGTGATGGGACGAATTTCTTTTCTGGTCCAATCTGTTTGGAGTTCTGTAAGCTTCTTGTATATTTTTGTTCATTTTTTACTTTAGGTTAGGGAAGTTTTCTTTTATAATTCTGTTGAAGATATTTACTGGTCCTTTAAGTTGGGAATCTTCACTCTCTTCTATATCTATTATCGTTAAGTTTGGTCTCATTGTGTCATGGATTTCCTGGACCTTTTGGGTTAGGATCTTTGTGCATTTTTCATTTCCTTTGACTGCTGTGTCAATGTTTTCTATGGTATCTTCTGCACCTGAGATTCTCTCTTCTATCTCTTGTATTCTGTTGGTTATGCTTACATCTATGACTCCTAATCTCTTTCCTAGGTTTCTATCTCCAGGGTTGTCTCCCTTTGTGATTTTTTTTATTGTTTCTATTTCCATTTTTAAATCCTGGATGGTTTTATTCAATTCCTTTACCTGTTTGTGTTTTCCTGTAATTCTTTAAGGGACTTTTTGTATTTCCCCTTTAAGGGCTTCTCCCTGTTTACCTGTGTTCTCCTGTATTTCTTTAAGGGAGTTATTTATGTTCTTCTTAAAGTCCTCTATCATCATCATGAGAAGTGATTTTAAATTTGAGTCTTGCTGTTCTGCTGTGTTCGGTTATTCAGGGCTCACTTTGGTGGGAGAACTGTGTTCTGATAATGTCAAGTAGCCTTGGTTTCTGTTCCTTATGTTCTTGCCCTTGCCTCTCTCCATCTGGTTATATCTCGTGTGAGCTGGTCTTCCTGTCTCTGACTGTGGCTTGTTCCTCCTGCAAACCTGTGTGTCAGTACTCCTGGGAGACCAGTTCTCTCTGAGAGAAATTTGGGTATGGAGAGCTGTGGCACAGGATCAGCTCTGGGGTGCAGATGGAAACCAGAAGAGTCCTGTTCCCAGGTGTTCCTTGGTTCCTGTGTCCTGATGGCTCTGGGCAGATTCCTCTTTGTCCAGATATTTGAGCAGAAGTGGTGGTCTTACCTGTGCTCACAAGTGTGCTACCAGTCCTGGGAGATCAGCTCTTTCCCTATCTTATTGAGCACTGTGCCACAGGATTAGCTCCCAGCACAAATGGAAATGGGAAGGATCCATTTTCAGGCTGCTCCTTGGTTTCTGTGTCCTGAGGGCACCAGGCAGGTCTCTCAGAGGTGAAGTGGTGGTCTTACTTGTGCTCACAGGCATGTCAGCACTCTTGGGAGACCAGCTCCCTCCCAGTGGTATTTGGGTATGGAGCACTGTGGCACAGTATCAGCTCTGGGAACAGAAGAAAACTGGAAGGATCCTTAGTACAGATCTTTAATGTAAAGTTAGCTTGTAGAAGGAAGCAGCCATGTTTGAAAGTGACATCTAATTGAGGGGCAGATAGAGTAATGATTCAGAGAACAAAGTGATAAAATGAGTAGGAGAGTCTTCTGTTGTCCTGGATTCCTTATTATCTCAGGACTCTAAATATTCTTAACAGCTGTCCAGGGTTGGTGATTCTGGTGGACTATATCTCTGTGAAAAACACAATTTTGCCTTTGTATAATTCTATTTGAGCAAGTTGGAGGCTTAATTAGCCTTCCAATCAACCAAATTTCTGCATTCAAGTCTTAACCATATTTAAGTGTTACTATGGCTACAAAGAAGCTATTTTTTCTGAAGTAGTGGGTTTTGATTGAGTTGACTGTTTTTAAAAAACTGTTTGGATTTTAATTGTGATGCAGAAGTTATAGTAACAAACATTTGGTTTTGTACAGACATTATTTCCACCTTGGTGGATAAACTCAGTAAACGTCATATACCAAACTTAAAAAAAAAAAAAAAAAAAAAAAAAAAGTCAGAGATAGGATATGCCCAACTTTCAGAAGAACAGCACAGGAAAGTAAAGCTATTTAGGACCAGCACAGGGATAAAGAATCAGTGAATCGGAATCAGTGCAGTTGAGGGCCATGCAGTGAAGTTAAATTTGGTCATGGAGTTCTATGCAGGTTAGCAGAGGCAGTTGAAGCCAAATAGTAAGAAGCCAGAAGATTAGGAAAAGTTGCCATAGTTAGAGTCCAAGCGGAGCAATACAGTGGGAAGCTGAGAGATGCCAGAATGAATCAGTTTGCTTAGAGAAGAGTTTGAAGCAAAACAGTTGAGCTGAACCAACCACCCAAAGTTCATAGAGCTTGAAAAAGTGTTTTTATTCAGCAGTAAACCTTTGAGATGATAATCACATCAGGCAAATAAAGGATACTTTTACATCCTATATTCACAGGTTATCACTGATCTGCTTTTTGTCATTTAAGGTTGGGACAACTTTCAAATAAATGTTTTCATACAATATGTTCTCTCATTTGACTTTTAATCTATTTAATGAATGTGTACTAATGTGATAACTTCAGAAAATTCAGAATGAGTAATTTCTCTTCTGTTGTTGCTTAAGGGGCTAAATCATATAAAACTATATGAATAAATGCTGTCCATTCATATACTGAAGAACACTTTTGATATTACAACTGAGGCTGATATAAATATTAATATATGGGTCTTTATTGAGATATGTGGTTTCTTTTGAGAAGTACATAGGAGTGGAATGTTTGGCTCAATATTAAGTGTAAGTATAACACAATTTTAGTTTAAGGAGTCTATCAAACCAGGTGTAATAAATTGATTATTATACTCCAATAAGTTATGTCTACATTGGTAAATGTAACAGTATTTGGACAAAGATTACCTAACTGTTCTATTAATTCACAGTGGGATCTTTTTATTTCATCCAGGTAAGCCCTAAATATAAAGACAAGTGTCTTTGTGAGAAAGAGAACTGAACACTTATGAGAAAATGAGAAGGCAGGGAGAAGGCAGTGGCAGAGATAGCAGCTGTACTGTCACTAAGCACTGTCACTGTATAGCCAAGAATGCCTGAAGCCGTCAGATGCTGGAAGAAAGAAGAAATGACTTTCTCCAATAAATTATGGGAGTAGAGCTGCAGCAACTGACATCTTGATTCCAAATGTTTGGCATTTAAAATTGTTCAGAATTAACTTTCTGATTTGTATTAAAGTGGCTATGATTTTTATTATGGCAAGTCTGAAAATCTAATAGATATTGTTTTACAAAGTAGATGCAATATATTTTATTATCAACATTAATGCATGGGATGACCAATTACTCCAAATTCTCACCAATATTTGGTATGGTTTGAATTATAATTGTTTACATATTAATTATTGTGCAGTGACATTAAGCTGTGACTCAAATTGCAATATCATAATGACCAAGTATATTGAGCAGCTGTTGAATATCTTATCATGGGCATAGTTTATCTGTTCCTATCTTTTGGCAAAGTACCTGTTAAAATGTTTTCTGTCAGCCGGGCAGTGGTGGTGCATGCCTTTAATCCCAGCACTTGGGAGCAGAGGCAGGTGGATTTCTAAGTTCAAGTCCAGCCTGGTCTAAAAAGTGAGTTCCAGGACAGCCAGGGCTACACAGAGAAACCCTGTCTCGAAAAACCAAAAAAAAAAAAAAAAAAAAGTTTTCTGTCAGGCAGTGTTTCTTTATTATTAAATTATATATATATATATATCTCCAGAAGTTCTTGGTTAGATGTATGTTTTCCAAATATTTTCTGTGAATCTGTGGCTTACATTTTCATTCAACAGTAATTTTCTTAAGTTCTAAAGAATTTGATGGAGTAGCCTATGTTGTTTGATAGTGAATGCTTTCTATCTGCATGTTTACATAGTCTTAATTAGTGTTTGCATACAGCATGAGGTAAAACTGAGGATGACCTTTGAGAATCTGAATGCTCAATTGTTCTCACTTTATTTCCTGAAAAGAGGATGAATTCTCCCATTGAATATCCTTGGCATTGTGGACAAAAATCAATTTAGCATATTTGTATGGATCTCTTTAGGGACTCTAAATTCCATTTCAATGATTTACAAATCTATTTATCTTTAAGTTTATACCAAACTACTTTAATTACTGTACATTTGTATTAGATGGAGAAACAATAATAGGTCTTTCAAAATTTTTAATCATTGTCCAAATGGATAATCTCTTCTACCTTGCTTATATTCTCAATAAACACAACAGAGTGACTAGAATTTTAACAACCATTGTGAGCAATCTGTAAATAAGTATGAGGAGAAAATACATGTAAATAACATTGTCTCCAACTTATAGAAAGGGTAATTTTTGTAAAAATCATCCATGCAAAGATGTCAAGTTCTAGTTGTCAAAATTGTACTTATTTTCTTAAGTTTATCTCTAACAATTTAATATTTTAGATGCTGCCAAAAAATACTATCTTGACATTTTATATTCTGCATCTTCCTGGGTATAATATAGACATGAATTGTGTGTGTGTGTGTGTGTGTGTGTGTGTGTGTGTGTGTGTGTGTTTGTGTGTGTGTATACTGGTCATGTATTGTGCTACCTTGCTAAATCTATCTGTTAGATCTTGTACTATTTTATAGATGGCTTGTTTTCCACATAAATGGTCATGGTGTGTGCAGGTAATGTCGTTTAAACTATTTTCTTTCCTTTCTGATTTGCAAGTTTTTTCTTTTCCTTTCATCATAATAATGGCGAAGATTTCAAGTCAAATACTAAATAAAAATGGTGAAAGACAGCAAGTTTGTTTTGGCACACCTGTCATTCCTGATGCCTACTGATAAGATTCCTACCTTTGTTCATCTTGTAAAGTTTTTTAAATTTCATCCCCTTTTATATCATACATATATCTCAGATTAAAAATGTTTACACTAGACATTGGCTTTGAAAAAACTTTATCACACTGCTGAAAAAATAAATAACTTTACAGTTTTAGAATGTTTCTCCACAAGGCTTAATAGAAGTAAACTATTTTCAGCTTTTCTGGAAATTGTCTCCAAATCTTTGTCTTTCTAAGTAGCTCTTTCTTCTACAATATTCTACCTTATGAATTCTAGATGCCTTGATTCCTCTGAATGTAAAATTTCATTCCAATGTCTGTTCGTATTTCCGTAGATAGATAGATAGATAGATAGATAGATAGATAGATAGATAGATAGGGTATTAAGAATATTGCAAGTTACCCAATCAAGTTCTAGTCAGAGATTGTTCTGCATTTTTATGGAAGGCAGAATAAATCTTATAGCAAATTTTGCTACTAAATCTCAAAATGAAATTACTTCTTCTCTATTCTTAGGAGTGCATGTACCTCTGTTTGTTTCCTTATTGTTCAGTGTAATCATTTCTTTGGACCTTTTTTTAGAATTCTATTTTCAGTAAATATTATATGGCATATTGGAGCTACTGTATTGAATCTTTTTTATTGATTTGTGTCCTTCCTTATCCACATTGACTAAAATCGAGTGTTTTCTTTATCCAAAGACCTGTATTAAAATTTTGTTTAACTCTGTTTCTACACCTACACCTACACACACACACACACACACACACACACACACACACACACACACACAAACAGAGTGAGAGAGAGAGAGAGAGAGAGAGAGAGAGAGAGAGAGAGAGGCAGACACACACACTTTAAATAGTAAAAGAAACAGAATGATCTTAGACTTTGTGAAGAATTCAATGTATTTGAATTACCATACAATGTCCAAAATGATTGAGGCAGTTTACCTAGTTAGAGTTTTTGTTACTATGATACAACATCATTACCAAAAACAAAACATTAGAGGAAAGTTGTTTGTTTGGTTTTTTTTTTTTCATCTTACAGTTTTTTTTCATCATCCAGGAAAGTCAGTATAGGAAACAAATCCACGAACTTGGCATCTGAAACTGATATACAGATTAAAAAGGAATGGTGCTTACTGGCTTGTTCATTCTAGATGGATCTATTTATTTTCTTAAACATTCTAGAACCACTTACCTAAGAATAGTCCCATTCACAATGGGCTAGGGCATTCTACATCAACTATTAATCAAGAAGATACTGCCGAAGCTTGTCCTATAGGTTCATTTTATGCAAGAAATTTCCCCTCTCAGATGGCTCTAAGTTATGTCATGTCGCCATAAGAACTAGCCAATATAATTGACTCCTTTTCAAATTGACACACAAATTCATCACAGTTTAATCCCAACTTTCCCTTCCTCACTTGTCCCTGAGATGGCATATTACTATCAATATCACTATATAAAACCCACCAACTTTTAAAAGTACACAGTCTAAAGATTCAAGCAGTTTAAATTTTCATCCTTTATAAAACATACAAAGTCACTTTCAACATTAAAAATTTTTGCTAAAATATCTAATATTTCTCTAAAATATCAAAGCACTCCTGTGGACTAATGTCAAATTAAAATAAATACTTTATCATCCCAAAAGGAATGAATCAGGGAAGAGCTACATTCAACGAAACAGAACAGAAGTACAACAGTTTATAAAGCTCAGTGTCAAGCTTTTGGGGCTCAAGATTTTCTGGTCTCCAAAGAACTTGCTGTAGCACACATTGACAATTCTATAGGCTCAGGTAGGCCTTAGTGCACTGCTTCTACTGTTCTTTCTAGACAACTCACATTATTAGCACCTACAAAATTCTGGAGTCTTCACTGTAGCTGGATTACATATTTTATGCATATCCACTTTGGGGGATCTATTCAATCCCATGGTGCCAAAGGCGTCTGTGGAAACTGAGAATGTACCTTTATCAATGGTCTCTCAAGCCTCAGCTCTTCATAACCCAGCTGGATCATGGAATCTATGTGATAACCCTGAGGGAACATTTCTGAAATGATTTTGTTCCAGGAGTGCTTGTCTCCTCTTAATTATCACCAAATTCTCAGCTCCAGCTAAACAATATCAATTGTTCCAGCCAAGCAAAAGTTTCATTTTAGTAGTTCACGTTCTAACTGTGCCAATATTGTACCAGTGGTCTCATTTAACTTATAGGTTGGTATCATAGTTTAAAGGTTTCTTAGCTAAGTAAGATTATTAACAACTTTTTTTTCCCTCTGCAACCTGAATTGTATATCCTGGCACCGTGAAACCTTGCCTACAGGTAGAAAGTTTCCAACCCAGTTCCAAATGGAAGACTACTAATTGGTAAGCCACATCAAAATTTTGAAACTTAGAAGGACAATGGCCTACATGCCTAAATAATGTTATATCTAATAGCTTTTGGTTATTAAACAAAATCTCCAATGTCAAGTATGAGATACCTTCTCTTCAGTTATTCATCAGGAAAGCCCCAGAGACTTTAAGAATAACAAAGGATCTTTCCTTTCCTCTTGAGCTAGTTAATAACACCTAATTGCTGAAAGGAGCACAAATGTTAGGTATAGTCTACATAGACATAATGCATAACTGACTCCAAGTTTTACTTTCCTTCTATGGACTTTTATATCTGCAAAATTTTAGTTTATGGTTATTGACATTGATTCTGGACCTATTAGCTCTTTTGAACAATTGTGGACCATTTTGAAAATACCACTTACTAGACTGATAAAATTATGAATACTGAGTAATATTTAATAAAATAGTACTTTTATTATATTTTTATTTGTGATTTATGACAGAGATATACTATGTAGAAAATAATTTCAATTTCTGCTTTTATTTTGCATTTCCAAATGAGTTATTGAAAATACCTTGGCAAAGGAAATATTTTTGAATCTGGATTTAATACTTGAATATGGTGGTAGGAAGCGGGAGGTAGTATTTTGTCATCCTGGCCCCAATATTTCAAGTTATAGAAATGTGCAACCTTTTTTGTTCAACTGGGAGTCCATCAGTGTAGCTTTATAGTGACATTTTCCAAAGTCAAAGAGCATGTCCATATTGGAAATGGAAATAAAATATATGCAGTATAGTAGTCAACCATTCTGATGTTGATACACCATATTTCAGTGTGCTCTTTCAATTAACTTCTTATATATTTATACGGCTAGACCATAAAATAAGATATTAGAAATAATTTATTTTTCTCTTTTTTGTATTAATGACATATAGTTCTATATGCATATTACATTTTATCTAAGCAGTACATGGGTTAAATTTGCATTAAAATTACATTGTATTTTATCAATTGATTTAATCTTCTGTGTAATGTTATTTAGTATTATAAGAGACAGTATCCTGTATAAAATTTCCCTATTTAACCAATATTTTAAAAGCCTATTTTATTTATTTAAATCCAAATACATATTAATATTAAAGTCTTTTTTACCTCACATAGAACTTTTATTTATTTTGGGAGGTAGTTATTTGGCTTATTATCTTGAGTCACATATACAACAGTTATATTACCATCTTTGTTTCACCATCAAAATAGTTCCAAACTTCTCTAAGTATGTTTTAGTTTTTACAACCTTATTATTTGATTATTCTTTAAAAAAAATGTAGAGAAAAAGATTGACCATTTCTTTGTGAGAAATCATGATTTCCATTTGGTTGCTCCATAGCATAATATAAGAGAAACACAGTGGATCTAATTGGTTTTTGGTACTCAGATAGTTTTCAATATTTTGCTACAACTGGTAATGCCCTTTACATATGATTCTTTGAATGAATCTACCATAACTTCTTCAAGAGAAATCCCTAGAGCACCAAAGTACATTAAATACTTTTAAATTTCAGATGCATGGTTCCAAACTGTCCTTCAGAAATTTGGTGCCAATTTATAATCATATAGTCCAATTTTGAGTTCACATTCATTCTTTAGCAATGTATGGAAGTGGATGGGCTCACCAGTCTGTTGTTTGAAGTTTAATAGGGAGAAATGAGACTGATGTGGTCTCCAGCTACAGGCAATCTGTTTTTCTTCTGGGTCCTGGAGGAGCTAGGATCTTGGTTGAGTCTCTAATAGTGTACTCTCTCTTTCTCTCCAGGCAAAGGCACGAAGACTGCACATCTTTCCCATTTTTGTTTAAGTAAAATCCCCCAAAGACTAGAAATAGAAACTCTTCTTGTGTCAGCCATGCTGTTTTAATATCTTGGTGGTAAAACAGAAAACTGGGCTCTGTTCTTTAGTTTACAGAACATTTCTGACCATTCCACCGATCCTCTTGGAGGTATGATACTAAGGAGTATGTTTTGGCTTTATTGACATTTTCTTTCATGGTCTTTAAAACCCCATGCATTGACACGGCTTCTTCATGCTACTTCCAACTATCATAATTGGTTGGCATGGCAATGTTTGCATAACAAATTCTAGCCTCCTTAGTAAGCTCCACCTCTGGAACAATGGTCATGTTGATAACAGCCACACCCTAAATACAGAATATAAAGCTTTCTGCCTGGTAGCTGAAACAAATCCCCTCAATTGTGACTATCATCCCCTTTGAACGGCATCAAAGTCCAAGCTTCTTAGCTGCTTCTATGTGGAACGTTCATGGTTTTGGAACAAAATAGTTCAGTTGTTGAGATATTGCACACTCCTCTGGCACTACAATGACTTCTGTCATTGGTCTGAGGTCTTAGCGATGGACTGTCAATGAACTGATCAATGATGACCATTTCACCAGGCTGGATCGCCTCTCTCCAGGACCCACAAACTGTGGTCACTATGACATGCACAAAGCCCTCTTCTTTCAAGGTCCATATGTTCACCTGTAGTTGTCTTTGAAGACATGATGTTTTCTCCCATGTCTTGTAAGAAGTACACAATCAATGTTATCAATGTTATCTTCCCCCAAATTAAGGCATCGGATGGGTTTCCAAATGGAGTAACCACATATTTATCAGTTCTTCCATCTAAAATTTCTGGATCATCCAAGCTTGTTGCACCAATTATTCCAATTTTCACTGCCATGCAGATGACAGTTGGGGCCATGTCTGCACATGGGAATTCCAAGGCAGGCTGCAGTGTGGGATTGGGAGGAGACTTGATGTTGAACTCTTCTAG
Source organism: Uromys caudimaculatus (assembly GCA_028551405.1). Lineage (NCBI taxonomy): Eukaryota > Metazoa > Chordata > Mammalia > Rodentia > Muridae > Uromys > Uromys caudimaculatus. The sequence goes on from CM052722.1 coordinate 68,782,565, forward strand.
TGAAATTTTCTTGTCAAATATAATCAAGGCTCTAAGTACTATGTAACATCCTTTTTATACATCATGTATAAACTTGACTGTGCCTCTCATGAGTTTCTGAGTGGATAGTATATGACATTCATAGGTAGAAATCCAAATTGACAGCAACATGATATCAATCACTTGCTAAAACACTGATGTCATTCCAAGTATAAATTTTCAGTTTATCTTGAATATTCTAATTTTGAAAACAAACTTGAGAAAAGAAATTCTTTCATAATTGGAAATAAATAAATACTGGAAGCTACATAAGATGTTAAAATTCTAAGAAGTCATCAAGAAACAATCACTATATACAACTGGCAATGGGAAATGTTATAGATTAAAATAAAATCAGAAATCATATTATCTTTCAAAGATATTATTTTACCTTCCAAGAGGAACATATAATTATGCTCAATAGACATTAACTGATTGTCAGATACCAAAGAAAACCATGTATTCTAGCCACAGACATTTTCAGAAGTTTCCTAAAATCTTGCTGGAAATTGAATGTACATAGAAACTAAGAAATAATAATTCAATGTAAAATCTGCTATTAATAATAATGTACTTAGGAACAAAGACAAATGGCAACCCTATCAATTGGTGCACTGATGAATGTCTTCATCAGTAAACAAATTTAAATCTTGTTCAAAAATGATGGATGATTGATGCTTTTCAAGTAAATGGAAATAAAGGCCAGTATTCAAAGCTATTAGAATCAAATGAATAAAACCAAAATTAAAGGAAGGACATTTGTTTCTTCAGCACTTTCAGGGCAGACAATTGTGAGAAGGACTGGAATTTTTAGTTTCACTTCAACCTAAGTAAGTAACCTAGTTATAGTGATCAACAAAGCAAATATAGTAGGATGTAATGATCCAGTTACACAAAATACTATACGTAATATACTGTCATGGCAACATTTTGTGTGGAGGAATAACTGTGACAGTTGATGTTTTTAAGTAGCTAATCTGTACTATTCTTAGTGTGACTTGGACCAGAAAGCAACTTGTAATGAGAAGACAAAATTTAAGTTTCAAAAATACTATTCCCAGGTCTGTTATTGTTAGTCCATAAAATATATTATTTTGAGTATAATTCAAAAGCAATGGAAGTAATATAAAGCTGGTATGGATGGAAGAATGGTTATATTGAAGACAAGGAAGACAGGAAAAAATCAGATATGGAATATATATAATATAGTGTGAAAAACCTCCATTCAGAGTGGAGGAATCCGAGTCTTCCTTAAATCTCAGTGTGACTATTAACAATTCCTTTGGCCTTTCATTATCTCTTTCCCCACTTTGTAATAACAGGATGAGATGGTGTTATATCATTTTTACAATTTCAATTTTCTATAATTTAACTGGTATGGATAACATCAAAGATATTTTATGCTGACACTGATAGTAAAGGTATGTAAGGATTGGATGAAGAAAAAACATAGAAGTATAAATTTATTATATATAATTCATATGCTATCATCAAACAATGAATAACATAATCAATAATAAAGTTAATATGAAATGTGTGAAAATGAATATTATTTGTAAAGATAAAATGGTTTTTATTATGCCATATATAGCACTCTATATTGTATAGCTTTCTCACCTATAACTCCAAAATTACTATACTCTGTTTATAAGGATTTATGTAAGAAAACAACATGCTTAGAGTGCTTGAATAAGTGAACTGAAATTGTTCAATTAATAAAGGTTGTAAATGAAATACGTTCTTTTTCTTGACTGTAGCTTTTCCCAGTGTATTTCCTGATAATTAAAACTAAAATATTTAGCAGCTTATGTACTTATTTAAGCTCCTTTAATTTTTACACATGTAATTGAACTTTTTGGTTTGTATCTTTTACCTTAAAATGCCCCAGTGTAGGAGAATGCCAGGGTGGGAAGGCAGGAGTGGGTGGATGGGTGGGGGAGCACCCTCATAGAGGCAGGGGGAGCGGGATGAGATAGGGGGTTTCCGGAGGGGAGAACTAGAAAAGGGGTTTCATTTGCAATGTAAATAAAGAAAATATCCAATAAAAGAAAAACAAAACAAAACAAAACAAAACAAATAAAACAAAAGGACCTCTATCATCTTCATGAGATTGGATTAAGTTTTTTTAAAAAATGTAAAAAATTTCATTAAAGATCAACATTGACAGATAAAACTTGCAATCAGTGTTTGTGCTATGAAATGCTAATTTTAAACAATGAAGTAAATGTTATTCCATTAAAAAGAATTCTATTTTTTCTCATTAGTTTTTTAGTAGATAAAAATCTCCAATATGCTATTATAACATATCCAAACATATTACTGATCTTATGAAAACTTCATTTCATACATTTTTATCTATCCACAATTGAAGGCCATAGTTCTTTCTTCAAGACACCAAAACTGTTCATTGTTTTCTTTTAATTGTGTGCAATGAAAAGCAAGTTCTTTATTCAAGATAATATGTCTATAATCCCATCCTGTTTCCAGTCCCCTCCCCCCTTCACCCACACACTTCTTATGAAATGTTTATCAGTCTTCTGGTGAGGTCTTTGGTATGCCTGCATGTTTGGGAGTAGAAGTGTTAGAGTTTGAATCAATAGAAATAGTGGGTCATAGAAATATAGTATGCCTGCCAGAGAACAATAGCAGCTTCATTATACTGTAGAGTAATAAGTTTAGCAATGCTGAGAACAACATAAGGGAAAGAAAAATTGAGAACTGGGAGCAGATATGGTGAAACATGGCAGTTAACAATAAGCTTAGTAGATAGAATCAGCCTTTTATCTCTTCTGTCAGTGTCTCTGTGGACAACACTGACTCCATGGAAACCAAATGTAATCATGGCTGTGATGCAGGAGTATACCATATACCTGAGGTCATGGTTTAATAAGCCAAATCTATATTCATTTCAGTTCTTATTTAGGTCATGAGCTAAACCAGCTTTCACATTTTTAAGGACTATTATATGACATAAAATTTTGATGAAATTCAATTATGATTCAAAATATAGTTATAACATAACAATGCTGGTGCATACATCTTCAGTGGATGATTTTTACTGTAACAATAGTGCTGAGTATATGCACATGTATATGTATATATGATATCTTTTCTCAATGATAACATATAAAACTATAATGCAATTTTCAGCTCCTTGGGATATCATATGTATGATCTATTTGCGAGAAAAGGTATTTCAAGATGAAATATACAAAACCTTATTACAGATCAGCATCAACAAATGGATTTTTCATAAATATTAATGATAAGAAACTTTGATCTCTTAAATCAGATGTTTCCCCACATATAAGCAATTCTGTTCTTTTTATTTAGTATTCTGTGAAAAAAGTTTTCAGTTACATTTTTGATTTTTTCATTACATTTGGAGGATGTTAATTTTTTGATAACATTTGGAAGATGTTTATTTTCTATTTTTAATGTAACTGCATTCATAATATCCTGTTTCACATTTCAGTGTATGAATTCTAAAATATTTACTCTCTGATGTTCTACAGAAAATGCATGCCATCATCCTTCATGGAATACTGGGAAAATTGTTGGAGCAAAGGATCCACACATGTTGAAAGTAGTCTTGTCATCAGAAAGCCAAAATTAGAGAATTCGTGTTTGTTTGAGTATGCTTTTTTATTGTGCTAATAAAATGAAATGATGTGTGTTCTATAGATTTTAAACAGCAACTCAAGTTACTTTTATTATCGTTAAGCATTAGCAAAAGTGGGATAAGCTATTTAAATACATTATTAAATAGCTGAAACTTATGACTGTACATGAACCATCAGTAAGAATATCTCAAAACAATAACAACATTAAAATATAAGAAAAAAGCAAAATCAAGCTTATCTTCAATATCAGTATAAAAAAGTTTGACTTTTATTTTTTAGAGTACCTAGACATTTACCTATATCCTTATTAGGAATTAAACTAGATTCTTAAACATCATTATAGAAAGGAAATATTTAAAAGATATATGGTCTCCTAGAGTTTGGTAAAAGGAAGACAGGTAGGTGTAAATATGGTCTATAAGGTACTGGGGACAGCATATAATGACAGGGACTGCCTGCAGTAGGGTGGAATGGAGACATCTCAGAAGCCAGCAGCAGCTCCTTGTAAAAAAGGATTGCTTATGGGTCACTGAGAAGCAGGAGACAAATCCCTCCAGGGGACACAAATCTGAAATAAGGGACGGCCTGCAGTAGGCTGTGATGGAGACATCTCAGTAGCCTGTGACAGCTCAGTCGTTCCCATTTGTCCTAACCTTAACCCTGGAAAACGGCTGTATAGATTTCATTTCTGCATGACTCACATTTCATCTGGCCTTGGTGTGCATAATTATTCTATTATATTTGACTTTCCTACTTCTTTCTCATTCTGCTCTGGAGAATTCTGTGAATCTAGATGTTCCTTGATGTAATAATTCTTAAACAATTAAAAATTGAAGCATGGGGCACAGCACAGCACAGTCTTAATGGCCCAGGTGCATGCTGTGTGTTCTCATCTTGAAAACAATGCAATAATTGCAAAATGGTAGATCCAGATTAATGCTTGACTTGCAAAGAAAGTTTGAAGAAATTATTAGAAAATGAATTAGATAGAACCAACATTGGGACCCCAAAAAGGAAAAAATTATTGAAGTTATGAAATAAATTTTACAAAACATTTGAGAGTGGTTCCTGGATAAGAAAGCATAGAAAACATAAAATTATATACGAGTAAAACTAAGTCAAAACACTGGGACTCTTAAGAGAGTCATTGTGTGCAACGTGCAGAAGCAGAAAACTAGCGTAACTACTGAGTTAAGGGTTAACTTGATTCTTCCTGGCCACTGCTTGGCAGCTTTGACCATGTCACTTATTATTAGAGATTCACAAGAAAATTAAAGTAGCTGACCTCGTAGCTCTGAGCTCTGAAGTATAATTAAGTTAAAATTTAAAGTTTAAATAATGATAAGTTTGCAGTTATTATTATTTTGGCTACAGGCCTGGGAATACAGAAGCTTGAAACTTTGGGGAAAAATTGTAATTCTTAGTTCTTTGTGGGATGTGGTTATTCTTTTGAATTGGATTTGGCAATGATTATACAATGCCTTTTTTTTTTTTTACCTGCCTTTAGAGTATCAATAAAGGACTGAGGCAAGAGAAAGGCAATAGAGCATGGAGGTGAATGTGAGGAATATGTGAGGTGAACGTGGAGAGTGAGAGAGAGAGAGCATGAGAAGAGCATGTGAAAGTGACTGAAGAGAGAATGTGAAGAGTGAGTGAAGAGAGAATGTTAGGTGTGCATGTAGAATGTGTGTGTGTGTGTGTGTGTGTGTGTGTGTGTGTGTGTGTGTGTGTGTGTGTTAGAGTGAAAGGAGAGGGCATGTGGTGTGTGTGAGATGTGTGTGAAGAGTGTGTGTAAGAGTGAAAGGAGAAAACACAGAGGTGTGTATGAGTGTGAGAGTTCAAGAAAAGAAAAACACACAGAAGAAAAGCAGAGTGCACAGGAGAATGCAGAGTGTGTGTAGTCTCAAGCTGTAAACAAGCGAGAGAGAAAGAGAACAGAAAGAGAGAAGAGAGAGAAACTTTAAGCCTTGAAAAATTGCCTGTCAGCTTGTACCCAAAAAGTAGTCTGTGTATATTTATTATGTACCTTCTAGATATCCCTGCTTCCAGTTGAGAACCCTGATCTTGTTTTAAGGCTGAACCATGGCAGTAATAGAGTCATATAGGGAACACATATGAGGTAACATAGTTTACTTATACTGTCAAATGAGAGATGATACATAGCCAACACCATTGGACACCTATACATTGAAGCTTAGCTATAAAGTGAAAAATTATGTGGCTAAGACTATGCTTGGTATAAAGGTCAACTGGAAGACATGCTCTGTGGTGGTTTGAATATGCTTGGCCCAGGGACTGGCACTATTTGGAGGTCTGCCCTTATAGGAGTAGGCATGGCCTTGGAGGAAGTGTGTTACTCTGGGCCTGGGCTTTAAGACCCTCATCCTAGCTGCTTGGAAGCCAGTCTTCTCCTAGCTGTCTTCAGAACAAGAGGTGGATCTTTGAGCTCCTCCAGCCCCATATCTTCCTGGACACTGTCTTGCATCTGCCTTTATGGTAATGGACTGAAACTCTGAATCTGAAAGCCAGCCCTAATTAAATGTTGTCCTTTATAAGAGTTGCCTTGGTCATGGTGTCTGTTCACAGCAGTAAAACCCTAACTAAGACATGCCTTGCCAGGCAGTGGTGGCGCACGCCTTTAATCCCAACACTTGGGAAGCAGAGGAAGATGGATTTCTGAGTTTGAGGCCAGCCTGGTCTACAGATTGAGTTCCAGGACAGCCAGGGATACACAGAGAAATCCTGTCTTGAAAACACAACAAACAAAACAAACAAACAAAAAAAGACATGCCTTGTGTCTTTAATGATCTCAGATGATTTAACTAATCAGTCATTATTTGTAAAATGTAATAGCTGATATACTTAAAAAAGAGGGGTAGACTCTATCAACTGTCTTGAATAGTTAAGAAAACATTTTGAAGAAAAGCTTGCCTTTTGGCTTGGGTTTTAGAAACTAGTAGACTAAAAATGTAGAACATAAAAGACATCACAAATACAAAAGACCAGATATTTTATGTCTTAGAAATTTCTGGGTGGCTACATTATATACTTTCTTTTTATTATGGTTATTGTGAGAAGAATGGAAAGAGGTGAGCATACAAGTATCCTTTTTACTTATAGAAGGATTGGAAAACATTTTCTTTTCCATACTATAAGTGAAATTTATTATTTTTCTCATTGGCAAGTAGATACTATCATAAAAAAAGGTTAAAATGACAAGATAATATTAAAACTATTTAAAGATCTCCCCTCCTAGTTCTATAAATATTTTCATTTCTAGAAATATAAAACTTCACAGTGCTTTTTTATACCAAATGTTTATAATTTTTAAACATTTAAATATTTCAAGCATGGAACCTACTTTCTAATATATTATTTCATTTCAAAGCCTTGGTATCTGTTGGAAGTGTTTATGGTCCCATTTCATGAGCTAAGAAAGCAGAGTCCCATGCAGTTTAATTCAATTAATTCAAGGAGGAGTCTCATATAACCAGAACAGAGATGCTTATCCCTTAGGTCAATAGAGTCTTTCCTCTGCTGGTGTTAACCATGCCCCTTTGAATCACCTTCAAATCATTAAGTTGTTCTTGGAAGTACTCTAAACTACATACACCATCTGGACAGGGCAAGTCAATTTCAATAAAACTAATTTGGAGACATGTTTCAACTTGGTGGCACTGTTTTCTATGTGAAGCTTTCTCTTGCTAATGAGTCTTCCCAGACATCAGCTAAATTCACATGTGAATTTCCATTTGTGGATGTCTTTCACCTAGATTTTGACAGCAGAGCAAATTTACTAGAACCTTGAGTTCATGACTTTAAATGAATCTGAAAAAGACCCTGGCTAGGCAAAGGAAAAGTGACACTGACAAACAGGCCTGGGTGACAATGGGAATCTTCTATGGCCTCAGGTTATCAAAAAGTTCTATGGAACTGTTACCATTGTAGGAGGACAAGAAGCTGATGGTGTATTTGTCTCTGTAATCCTGAAGTCTCCAGTTAATCTTCTGACAGAAGCTTTTCTGCCAGTTCTAAGGAAAAAGTGAAAATATAAAGTAAGGAAATTAAAATGTAAGATTTCACATCCTGAAACCAAGACAGTGAATATAGGCACGTACACAGAACTGTGTGAACACATTCACAGTGTGTGCTTTATTATAAAAAACAAGTATCATTTACCTATAATGAAATAAATAATTTGGCTAATTTATTGTTGTTGAAATCCTATTGAATGTTTAAGTAGGGGACTTCTCCAAACATTCATTTTAAGTTACTCTGTATCTCAATTTTATACAATGCTCTCTCTTTGCAATTAGCCTACACCCATTAGTATACATGTTCTGTTGGGAAAAGGGTAAATATTGAGTGTTTGTAAATATCTGTTTTGTATACTCATATATCTTTAGTGCTAGACACTTGCATAGAACATAGTAACTGAATGGTTTTGGGAAATTTCCCTAGATGTTGTTCACTGGAGCATTGGTGAATTATATATTTTTTATCATGGTTTTTATTGAGGGTCTCAAAGATTTGACTGCAAAACCTATTCAGGAGAACTTTTAAGTTAACACTGCCATCATTATAATCCTAAAACAATGACCTTTGTTATTGTTCTTGGTCTTTCCAGAGATATAATAAATAGAAGCTCGAAATTATGAAGCTCTGGCATAAAAGAGGCTTTAGAATTAGTTACCATACTTTTCATTGTCATACACTTGCAGTTATTTAAAAAAAAATGAAAGGACATTTTCACTTAAGAAAGTCCTCTAGCAAACAATAAAAATAATTATGTTAAAGTTTGACATTTGTATACATGTCCTCTTAATATTCTCTTCAGTGAAGTGGAAGCTCATATAAAATGCTTCTGCAGTATGAAGTATGATGACGGTTTCAAGGAAAAGCACTTGTGCATTCAGTTGTGCTATGAGCTCAACAGACCACTTTTTCATAGAACATCATCTTGACTTGAAAGGATGATTGATGAATAAACTCTTATTATGCAGACTTAGATACTTGGCAGATACTTTCTCAAAAATTAATAAAGTGAGATTGTTACTTCAAGAATAATAACTGACAATCATTGTTGCCATTAATAATGATATTTAAGATTTCAAGCAAGTATTAAAATTTTGGAAATCTTGTTAACTAAACTATCATGAGCTTGATGGCTTCCAAATACTTGAAGAAGTTTCTAATGTGATTAGTGTAAGAATAACAAAGATGATTTTTTGATATTGCATAATTAAGTATGTCAATATTTAGGAGATCTATATAGCTTAGTAAATTAGTATTTTCAAATTCATTTCTATCTGATGGTAGAAAATCATGCTTGGGTAAAATTGATTGAAAGGAAAAGACACATCAATAATTTAAATGATGCAGAGCACAAAGAGTGTGCTATTTAGTTTTAAGATGTGATATCACCACCAAAGTATTAAAAATCACTGCCTGTCAAGTTTTGGTGGAGCGTGGTGTTAGACAATAGGTAGTTTTTAACCAGATTGTTAAGAAGACAAGGCAACTTGGAGGAACTAAACAAAAGTCCAGGGGTGTGGGAAAATAGAAGGAATTGAGAAATAATACTAGCTGTGTGTTACCAGAAATGGAGTAACCAGGAAAGAAGAGGAGAGTCAGATCATTTAGGATCTGAGGATTTAAATGTTATCATTCAGTTATTTTCTATAATATTTTACACTAGAAATAGCAACAATTCTAGAAAGCTACTCTGATGATTATGGCATGATTTCTAAAAAAAAAAAAAAAAAATCCTTCCCCCTAAATTATACCTGGAATAAGACAATGGTATTGAGTAACAAAATGTCAAGTAATATGAAAAGAGTATTTCATTATCTATAGATTAAACATTAATTAAAAAAAGGCAAAAACTCAGGATGATGCCTTGCTTTCACTGCTAGTGGCTAATAGGGTTTGTAGAGCCATTGCCTCCCTACCTCTTAGTTACAAAAATGTTTATTACAAAATTAATTCTATAAAGTTATTGAGTTACATGTGGTATATATTTTATAGAGTTCTTAGCTTATGTATTTCAATGACTATTTTCATGTTATATATTCATTTTATATAACTCTTGTCATGAAGTTGTTTATCTTGTTAAGCATATATAAGATATATTACTGAATCAGTAGGATATATCTGGCATTGCTTGAAATTCATAATAAACATGAACTTACTTATTGGTTGTTCTAACTTTATTTCTGTTGTGACAAAATATTCTTAGTGAGAGAAACTGAGGGCAGAATAGGTTTATTTGCTAACAATTTTTTGTTATAGTCTATCATTGCAAAAAGTGGGATTTACAGATGTAGGAATTTTAGACAACTGATGATATCACACTCACAGTTAAGAGTAAAGAGAATATACACATCCTCGCTTGCATTCTCTCAGGCAGTCTTTTTCTCTTTTATAATATGAAGTACCACTGACTAGGGAACCACACTGGGCTGAATTTTCCTATATGAATTGATAAGCAAGATAATTCCTCATAGATATGTCCACAGGACGTATCATGATCTAGATAGTTCTACGTTAAGAATTTACGACCAGGTGATTGTAGGCTGTATCAAATTTACATTCAAGCACAGCTAGAACAGTGCTCAAACAAACATTTAAGTATTGTTATTGTCCCTATGATACAGAGATGAAACAGAACATTAAGGTAGTTTGTTCAATGTCATCTACCTAGAAACATATGAATTGAAACCAGCCAGTTTAATTCTATAGACTATGCTTTCTTGGAGCTATGGAGGCTTGTTAGAACCCATGTTGAAACATATTAAAATGTAATTGTGGCTTCACAGAGCGAATTGGGTAGTGTTCCTTCTCTTTCTATTTTGTGGAATAGCTTGAAGAGCATTGGCATTAGGTCTTCTTTGAAGCTCTGATAGAATTCTCCACTAAACGTATCTGATCCTGGGCCTTTTTTAGTTGGAAGACTTTTAATAACTGTTTCTACTTCTTTAGGGGTTATAGGACTGTTTAGGTGGTTTATCTGCTCCTGATTTAACTTTGGTACCTGGTATCTGTCTAGAAAATTGTCCATTTCATCCAGATTTTCCAATTTTGTTGAATATAGGCTTTTGTAGTAGGATCTGATGATTTTTAAATTTTTTTTAGTTTCCATTGTTATGTCTCCCTTTTCATTTCTGATTTTTATTAATTTGGATACTGTCTCTGTGTGCTCTGGTTAGTCTGGTTAAGGGTTACTCTATCTTGTTAATTTTCTCAAAGAACCAGCTCCTGGTTTTGCTGATTCTTTGTATAGTGCTTTTTGTTTCTATTTGATTGATTTCAGCCCTGGATTTGATTATTTCTTGCATCTACTCCTCCTGGGTGTATTTGCTTCTTTTTATTCTAGAGTTTTTAGGTGTGCTGTCAAGTTGCTAGTGTATGCTTTCTCCAGTTTCTTTTTGGAGGCACTCAGAGGTATAAGTTTTCCTTTTAGCACTGCTTTCTTTGTGTCCCATAAGTTTGGGTATGTTGTATCTTCATTTTCATTAAATTCTAAAAAGTCTTTAATTTCTTTTTTTATATCTTCCATGACAAAGTTATCATTGAGTAGAGCATTGTTCAGCTTCCATGTATGTTGGCTTTCCGTTGTTTTTGTTGGTATTGAAGACCAGCCTTAGTCCATGGTAATCTGGTAGGATGCATGGGATTATTTCAGTCTTCTTGTATTTGTAGTGGCATTATATGTTCATTTTTGGAGATGGTACCTTGAGGTGCTGAGAAGAAGGTACATTCTTTTTTTTTTTTTTTTTTTTTTTTTTTTTTTTTTTTTTTGGATGAAATGTTCTATAAATATCTGTTAAATCCATTTGGTTCTTAACTTCTATTAGTTTCACTGTGTCTCTGATTAGTTTCTGTTTCCATGATCTGTCCATAGCTAAGAGTGAGGTGTTAAAAACCTCCACTATTATTGTGTGATGTGCAATGTGTGTTTTGAGCTTTAGTAAAGTTTCTTTTATGAATGTGGGTGCCCTTGAATTTGGAGCATACATGTTCAGAAGTGAGAGTTTATCTTGGTAGATTTTCTTTGATGAGTAGGAAGTATTCTTCCATATCATTTTTGATAACTTTTGGTTGAAAACCTATTTTATTTGATATTAGAATGGCTACTCCAGCTTGTTTCTTGGTACCATTTGCTTGGAAAATATTTTCTAGCCTTTTAGGCTGGTAGTGTCTGTCTTTGTGAATGAGATGCAATTCCTGTTTGCAGCAAAATGCTGGGTCCTGTTTATATATCTAGTGTGTTAGTCTATGTCTTTTTATTGGGGAACTAAGTGTATTGATGTTAAGAGATATTAAGGAAAAGTGATTGTTGCTTCCTGTTATTTTTGTTGTTGGAGGTTGAATTATGTTTATGCGGCTATGTTCATTTGTGTTTGTTGAAAGAAGATTAATTTCTTGCTTTTTCTATGGTGCAGTTTCCCTACTTGTGTTGGTGTTTTCCACCTATTATCTTTTGTAGGGCTGGATTTGTGGAAAAATATTGTGTAAATTTGGTTTTGTTATGGAATATCTTGTTTTCTCTGCCTATAGAAATTGAGAATTTTGCTGGGTATAGTAATCTGGGCTGGCATTTGTGTTTGCTTAGGGTATATATGACATATGACCAGAACCTCAGACCAATTTCCCTTATGAAGATTGATGCAAAAATACTGAATAAAATTCTCACAAACTGGGTAGGTGTGCATCATGGCAACTGTTGGAAGACACCACCAAAGTCCCTGAGATCTGCGATATGACAAGAACAAGCGAATCAGTGCTCCCTCCCACATCTGGGGTCTGGGAATGGATGATACCCTGGAGCCAAGACAGGTTTCCCAGGGCATGGTAGGGCAGCTAGCTGCCTGGTGTGCAGTTGGCATGGTGCTGGAGATGATCTGAGAAGAGAAGATTGTGGGGCAGGATGTCCTCATTGATGGCCAACCAGGCACTGGGAAGACAGCCATTGTCATGGGCATGGCACAGGCACTGGGCCTAGACACACCATTCACAGCCATTGCCGGCAGTGAGATCTTTTCTCTGGAGATGAGCAAGACTGAAGCTCTAATGCAAGCCTTCCACCATTCCATTCATGTCCATATCAAGAAGGAGACCGAGATCATTGAAGGTGAAGCGGTGGAGATACAAATTGACTGGCCAGCCACAGGCACTGGATCCAAGGTAGGCAAACTGACCCTCAAGACTACAGAGATGGAGACCATCTACGATCTGCATTCCAAGATGATCGAGTCCCTGACAAAGGACAAGGTCCAAGCCAGTGATGTGAACACTATCAACAAGGCCACTGGCAAGATTTCCAAGCTTGGCTACTCTTTCACTCATGCCCAAGACTATGACACCATGGGCTTCCAGACCAAGTATGTGCAGTGCCCAGATGGAGAACTGCAAAAACGTAAGGAGGTGGTACACACCTTGTCCCTCTAAGAGATTGATGTCATCAATTACTGTACTCAGGGCTTCCTGGCCCTCTTTTCAGGAGACACAGGGGAGATCAAGTCAGAAGTCCTAGAACAGATCAATGTCAAGGTGGCTGAGTGGAGGGAGGAGGGCAAAGCAGAGATCATCCCTGGGGTGCTGTTCATTGACGAAGTCCACATGTTGGACATTGAGAGTTTCTATTTCCTCAACCGAGACCTGGAAAATGACATGGCACCTGTCCTTATCATGGCCACCAACCAAGGCATCACCCGGATCTGAGGCACCAGCTACCAGAGTCCCCACATCATCCCCATCGACCTGCTGGACCGCTTGCTCATCTTGTCAATATCACCCTACAGTGAGAAGGACACCAAGCAAATTCTGCGCATCCGCTATGAGGGGGAAGATGTGGAGATGAGTGAGCATGCCTACACAGTGCTGACCTGCACTGGGCTGGAGACCTCACTGTGCTATGCCATCCAGCTCATCACATCGGCCAGACTGGTGTGCCAGAAACAAAAGGGCACAGAGGTACAGGTGGATGACATTAAGCAAGTATACTCCATCTTCCTGGATGAATCACGCTCCACAAACGAAATGAAGGAATAACAGGATGCCATGGGCACAGGGGAAAAGTTCCTGAACAGAACACCAATGGATTATGCTCTAAGATCAAGAAACGACAAATGGAACCTCATAAAACTGCAAAGCTTCTGTAAGGCAAAGGACACTGTCAATAGGACAAAACAGCAACCAACAGATTGGGAAAAGATCTTTACCAATTCTACACTCAATAGAGGGATAATATCCAATATATACAAAGAACCCAAGAAGTTAGACTCCAGAGAACCAAATAACCCTATCAAAAAATGGGGAACGGAGCTAAACAGAGAATTCTCAACTGAGGAAACCCGAAGGGCTGAGAAGCACCTAAAGAAATGTTCAACCTCCTTAGTCATCAGGGAAATAGAAATCAAAACAACCCTGAGATTCTACCTCACACCAGTCAGAATAGCTAGTATCAAAAAGTCAGGTGACAGCAGATGCTGGTGAGGATGTGGAGAAAGAGGAACACTCCTCCATTGCTGGTGGGATTGCAAGCTGGTACAACTACTCTAGAAATCAATTTGGCAGACCCTCAGAAAATTGGACATAATACTACCTGAGGACCCAGCTATATCACTCCTGGGCATATACCCAGAAGATGCTCCAACATGTAATAAAGACACATGCTCCACTATGTTCATAGCAGCCATATTTATAATAGCCAGAAGCTGGAAACAACCCAGATGTCCCTCAACAGAGGAATGGATACAGAAAATGTGGTACATTTATACAATGGGATACTATTCAGCTATTAAAAACAGTGACTTCATGAAATTAGCAGGCAAATGGATGGAACTGGAAAATATCATCCTGAGTGAGGTAACTCAGTCACAAAAGAACAAACGCAATATGTACTCACTGATAAGTGTATATTAGCCCAATATTTCGGAACACCCATGATTCAATTCACAGCAACTGTTGGACTGAGAGTAAGGTCCCAGATGGAGGACTTGTAGAAGGGACTGAAGTAGGTGAGGGAGTTTGTAGCCCCATGGGTACGGAAAAACTGTGTCAACTTGTCAGGTCCCCTAGTGCTCCCAGAGACTGGATCACCAACCAAAGAATGCATATGGAGGGACCCATGGTGCTGGCCACATATGTGGCAGAGGAGGGCCTTGTTGGCCATCATTGGGAGGAGAGGCCCTTGAGTCTGAGAGTGTTAGATGCTCCAGTATAGGGGAGTGCCAAGAAAGGAAGATGGGAGTGTGTGGGTGGGTGGGGGAATATCCTCACAGAGTCAAAGGGAAGGGGGATGGGATATGGGTTTTCCAAAGGGGAGACCTGTAAATGGGGAAAATGTTTGAAATATAAATAAAGTATCAAAGAAGTTTACACTTAGTTAAGAAGAAGGTAAATGAGCAAGTAATACATAATTATTTATTTATAAAAGATATATACATATGGTAGACGAATAACCAAAGATGTTCCTTCTCCTTATGTTGATCCCATTCTTGATAGATACCCTTGCTCTTAGTTTGAAATTCTTTTAGCTACAATACACATTATATACATATATACATAAAAATATAAATGTATGTGCATATGCATATTATAATGCATTTATATATGTGTGTGTGTATATATATTATATATATATATATTTTAATCTTAGTATTCTGAAAAAGATTGACTATTCAACCATGTTTCTCCAATGAATTTTATTCCTGCAATAGTACAGCTTTAATACCATACAAATGTTTTTTACATGTTTTCCTTGTATTTATTAAAAAATCTATTCATATTTGAAAGTACTTATACTAGTATTATTTCTTTTAAAATTTGGACTTTACTTAATGTTTTCATAAGTATTTGAAAATCATACAATTGTTTCAGGCTTTGTTTTCAAAGTATGTTATAATTTAATATTGTAAGAAGTTTATTAGAACGTAAAACACTAATCCTTTAAAGTTCTGCTAATTAAAGTCTTTTTGATAATGATAAATTTTTTGTTAGATAGGGGATGGATAGAATTATTTCATTCCCCTAGATCTATGTAATAATAATATTGATGAATACTTCAAATTGCTGCTTAAATTTTGGGTTGTAGTATTCTGCAAAATCCACTACTATATCATTAGGAATATTGAAGCTTTGAAGGGCTTATAAATGGTGTACTATCAAGTTGATATTTTTGTTGCTGCTTTGGTCAATCTTTTGAAAAGGAAATGGTATGTTATTTGTTTCCTAAACCAGGATAATAATACATTGAGTAAATTAAAAACAAATCTTACGAACATTGTTGGTTTTAGATGTAATGATTCATTTACTTTTATTTGATGTATATATTTATGTTTTGCCTGTAGGTGTGTCTTTGTATCATATTCATGCAATGCCCATGGGGTCGATAGGAGCTTATCAGATGACCTGGAAGCAGAATTACCCTCTCTTTGGGTACTGAGAATTCAACCCAGGTTTCTAAAAGACCAGGTAGTATTCTTTTTTTTAAAGTTAGATTTATTTATTCATTTTCAAGTAATATCATTATTTGTATTTGGAAGAAAAATGCTAAGTCTGATCCTCCACATGGTATTATTTTACATAGCACATTTATTTTATGATAATATATTTTGATTACATAGAAAATAATAATTAAGTTGTGGATCTAACACTAAAAACCATAGGTGCATAAATATATTTTCTGTCTTATATTTTTGATGAAAAGTAAATTCATCTAGATGCAGTCTTGTCCACTGTTAATCCAAACACTGCAACGACAGATGTGAGGTGGATAATGATTTTCAGGCTAGCCTGGAATACACAATGAGAACCTAGGTCAGAAAAAGTTATTCTGGATTATGTGAGCCTTTCATTATATTTGTGTGTTTACTATTTTTAAATTGTGTATTTATTGGCAAAATCTATTTTTATCAACAATTGCAACATGAATGATATTGTTTAATGACTATATAAACCTGAAGTGTCTCTTGCTTTCAATTTAGCATTCCCACATACTGGTAATATGGGTGCTTTTGAAAATAGGATTTAAATAAATCCAATAAGCAAATGCAATAATTATTTTAAATTAACCATACTTCCAAGATAGTGATAAAAGAAATTTGGAATTTCTAAGCCCCTTCTCCTGCCTCTTAGTTTTATTGTACACATTAATTTTCTCACAAGCCTAGTTAGATGCATTTTTTAAATTTCAATTTGTTTTTATTCTTAGTTCTAATCTTTACTTTGCAAAATGTTATAAATAATATAGCATAAGCTGATGTTTACTGTCTGCTGCATTTTGTTCATAACTTCTTTTTTATTATAGCCACTTTGTAAATCATGTAATAATGCTTGTGATCCTTGTCCTGTGTTTGTTCTAGGTTTACTTGCCATTAGTATGGCTTTTTTTTAATCAAGAGATTGTAACACCTAATTCATTCTTACAGAATTTTTCCTAAGTCACTTAATTTATTATTTTTTCAATTTTACTTTATGCTTAAGTATTTTTTTTGTTTTGTTTTGTTTTTCTTTTTTTTTCTTTTTTTTCCTCCTCTTTTATTTTTGATACTTTATATACATTTCCAATGTTTCCCCTTTTCTGAGTCTCCTCTTTGGATACCCCCCATCCCCTCCCCAACCCGCCTCTAGGAGGGAATTCCACCTCCCACCCCCCTCCCGAC
>CM052722.1:68800372-68828584 GCA_028551405.1 Uromys caudimaculatus
CGCCAAACTGATTTCCAGAGTGGTTGTACCAACTTGCAATCCCACCAGCAATGGAGGAGATTTCCTCTTTCTCCACATCCTCGCCAGCATCTGCTGTCACCTGAGTTTTTGATCTTAGCCATTCTGACTGGTGTGAGGTGGAATCTTAAGTATTTTTTGTTTTGAATCTTTAGTTGCTATATATTTGTGCATATTTTTAATCTGAAATATGTATATAGCATTTAATGATCATATCAGATTAATAATTACATCTCCTTTTATACTTACTTTATGTATAGAAATAGTTTGTTCTCTCTTTCAAGTTGTTTTGAAATATAATGTAAATTATTATAGACTATATTTACCCTATTGTGTTGTACATTTGAACGAAGATGAAACAGAAAATCTAAACAAATTAACAATGAACAGCCAAGACTAAATCAGTAATCAAGCCTCCTATCAAAGTCCTAATGACATCACTGTTGAGTTCTATAAAATGTTTAAAGAAGAACTAAATTCAATCCTGAAAGTATTCAGCAAGTTGGAAAGTAGAAAACTGCAAAATTCATTCTATGATCTCACTACAATACTGCTACCAAAATCAAACACACACACACAAACACACACACACACACACACACACACACTCTCATGGTAGATACAAATGTGCTAGAAATACATAGATGTAAATCATTTCAACTAACTAAAGCAAATACAATTGTACAATGAAAAAAAATGTACAGCATAGCTAAGTAGGATTTTATTCTGCATAGAAGAAAGTTTGAACATATGAAAATCAAGCTTGAGAGAACTGTATATATTTACAGTGTAAAACATGATGTTTTGTGTGTATTTTATACAACAATCTCTTGAGAATTTACCTAAATTTGTGTCACAGCTCTCTTTTATCCTCAAACCAGAAAAAAAACTATTGCAGGTGCAAAGGCCATGGAAAAGTCTTTCCATGGGGACTGAGGGAGGACGGGAAACACTAAGAAAATGCCATGATGATATCTATGTCTAATCCTTTGTAAGCTAATGAAATTTTAAGAGAAAATTCAAGAGATGAAAAAGAAAACTCACCTAAATTGCGTTACGATAGTGGCTCAATATTTGAAGTAAATCTATATAATAACCTAGAGAAAATGACATTTTAAAAATAGTATATTTTTATTTCCCCAAAGAACAAGCATCTATACTTATATGCAGACATTTTTCATGTTTGTCAGTTATCTTTTATTATTTATAATCTTTTTATGGGTTCTGTATCTTATGTTTATTCCTACTCTTTATTTATATGGGACACAACATTTTCTCCTGTTTGCAAAATATTGTCTACTTTTATTACATAAGAACTCCAATGATACTTGCATATTGATCTTTTTATACAGATATTTTATTAAGCTCAAATTCGGTGTAAAGTTTTTAATATACATTATTGCTAAATGAAAAGACATGAATTGTAACATTTTTCCCTGAAATATTTATATATTTTACTTATATATGCTAAATAATTGCATATTTCAGAAATCCTGGATGAACAGGGACAGACACAATAGCTGGACTTTTTCTGCTGTTCCTGACGTGAGGTGGACTGTCTCTGGTGTTTCACTAGAAAGTATGCTGTTCTCTGTATTTTAGATAGTTACCAGCTAAGCTGAGAATACGTATTATAGAACACATCTTCTGATTTCATTATATTTATAAGGTATATATGTGCATATTCATTTAGAAATATGTTGTATTTTAAACTTTTCCATCTCACTTTTTTTCTGCAATCCAGTTGATAGTCAAGATTTTATTCCTTTGGCCTATATTATAATTCACACTTTGAAGCTATTAATGCAAAATAGGACTTGATCTATTTGGTCATAATCAACACTTTAATATATTAGCAAAATACTTTTTGATTACTTTAATATTTGTTGTTTCTATGCTCATGAGACCACACATATTTATTTCATTCAAATGTTATTTTATCCCCCCCAAAGGCCTCATTATTTTCTATCTGCATGATGTTGTGCAAGTTACTCAACTTCTATGGCTTCCAAATCTTGAATTTTTTTTTTTGTGAAGTCTATGGAGTAAAGCTCAGTTTACTGGTGAATGTATATTTAACTGCCTCTAAAAGTTGCTCTCCATAGTTATTGAACTTAATATTCTTACCTTTATTGAGTAAATTTTCATTGTAATTTTATAGAACATGAATATTAGCGTTAAAAATTTGTTAACATAGTGATAAAGTTATCATATGCCTTGAAAATAATTTCTTTTTGCTATAATTTCTAAGAAATTTGTATTTGTTTCATGATTATTTTCAAATGTGTATCCATTTTATGATTTCTAAAAAAAAGCTATGCGTTTATCAAGTTTTCTATTTTTTTCTTTATACTTTTACAGCCTTGTACTAATTTGTTTGATATTTATTTTCTATATAAAGATGATTTTTGAATAGCATTATTCAATTTTCTTTTAAATTAATATTGTTAAGACTATACATATTCCTCTAACATCCGTTTTAGTTTGATAACTAAGACTTTGAGATATAATAATTTAAATGCTTAATACATAAATTTTTTGGTCTATCCTTAAATCTAACTAGTTTATTTTAAACAAAACTTAAGTTACCTTTTATGTTTTATGCCTGTATTTCCATTTATTCCTACTTCCTGAAGTTAAAGAAAGTAGTAACCTGTATAGTCCCTGCTTTTGTATTTCTCTCAAATTTTTCTGTATGAGTTGCCATGAAAGAATTACATGAAGTGTTTTCTAAATGTTTTGTAGAATTTTCAACCCCTCAGACAACCACAAAAGGAAGTAATTCTCCCAAAACACATGTTATGGACTTTGCTAGAGTAGTTTTCAGCAGATATATACCCATCCTGAGAAAAAGCAGGAAATCAAACTAGTTTAAAGATGTCAGAATGCATTAAAAAATAAACATAATTGGGACGTCCAGTCCTAAAGAGAAGGAAAAGTAACTAAAGTCAATCCAACCTTTCACCTGCCACCTTTAGATGTCATTCCTTATGGTCAAAAAAAAATTACAGTATATCATTTCAACTCTTATAATATTTTTGCAAGTGCATTGAATCAGGTAGGCCTCAAGCACACAGGAAATATTTATTTTTGTTCAGAGTACAGAGGGTTGACCACATCATGGCAAAGAGGGCAGGGAAAAGCTTGCCCTGATGAAGAGGAAGTAAGCTAGAGCAGTTCATGATAGCAGACAAGAATGAAGAGGAAAGGAGAGAGATCAGGGAAAACAGAACCATAGGCACATGCCGCAAGGTACCTATTTTCCCAAACTGGATCCCAACTACTACTATTTACCACCTTCCCTTAATATTATCATCTTATGAATTGATGCATTAATCAGGTCAGACCCTCAGTAATCAATGGCTTCTCAAAAGCCCATAATCAAATGCTCAACACATAAAGCAGTGGAAACATTTATATTCAAACTGCAATAAAAGCCTATCTCATCCTTTAGATGTACAGTATTCATTTAATAATTCTGTGTGTTGACATTACATGCAGATAAGTTGGCAGTTACAACTTCTCTATCAATTTATCTTTTGATATATTTCTATACCTTCTTCATCTTAATCCTTTTTTAAAATTTATTGATTCTTGCTTGCAAAATAATTTTCTATAATTTCACATTCAGCCTGTATGTGTCTTTACATTCTTTTTTTACATGCCACATAGTATTTGATTTTGTTCACCCTGCTTTTAACTGGATAAATGTTATGTTGAAAGTTATTGAAATATAGGTATTTGTACATATTTGTTGATTTTTCTTATACTTGTGTTGGCTTTTCTATTTGTTTCTTCATTTAATATTTATTTTTGTGCTTTGATGATTATTATATTGGTACAGTTTGATTCTTTACTCTTTTTGTGTATCTGCTTGTAGTCTGAATGAGAAATGGTCTCTTGTGCTTGAACACTAGGACTTCAGCTATTGGCTCAGTTTCAAAATGTTATGGATCACTTAGGAGGTGGAGCCTTGTTGTACAAAGAACGTCATCTATTGGTAGTCTTTGAAGTATGTATTTGTTTGTTTGTTGCTTGGGAGTGTCTGTATAGGTGTGCATGTGCAAATGCATGTATGTATATGAATGTTTTTTATATGTGTATCATGATTCATTTATGGAGGTCAGAGGAGAAAATGTGGAAATATATTTTCTCCTTATACCACCTTGGTCCTGGGGACTAAATGCATGTTGACAGTTTGGGTGACAAGTAACTTTACACACTGAAACATCTTGCCAGCCTGCTTTGAGAATTTACAGAATGGTCCAGCTTCTTGTTCTCTCTTTGCTTATTGTGTGTGTATGCAATGTAACTGGCCACTTTGATGTCCCTACAGACATTCTTTTCCTGCCATAATTGATTGCCTTTCTTTTTGCAGGTCAAAATAAACCTTTCTCCCTTATCTTGGTTTTGTCATGGTATCTTCTAGCAACAGGAACAAAAACAAGATACTATTGTTCTAAAAGAACTTATACTTTTGAATGCTGTCGTCATGATAGCCATGTTTTTTGTTGTTTTTCATTTCTGACAGTGCGACTATACTATGCATATTCTTAAATAATTGATTTGGCGGTCATGAATATTATTTCTTTGGTTTATCATTAAATTATTTTATTTCCCCTAAAGTGTACCCTTGATGAGTATAATAATTTTGTTTGACAATTATTTACTTTGTCAGATGTAGATAAAACAAGAGAAATCATCATATATTTTCATTTGTGGGTAGAAAACAAAGCAAAGATAATGAGGAAGTAAGACTATAATTTAATAATGGATATACTATTTTTTCCAGAAGCATGTTGGTTTCTTTCTATACTCATTTCTACCAAGAAAATTTAAATGAGAATAATTTTTTGCAAAATATATTTGATTTCAATAAAGTTGGCCTTATTACATATAATTTCAGCAAGAATAATGATTTAATGTACACATATTGGTATTTCTAGAACATAATTCTCTCTTTGATTTTTCAGATGGATAGAAAGGCTGGCCTTGAACTCCTTCACTATGCACTGGGAATGACCTTGAACTTCTTGATCTTTCAGTCTTCACTACCCAAGTATAGGTTTTAGAACTCTGGGCTACCACACCTTGAATGTGATTTTAAGGAATTTCAATCAC
Organism: Uromys caudimaculatus; assembly: GCA_028551405.1. Classification (NCBI taxonomy): domain Eukaryota; kingdom Metazoa; phylum Chordata; class Mammalia; order Rodentia; family Muridae; genus Uromys; species Uromys caudimaculatus. The sequence continues at coordinate 68,805,512 of CM052722.1, forward strand.
ATTATATCAGGAAGCCATGCCTCAAGACTCAATGCCAGATATTTCCTTTGGTACACACAGATTTAAGAATAATCTAGTTTTATTGAGGTATACAATTTATTTTCAGTTTTCTGGAATTACTGGATGCTTACTAAACCTGTTAGGCCTAGAATCCTTAAGTCTAGGAAGTTGTTCAGGTTTTGAAAGAGAGTTTATTTGCTATAGAATTTATCGTCAGATTCTTTCTTTCTTTGTTTCTTTCTTGCTTGTTTTCTTTTCTTTTCTTTTTTATTCTTCTAGAAACATAGGTAACTCAATCACTGGGTGCAACAGTGAAAACCTAATCTTGTAAGTCATATTAAATCTAATTTCTCCCATGGCAAATCCTAGTAGATTCGCCATAAGCTAGGAGCCTCTATAGTGGCTACATCTTGCCCTTACATGCTATGTTATCCCAGTTCCAAAAGGCCCTCTCTCTCATGTCCTGCTCTCTTCCCCTATCCAACCCAGAATTCCCTCCTACTTGCCCATGGATTGGTTCCTTTATTCATTAGGGGATTAGTTCATAAGACGTCACCTGAGTATATGACTCACTCCTTGTCCACAGCCCCTCCCAGGGAAGCAGAGTTAACATCAAAATACAAACAGCACTAGGCCTATCCTCAACACTTCCCCATTTCTCTTCACTTAAACACTCTTATATCTCAGATATAAATTGAGCACAATTATTACCATTTTGTAATGTAGAAGGTATAATAAGATAGACCTAACACCCAGTCCATCATTTTTGTCATTAAGATAGACCGATGTCATCTGTCCTAACTAAAAGACTTATGTCCTGGCATTTGATTGTATGCCATCTGAAAACCATCCTCTTAAATCTGTTCTATCCATGTAAATAGCCTGGGTTGGCTATGAAACTATAAGTCTTCAACACCATCAGAAATCCAAGAAGGACTAATATTAACTGAAAATATATAGGAAGCCTAACACAGCTTCCAGAACTGAGACAAATTGTAGAGACAGCTGCCTAGCCATACAGCCCCAGTAAGTCAGGAAGTTAGTGCACCAGTCTTCAGCCTTCTGGCCCAGGATCATCTGACAGACCTTCGAGAAACCGGAATTATTAAGGACGAGCCTACTCTGTCTCCACAGAACTAAGCTGTCCTAACCTGGCAATTGTGTCCTTTCAAGAACAGTACAGGTCTGCAGGAGAGAAAGGCATTTCTGCCCAGGGGCGACCTAGTCACAATGTACAGTCTCACCTGGAGGTAAGATGCTCAGCTTCTTCTTTGAATCCATGAATGGGAAGCTATTAGGAGCAGATTTGTCTCAACAACAAGTGAATAAATAACATTAAATGCCACATTCTGTGGATTTCTGACATTTTTGAAAACCACCTATCTATGTAAAGTAATCTGGACTGTTCTACACTAACATGAGATATTTCTAAAAAAAATCTTGTAAACACCCTAACAATAAACACAAAGCCACAAATTTGTTATCTGGCCCTTAACTCACAGGCTTAATCAGCTCAGATCAGTTTATAATAATAGTTATAGAAGGGCTGGGTTTAAACCCTGTACTTTTAAAATTTTTATATCAATAGAAGAAATTTATACCAATGAAAATCTTGATTTTGCATCAAAATAAGTTCTAAGAAGCAAGAATTCCAGAACAATTAACATTTGTTGTGAAGCTGTTAGACACAGAGATGATATTCCTGTAGTTAATAATATAATATTGTTAATCTAGACATTTACTTTATCATCTGCTTAGGTATCCTTTAACAACCACTCTGAGATCCCATTGAGTTTCTCAGCCACTCTTTAAATATACTAGTTCAAATTCACCAAAATCCTACTTATGACTGTTGTAAAGAAAATAAAGCATCTTTCTGTCCCTTATGCTCAAGTGTATATTAACATAATTTTGTTAAACTCCAATTCTACTTCAAACTAGCTAGTCCTGAAATTCTTTTCAATGTCAAAGCTGTGTATTCCATTTAGGACTCAGATGAGGTCACTAAAAGAATAAAGAAAGTCAGAAGGCTGTTGTGGACAACAGAGTGAAATTGCACCTCTTGTCTCTGTCTTCCATACCACATCACATGCTGATACCCCCAAAACTCTGAAGGCTGAGGCAGGGGCATTTTGTGTTTCACAGAGTCTATATAACATGGGAGACCCTTTATAAAACCGAGCTAAATCAAAACTGAAATGAGAGACATCAAAATCGTAAAAACATACTCAATATTGTTAATCATTTAGAACATGGAAATTAAATCATTAACATGCAATTGCATATTTGTCAGAATTGTTAAAATTCAAAATACAACAACAACAACTAATAGTAAGATTTTGGGACAATAGAAGGTGACCTTTATTGTTGGTGGGAAGGTGCAGCTAATTCAGAAAGCAGTGTGATGGGTTGTTTTCAGAACTGTGCATAGGCATACTAACTGATCCAGGAATCACAGCCCTTGGAATTTACCAAGTTTGTCTCAGAATTTAAATTCTTGAAATTATGCAGTAATTCTACTTGCAATCATCCGAACTGACACCAGAGAAGGCTTTCAATGGCTAAGTGAACAGCGAACTGCTTCATCAATACACGGAACTTTGTTTCAGCAATAAAATCCAATGATTTTTATCAAGCCGAGAGTAAGCTCAGGTGAATCTTGAATGTATTTTGCTAAGTGAAAGAAACTGGTCTAAAAAGGCTGCATACTGTTTGAAGGCAATTTTATGACCTTCTGGAAAAGGCAAAACTATTGAGAAGGTAAACAAATCTCTAGTTGCCAATGATTTGGAAGTGAAAATTGATTAGGTTTTTCACAAGGGGATTTCTAATACAGGGAAACTATTTTGTTTAGTACTTCAAGGGTGAATACAAGATTTTAAGTATCTATCAAAATGAATAGAACTTTACAGCTTAAAATCTAATGGTAATGTATGCATTCAAGGATTGAATGAAGGAGGTGCATTACAGAATTATTTAAAAACCTCACTTGAGGGAGTTTAAGCAACAAAGCGCTGACTTAAGCAAATGTGGAAATGTGTAGAATTTGTAAGACTAAAAACAGAGAAACTGTACATAAGAAAGCCTAGTTAATAAGCCAGTTTCCCACCACAAAATTTATAATCAAATTTAACACTAGATATACATAACAGAAGACAGGTTTTCAGTGATGGAGTAGAGACTTATAGATAAACATCAGTACCAAATCCTGCCACTGAAGAGTCATGGACCCTGACATGGCCATCAGTGGCAGCTCAAGCTGGGATCTCACCATGACCCCAGGTAGCAGGGCAGGCCACTCACAACAGGGTATTCTCTCCACCCTCGAGTCTCCAGTTCCATCTCTCTTCACAATGCTCAAGTTTCTCCATTTCTCTTCCTCTCCCATAGGCACACCACATATTTGCACAGTGTAGTGGCTGTCTATATAGTCTGGCCACATGTCTGGTGGGCATCTGGGTGACATCCTTTGTCTGCACTGTGTGGTATTGCGACAAGTGGGTCCCTAGTGCCCTCCTGTGCCATGTGCGAGGGCCGGTCTGTGGGTGGCATAGTGGTTCACAGAACTCTGTCTGTGGTGAATGTAGAGACTCTGTGTATCAATAGCCTGTGTATCTATACTCTGTGTATGTGCTGTGAGGCAGAGCACAGGTCTGTGGGTGTCTTTCCCTACCCACACTTTCTGCATGGGGAAACACTGGTCTCTGTCTGTCTTCCCCCTTCTGTACTGTGTTGCATATATTTGAGTTCATTTGGTTTTATGTGTCCTAGGCATAAAAGAGCTTTAGTCACCAAGCCAAACATCAAGCTGAGATGACCAAAAGACTATCATCTGCTTTGTCATTGCCTGATAATAAGAACACTGCCACAACAAGGTTTCTTTTAGCCAATTGACAGGCACTTAGGGCATGTCTTAGAGTTTGATTGCTGTGAGGAGACACCATGACCATGGAAACTCTTATTTTTTAAAATTTTTTATTGGTTATTTTGTTTATTTGCATTTCAAATGTTATCTCCCTTCCCCAGTTTTCTCTCTGAACCCCCCATCCCATCCCTCCCCTTTGCCTCCACGAGGGTGCTCCCCCACCCACCCACTAACCTAGTAATCCCCTATGCTGGGCCATGGCAACTCTTAACATGGAAAACATTTAATTGGGGCTCCCTTACAGGTTGAGAGGTTAAGTCCCTTATCATTATGGCAGGAAGCATGGCAGTGTTTAGGGATGAATGGCACTGGAGGAGCTGAGAGTTCTACAGCTAGGAGAAGACTGGCTTCCAGGCAGCTAGGATGAGGGTCCTAAAGCCCACGCCCACAGTGACACACCTACTCCAACAAGGCCACACCTACTCCAATAAGCTTACACCTCCAAATATTGTCACTCCCTGAGCCAAGCATATTCAATCCAACAAAGGATATCTTCCTAATTAGTAATTTATGGGGGATGGCCGAGTCCATTGTGGGTGTTGCCATCCCTGAGCTGGTGATCTTAGCTTCTATAAGAAAGCAGTCTGAGCAAGCTTTAAATAACAGGCTCTAAGTAGCATTCTTTCATGGCCTCGGGGTTCCTTTCCTGTTTGAGTTTCTGCCTAAATTTCCTTCAATGGACTGTGATATGAAAACCAAATAAACCATTTCTTCCCCAAGTTGCTTTGGTAATGGTGTTTCATCATAACAATAAAAATCCTAAATAAGACAAACACCTTGAATACGTATACTTGCAATACAATATGGCAGTTTGCATGGTTATGAGGTGCTAATAGAAGCCAAAAGAGGGCTTCAGATACTCTGGAGACAGAATAATAAGGGACTGTAAGCAACACCACATGAGTGCTAAGAATCAAATATAGGTTCCTGGAATTTGCAGTGAATTCTCTTAACCACTGAGAATCCTCTTCAATACATTAACCATACTTTCATTAGAAATATCTTTAAAATAATGACAATTTTGACAAACATGAGAATTTTGAGAACACTGATCTATTGCCCATGAATCTCAAAGAGTAACATGCCAAGAATCTTTAAATACTGACAAGCTTGTTTTTTGTAACTCAATGTGAAAATTCTAAAATATTTCATTGCTGATGAATAAACATACTTTGTTTTAAAACTTACAAGACAGAATGACATAATGATATTGACAAGGAAATGGATGTGGTAGTTGAGTATTATGTTAAGGATAATAAGCCATACCCAGAAAGATAGTAATAAATAAGTAAATATATGAGTAAGTAAATAAATAATTTTATTTAAAAAACAGATAAATTCTAATAGATCATGATGCTACAAAATATGTGACTAGTACATTTTAAAATTCTTTCATCAAAAACAGAGAATGTCACTGACACTCTCACAGTCAAGAGAAGATGAAGAGAACATGAGAATTACATGAAATGAACTGTCCTGAATGACATCCTTGAGAAAAAAATGGACATTATGAGAAAATTAAGAAAATATGAGTTTAGGATGGATTTCAGTTAACAAAAATGCTCAATATCAGTTCATTAATTATGACAGATGTATCATTTTATTCTAAGACTGAGAAATTGGAAATTGTAAGTGTGAGGTATATGAGAACTACATACTATCTTTGGCATGATTCTAAGATTGTTCTACAGTAGCTTATTAAAAATTATTCCTAGGACTTAAAAAGATGGAGTCTTAGAACCTCTAAGTACTAAGCAATAGCAAAATTTAAAAACTCAAAATGACAACAACCAACTGATGAAATGAAGTTTATACTATGTTGCCATGACATTCAGAAGATCAGACTTAGGACAGGCAGTATCAATCACAGATGTTCATAAAGGTGTCAATATTTCTCCAACTCACTAACTAACAACTATTGGCAGGTGCTGACTTAATCTGGCAGCTGCCAACACCAGAAGGTGCCATCTCCCATGAGTAAAAGTAATGAGGCCCTTATTCCCTAACAAATAAAACTAGATCATCCTCATTAAATGGCTTGGTAATTCACTTTATATTGGGAGCACTACATAATATCACACATAAAGTAATTGTCTTCCCCTACCTTTTGTTCTTGGTCTGGAACCACACTAAATAGTGCAAAGTTTCCTGAATCAGGAACGAAAGTGTGCATTTAGTTATAAAATGATCTCTCTAAGTATTCTCTCATTTTATACAGGGTTCTTTGGTTTCTATCAGGTTTGTGTGGCTAAGAGGCTAATGAATCTGCTTCTGCCTGATGTGTACACATTGCTATATAAAAAGTTTACAGAAGTAGAGATAAAAACTGAGGGCCAAAGAAAGATCTGAGGAAAGTGTTGCAGGGCATGCTAAATTTGCCTACGCACTAAAAGATTAATAATTATTTACGAGGAATCAGGCTGATAACATTTGTTGGCATCAAAATTGTGCAGGTCTACTGTTCCTGAAACAAAGTCTCATTTCACTGTTCATTTCATATCCTCAAACAGTAGCTTGTCTTCTTAGGGTGAATTGACATCTCAATGAACCCACCAGTAGTTGAAAATACAGTGAGATGAAAATACATTTATTATGCCTAATGTACAAACAGCTTATTCCAGCCTGCATTAAATGCATGCACAACACTTGCATTATGCTGTAGTTGGGGAAGTAATCTAACACAAAGACAACTTTACGAGGAAGTATTGAATATTTCATGTCATTTGTGGAACACAGTACACTAGAATTGATCAGTTGTTTCCGTAGTGATTGCATTGTTAACTAGGAGCTGGAGCTAGCTGTTGCAGCCCAGCAGAGCATAGAAATATTACATGGCTAGCCCAAAGAAAGACCAAAATCTCAGATTCAGTTTATATTAAATATTGTCAATGCTTTTTTAACATCATAGGGTTTAAAAATTAATTTGAAACATATTTGTGTAATGGTGGCTTTCAGTGAAATAAAGGCACTGTCTTCCAAAACACATTGGAATTTTTTTATACTTATATTTGGAGTTTAAGCATACAATTCTTAGGTCTATGCTAACCTGTTACAAAATACTAGTGTGTACTGAAAGCCAATGCAGCATTATCATTCTACATATATTTCAAAAAAATAAATTCTCAGAATATTGTCTTCAAAATAATTGAGCACTTTTCATAAATAAGCTTTCTAACAGGGTACTTTATTATTGTTTTTGTGAGACAGGATCTCATTCTGCATCCTAGGCTGTCCCTCACCACATGGAACTACTGTTATCCCCTAAGTCTAGGATTATATGCAGGAGCCCATTGTGACTGACTTACATATTTCAAAAATTAGAAATAAAACAATTATTTGAAAAAGTCATACTGTAAACAAATATTGATGCTTAATTATCAGTCATATTTTATTTATGCTTTGATTATGAAAAACTTATCTAAGAAAATACACAATGGGAATAAGGACAGCACAAGTTTTTAGATGATTACTCACCAAATGGAAAATTGCGTATTATCTTTACTTGTTTCAATCACAATTATTATGGTTAATATTGACATACATTTTTAAAATGTTAAATAAAATACAACAAAGACACTCAAAATACTTAGGACAATGTTTTGAACGTATTTAGGCATCATTTATTCTATTTTTTATATAAAGAGTTTACCAATTGAACAAAAGTAAAAGGTTTACATTATGGTATTTTAGTCAGGTTCAAGGCAACATTACACTGGATTATACCTTTCTCCCATTGATGACTCATCTGTCTACTTAAACAAAAAAATCAGATCACCTATATTTTGCATGGGAGAGAAACATGGAAGTATCATCTTTCTAAGTCTGGCTTGTTCCACTTAACATGTGGAATCCTGCAGCCAAACAGTGAAATCTCATCTATAGGCCTTAGAGGCTGATAGCATCCTTAACTCATTGATTGTTAGAGAATCAATTAGTGGGTTTGCTATATTAATACATTCCGAAAAGTTTTTAACCTGTTACAGCATTTTAGCCACTCCTTTATCCATTAGTCCCAGGATGTATGTTTGACATGAAGGTGAACAAAAAATGACTATTTAGGAGACAAAAGATGGCTGAAGATAAATTGTAATTAGTCTCTGGACATGGAACATTCCACCTTCTCCATAGCACTAAAGCTCTATTCAGTCAATCAGCCTTTGTAAATATAACTTTCTTCTGGAGAACTTGTTCACCTCTCTCTCTCTCTCTCTCTCTCTCTCTCTCTCTCTCTCTCTCTCTCTCTCTCTCTGTGTGTGTGTGTGTATGTGTGTGTGTGTGTGTGTGTGTGTGTGTGTTGGGTGGATTCAACTTATCAAGGTAAAGGAAGTTGGAAACTCTGAGTGTCTATCAAAGGAAACAACAGTGCTTACCACAAATCCAAAATATATTGCAGTTCTTTTGTTTCACATGTAAGTGTTTCTAACATATTCTATAATTGAGTTTGGATGATTATTTCTTTAGGGAAATTTGTCACCCAACATGGAAGTCACACTTCTGGAAGGAGTAGAATTAGGAAAGATGCCAAAAACATTCAATTGTGATGATAGAACATACAAAGGATTCATCCAAAGAATACATTGCTAAATTGATTTATGGCTGGGAAACTGATATTAATGCAACAACTTTCCCCATATAAGCGGAAACTGAAATTTCCTTCCTAGCTCCTCTGAATATCCTTATTTCCAGAAGAAATATCTGTTCTGGAAACCTATGAGATCTCAATGTAGATCCATTTCTTCTTCTCAGACAAGTATTAATATTTTCACATTGTTATAATAATGCAAAACTTCCAGAGATCATAATTGTAATTTTCAAAGAAGGTGACTGTATAAATTACAAATATAAACATTTTACTCAAATGAATATTTATGCTATTTATAAAATTCTTGGCTCCTGTTTGCTCTGCAATGTATTTTTCTCTCATCATTGAGGAGTCCATCCAACGCAAACATTTTGTTTGAGAATTTAGATTCTGATCAAATCCCAATACTGTAATGTAGAAACTTTTCTAAGGAAAATAAATGGGAAAGTGTTGACAGGATTATTTATAATCGTGCAGGAAAAACAAACAAATATATATTTAGCTGATATCCTTATTTTCAATCCATTGAGTATCATACGAAAATAGAATTAATGTGTGAAATTGTTTCCTTTGTCATACATATCATTGTTGTAATTGCTGTTGTCATTACACTCCTTCCTATTTTGCAAAACAGAACTCCCTTTGGGGAACTAATATTACTGCTGTCAATGTGTTCATCTCTGAGCCATAGTACAGACTTGTAGCAAACACTGAATGACTGTTATATGTACTGAAGATCTGTTTCCCTTAAGACATTCAATTAGCAAAGAATGCTGGCATATACTTGTTATTCCATCACTTGGAAGGCTGAGGTGGGACAATCATGAGTTTGAAAACAGTGTGTTGGGGGTAGGGAGTACATAGGTTAATCCAAACTAAAAACCAAAATTTCAAGGTAGCCTAAGAAAGCACAAATAATTTTCAGAGGACTTACTCTAAAAATATTAAATTAATGTGAGTTTACTGAGCATTCTGGCCTAGAATTTGAAGTGAAAAAGAATTGCATCATTTTATTATGGAGAGGAACTAATGGGCACCTGCAGAGGATATATGCTACTATCAAGTGGTTTTATCTTGGAGTAATAATGGAACAATTCAATGTATGTGAGGTGAGGACATATAAATGATATATATAAGAGACAATTAATTAGGTGTCCAGTACATAAGATCTGGCAATTCTTTTCAATCACATTCCCAATAAATTATTTTTCTTCTCTCATAGCTGAGACCATAAGCATTCACACATTATTTCACCCATCTATCTTCTCAACTAACACTGAATCAAGACTTTTCCTTTTTACCAGAGAGCTGTTAGACAGGAACAATAGTCAACATCTGGGCCACATAACTTCTCTTTATGTGCAGACTACATTTAAAACAGTAAGTGATATAGTAAAATAATAGATATGGCCTTCCAGTCTGCTCCTTTCACCATCCGACAGTCTGCAGGTCTCCCAGGAGACCTGCTGCAATCAGGGACAGAGATGAGACCACTGCCCAAATAACTGCCCCTGTTGGGAACCCCACAGAGCCTAGCAGACTCTGGACTTTTCTTCTTCACTGAAACCCTATCTCTTTTCTCACCTGTACCTCCACAGGGACAGATCTGTATGTCTGCCCCTCTCACCACTCCACAGATTGCAGATCTCCTGGGAGATCTGCAACCTAGGAAACAGAAGGCAGGCTCCAGACAGACACCCAGGCCAGTTAACACCAAAGATAACCAGATGTCAAGAGACAAACACAAGAACATAAGCAAAAGAAGCCAATGTATTTTGGCACCATCAAAACCCAGTTCTGCCACCACAACAAACCATGGATACACCTGAAAAGCATGATGATGACCTAAAACCCTGTCTCATGAAGATAATAGAGAACTTTAAGGAGGATATCAATAACTCACTTAAAGAAATACAGGAAAATACAGGCAAACTGGTAGAAACCCTTAAAGAGGAAACAAATAAATCCCTTAAAGAAACATAGGGTTAAAATTTTTGAGATGGGTGGGTAGCCCCATTCTTCAGAAAGGTTCCTGTCTAAAGGAAATGTAGGGACAAAGAATGGAGCAGAGACTGAAGGAAAGGCCATCCAGAGAACGCCCCACCTGGGGATCTGTCTGATCTGCCAACACCAAACCCTGACACTATTGCTGATGGCAAGAAATGCTTGCTGACAGAAGCCTGGTATGGCTGTCCCCTGATAGCTTCTGCCAGAGCCTGACTAACACAGATGCAGATACTCAGAGCCATTCATTGGACTGGGCTTGGGGACCCAACAGATACCTAAGCGAAGGCCTGACAGAGCTGAAGGGGATTGCAACCCAATAGGAAGAGCAACATCAACTAACCAGACCCCTCAAAACTCCCAGGGACTAAACCACCAACCAAAGAGTATACATGGAGGGATCCATGGCTCCAGGTACATATGTAGCAGAGGATGGCCTTGTCTCACAGTAATGGGAGGGGAGGCTAATTGGTCATGTGGAAGCTTGATGCCCCAGTATAGGAGACTGCTAGAGTGGTAAGGCAGTAGTGAGTGGGTGGCTGTGGGTGCACCCTCATAGAGGCAAATGGCTATAGGATGGGGGGTTGCCGCCAGGAAACTGGGAAGCAGGATATCATTTGAAATGTAATCTAATAAAATGATTAATAATAAAACAAAAAAGAAATACAGGAAAACACAAACAAGTGAAGGATTGAACAAAGAGGTCCAAGACGTATAAATGGAAGTAGAAACAATAAAGAAATCACTAATGGCAGCAACCCTGGAAATGGAAAATTTGGAAAGCGATCACGAGCTAATAGCTGCAAGCAACACCCATAGAATACAAGGGATAGAAGACAGAATCACAGGCCTAGAAGATACCATAGAACATATGAAGAGGGAGTCTGCAGCCCTATGGAGGGAGCAACAGTGTCAACTGGCCTGATCCCCCGCCCCGGTCTTCCTGGAGGCTGGACCATCAACCAAAGAATACACATGGAGGGACCCATGGTTCAGACCACATATGTGGCAGAGGAGGGCCTTGTTGGCCATCAAGGGGATGAGAGGCCCCAGTAAAGGGGAATGTCAAGATGGGAATATGGGAGTGGGCAGGCAGGTGGGTGGGAGGTGGAATTCCCTCATAGAGATGGAGGAGGGGAAAAGGATAGGTGGTCTCCAAAGAGAAGACCTAGAAAAGGGGAAACATTGGAAATGTAAATAAAGTATCAAAAAATAAAAAAATAAATAAAAAATAAAAAAAAGAAGATATGAAGACAAAGGTCAAATAAAATACAAAGCATAAAAATCTCCTAACCCAATACATCCAGGAAATCCAGGACACAGTGAAAAGACCAAAACCTAGAATAAGAGGAATGGAAGAGAACAAAGATTCCCAGCTCAGAGGGCCAGAAAACATCTTCAACAAAATTATAGAAGAAAACTTCCCCAACTTAAGAAAGAGATGGCAATAAAAGTACAAAAAGCATACAGAACACCAAACAGATTGGACCAGAAAATAAAATCCTCCTGTCACATAGAAGTCAAAACACTAGATGCAAAGAACAAAGAAAGAATATGAAAACCTGTAAGGGGGAATGGCCGAATAACATAATGGCAGAGCTACCAGAATTACACCAGATTTCTCAGCAGATACTCTAAAAGCCAGAAAATCTTGGACAAATATCATGCAGACACTAAGAAAACACAAATGTCTGCCCACACTACTATAACCAGCAAAACTCTCAATCACCATAGATGGAAAAACCAAGATATTCCATGAGAAAACCAAATTTGAACAATATCTATCTACCAATACAGCCCTACAGAGGATTCTAGAAGGAAAACTCCAACAACAGGAGGGTAATTATACCAAATAAAACACAAACAATTCATCACCTCACAACGAACCCAAAAGAAGAGAATGGCACACACACACACATAATACCACCTCCAACAACAAAAATAATAAGAACCAACAATCACTGGTTTTAATATCTCTCAACATCAGTGGACTCAATTCCCCAATGAAAACACATTGGCTAACAGATTGGATATACAAGCAGGAGCCAGTAATTTGCTCCATACAAGAAACACCCTAAAGTCAGAGACAGACACTATCTAAGAATAAAAGGCTCAAAAAGTTTTCCAAGAAAACAGTCCCAAGAAACAAACTGGAGTAGCCATTCTAAAATCCACTAAAATAGATTTCAGCCGAAAGTTATCAAAAGAGTTGGGAAAGAATAGTTCATACTCATCAAAGGGAAAATCCACCAAGAGGAACTCTCAATTCTGAACCTCTATGCCCCAAATGCAAGGGCACCCACATTTGTAAAGGAAACATTACTGAAGCTCAAAGCACACATCAAACCTCACACAATAATTGTAGGAGACTTTAATACCCCACTCTCGCCAATGGACAGATCATGGAAACAAACTAAACAGAGACAGAGTGAAACTAAAAGAAGTTATGAAACAAATTGATTTAACAGGTACATACAAAACATTTCAATATACCTTTTTCTTAGCACCTCATGGTACTCTCTCCAAAACTGACCATATAACCAGTCACAAAACAAGCCTAAACAGATAAAAGAAGACTGAAATAATCCCCTGAATCCTATCAGGTCACCAGAGACAAAGGCTATAAGTCAATAATAACAAAAACAACAGAAAGCCCACATACTGAACACACTCTACTCAATGATAACTTGACCAGGTAAGAAATCAAGAAAGAAATTAAAAAGTTTCTATAATTCAATGAAAATGAAGACACAGCATATCCAAACTTATGGCACACAATGACAGCAGTGCTAAGAGGAAAATTCATAGCACTAGGTGCCTTGGAAAAGAAATTGGAGAGATCCTACACTAGCAACTTAATAGCACACCTGAAAGCTCTAGAACAAAAAGAAGCAAGCACACCCAAAAGGAGGAAACAGAAGGAAATAATCAAACTCAGTGCTGAAATCAACTAGTTAGAAAGAAATGGAATGATACAAAGAATCAATAAAACCAAAATCTGGTTCTTTGAGAAAATCAACAAGATAGATTGAACCCTTAGCCAAACTCATTAAAAGACACAGAGACATTATTCAAATTAACAGAATCAGAAATGAAAAGGGAGCCATAACAACAGAAACTGAGGAAATTCAAAAAAGTCGTCAGATCTTACTACAAAAGCATACTCTCTACAAAACTGGAAAATATAGATGAAATTGATGATTTTCTAGACAGATAACACATACAAAAGTTAATTCAAGAGCAGGTAAACTATCTAAATAGTCCCATAAGCCCTAAGGAAATTGAAGCAGTCCTTAAAAACCTCTCAACCAAAAAAAGGCCAGAACTAGATTATTTTAGTGCAGATTTCTACCAGACCTTAAAAGAAGAGCTAATACCATCACTCCTCAAACTATTCCACAAAATAGAAACAGAAGAAACACTACCTAATTCATTCTATGAAGCCACAGTTACTCTGATATCTAAACCACACAAAGACTCAACAAAGAAAGAGGACTTCAGACCAATTTTGCTTGCGATTATTGATACAAAAATACTCAATAAAGTTCTGGAAAACCGAATACAAGAACATATCAAAACCATTTTTCACTAAGATCAAATATGCTTCAGCCCAGCGATGCAGGGATGATTTGATATATGAAAATCCATTAATATAATCCACTGTATAAACAAATTCAAAGGAAAAAAAATTACATGATCATATCATTAGATGCTGAAAAAGCATTTGACAAAATACAACAACAATTCATGTTAAAAGTCCTGGAGAGATCAGGAATTCATGACACCTATGTGAACATAATAAAAGCAGTATAAAGCAAAGGAACAGACAATATCAAATTAAATTGTGAGAAACTTGAAGCAATTCCACTAAAACCAAGGACTGCTCAGTCTTTCCCTCTTTATTCAATATAGTACTCAAGTTCTAGCTAGAGCAATAAGAAAACAAAGGAATATCAAGAGGATACAAATTGGAAAAGAAGAAGGTATGGTATCACTATTTGTGGATATATGATAGTATATATAGACCACCCCAAAAAAATTCAGAGAAATTCTACAGCTGATAAACAACTTCAGCAAAATGGATAGATATAAAATTAACTCAAATAAATCATTAGTCTTCCTTTATACAAATGATAAACAGGCTAAGAAAAAAATAGGGAAATAATACTCTTTACAATAGTCACAAATAATATAAAATATCTTGGTGTGATTCTAACCAAACATGTGAAAGATTTGTATGATGAGAACTTCAAGTCTTTGAAAAAATAAATCAAAGAAAACCTCAGAAGATGTAAAGATCTCCCATGCTCATAGATTGGTAGGATTAACGTAGTGAAAATGGCCATCTTACCAAAAGCAATCTACAGATTCAAATGCAATCCCTATCAAAATTCCAACCCAGTTCTTCACAGACTTGGAAAGAGAAATTCTCAACTTCACATGAAAAAAACAAAAAACTCATGATAGTAAAAAAAAAAAAAAAATTCTTAACAATCAAAGAACTTCTGGGGGAAGCAACATCCCTGACCTCAAGCTACTTTACAGAGAAATAGTGGTAAAAACTGCATGATATTGGTACAGAGACAGACAATTCGATCAATGGAATAGAATCGAAGACCCAGAAATAATCCCACACACCAATGGACACTTGATCTTTGACAAAGAAACCAAAACCATACAGTGGAAAAAAGAAAGTATATTCAATAAATAGTGCTGGTCTAAATTCTGGTCTGCATGTAGAAGAATGCAAATTGATCCATGTTTATCTTCTTGTAAAAATCTCAATTTCAAGTAGATAAAGGACCTCCACATAAAACCAGATACACTGAATCTAACTGAAGAGAAACTAGAAAATATCTTCTAACACATCAGCACAGGGGAATATTTCCTTAACAGAACAGCAATGGCTCAGGATCTAAGATCAACAATTGACAATTGGGACCTTGTGAACCTGAAACATTTCTGTAAGGCAAAGGACACTGCCAATATGACAAAACAGTAACCTACAGATTGGGAAAAGTTCTTCACTAACCTTATATACAATAAGGGGCTATTATCCAAAATATATAAAGAATTCAAAGTATTATACTCCAAAAAAACCCAAATAATCCAATTAAATGTGGTACAAAGCTAAACAGAAAATTCACAACAGAGGGATCTCAAATGTCTGAGAAGCACTTAAAGAAATGTTCAAAAGCCTTAATCATTAGGGAAATGCAAAGCAAAACAATCCTGTGATTCAACATTACAGTAATCAGAATGGCTAAGATAAAAACTCAAGTTACAGCACATGCTGGCAAGGATGAGAAGAAAGAAGAACACTCCTCCATTGCTGGTAAGATTGCAAAATGGTACAACCACTTCAAAAATCAATCTGGAGGTTCCTTAGAAAATTGAAAATAGATCTTCCTGAATGCTCAGCTATTCCACTCCTGAGAATATACTCAAACGATGCTCCACCATACCAGAAAGACACGTATTCCACTATGTTCATAGCAGCCTTATTTGTGATAGCCAGAAGCTGGAAACAATCCAGATGTCCCAAAACTGAAAAATAGATACAGAAAATGTGGTTCATTTGCACAATGGGATACTATTCAGCTATTAAAATGAGGATATCATGGAGTGAGCAGGCAAATGGATGAAACTAGAAAATACCATCCTGAATGACAAAACTCAGACCCAAAGGAACATGTATGGTATGTACTCACTAGTAAGTGCATATTAACAAAAACATTCAGAATAACCATGATACAATTCACAGACAGTAGGAAGTTTAACAAGAAGGTAGGCCCAAGTATCGATACCTGAAACTTACTTAGAAGGGGAACAAAATAATCAAAGGAAGAAGAAGGAGGGATGAAACTGTATAGGAGAGGGGAGGTAAGAGGAGAAAAGGAGGGGCAGGTGCAGGTTTGGGGAGAGAAAGAAGGGACACCAAAAGGTTCAGGAGAATGAATCCAAATATGCATCAGTATGGGTTAGGGGCAGGGGGAATCTCTAAAAAAGTACCAGAGACTTAGGATGTGAGAGGCTAACAGGATTCAATGGGGATGACAGAAGCCAAAATATCCGACAATGGGGAAATGGAACCTGAAGAGAACCCCTACAGTAGATAGACATGGTCCCCAGTTGAGGCAGGAGGCTAGATAGTGATCTTCATAATTTTTATCTCAGAATTGTTTCTTTCTAAAGGAAACACAGGGACAAAAATGGAGCAGAGACTGAAGGAAAGGCCACTCAATCACCAGCCCAACATGGGATCCATTCCATGGGCTCACACCAAATCCTGACACTATTACTGAGGCAATTTTGTGCATGAAGACAGGAACATGGCATATATGTCTTAAGAGAGGCTGCATGAGCAATAGACTGAGACAAATGCAGATACTTACAGTCAACCTTTGGATTGAGGTCCAGGAACAATATGAAAAAGTTAGAGGAAGAATTGAAGGAGCTGAAAGGGACTGCCCCATAGGAAGAACACAGTGTCAACTCACCTGGACCCCTGAGAGCTCCCAGACACTAAGCCAAAAACCAGGGAATGTACATGGGCTGGTTTGTGGCCCTGGGTACGTATGTAGACTGCCTTGTCTGGCCTCAGTGGGAGAGGATGCTGCCCTTAATCCTGTGGAAACTTGATATCCCAGGGAAGAGTGAAAGTAGTGTGGGTGAGGTAGAAGTGGGTGTGTGGTGGGGGAGCACCCTCTCAGAGGTGGGGGGAGGAGGATAAAGTGATGAACTCTGGGAATGAGGATCGAGAAGGGGCACATCTTTTAGAATTTAAATAAATAAAATAATTTAATAAAGAATAAATAAATAAATAAATAAATAAATAAATAAATAAATAAATAAATAGAAAGAAGTGCATATTCACATAAAAATATGAAAGTGAGGTAAATGGATTTCAAGAAAGAAATAGACTAAAACATTTTGTCATTCAGGTCCAGTAAGGTTTGGCTACTTTTATTGGATTGTTGGTACTTGCCATTTGCTTATCATAATTTATAATAAATGGAAACACAGGAGACATTTCCCATTCATTAGCTGAGAAATATCAGGTTGACCAGTGGCGTGTACATGCTTGACCTGCTCTTCCACAACTTATTTTAAAACAAAATTAAGGGAATCTGAATGATATTTCTGATCTGAAGAAGTCAAGTTTGATTAAGAAGTAATCAAACTTGATTTGACAAGTAACTATGTACAAAGTCTATTCTAGATCAGCTTTGGATGTCTGAAATTATTTTATAAATGGTGAGAATGCTGCAAAGCAGTTTTTTGATAGCCCTAGGGAAGATAATCTTCGTAAGGTCATTTAACATATCAGTACTTTACATCACCATCTACCACAGTAACACTTGCAGTCTCAGAGCAGTGCAAGCATTCTTTAAAAAAAAAAAAACAACTAATAAGTAAAACTGTAAACAGGGAACAACCCCCCAAAAAGGTTAAGGGTGAAACACCAAGCCCTACCACCAGTGCAGGATTTTAAATGAATCATTTTTTTAAATAAATAAAGTCCCCCTCACCTCTCTTCCGTGTATTAGCTTCTCTCTTTCATTTGAGATCATACAACATTTAGGTGTGTATTAAGACTTTCTATTTCTTATCTCCCTCTACCAATATAGAAGCTGTTTTAGGAGCCTCATTAGTTCAAGTTTGAATTTTCCACTGGTGCTTCTGTGTAGGAAGGCTGCACAGATGAAGACTGATCAGAAAATTGCATTCACAAAATATCAGAATCACAAAAAGTAACCTCTGAAATAATAGAACATTTTAAGAGAAACTATATGAAATACTACTGTAAACTTAAGTGTCTGTTATAATATTTCCAGAAATTATTTAAAAAAATAAACAATGACTTTTTCATTAAATCATTTTATTCATTTACATTTCAAATGATATCCCACTTTATGATTACCCCTCTACCAATCCTGCATCCCATGTTCTTCACCCCCTTCCCCTTTGCCTCTATGAGGGTGTTCCTCCACCCATTTATCTGCTCCCACCTCACCCCTGTAGTCTAGGTCATCAAGCCTCCATCCCCTCCCATTGATGTCAGGTAAGGCCATCCTCTGCTACATATGGTTCTGGAGTCTTGGTTGGTGGTTTAGTCTCTGGGAGCTCTGAGTATTCTAGTTAGTTGATATTGTTCTTATGGGGTTGCAATCCTCTTCAGCTCCTTCAGTCCTTCCACTAGATCTTACACTAGGGTCCTCCATCTCAGTACAATACTTTGGCTGTAAGTATCCGTATCTGTATTAATTAGGTGCTGGTAGAACCTGTCAGGGAACAGCCATACATGGCTCCTGTCAGCAAGCTCTTCTTGGCATCAGCCATAGTGTGGGGGTTTGGTATCTGCAGAAGGGATGGATCCCTATGTGGGGCAGTCTCTGGATACCCTATCCTTCAGTTTCTGTTCCATTTTTTGTCCCTGTCTTTCCTTTGGACATGAACTTTTCTGGATTTTCATTCAGCACATTTTTATTTGAGTTTCTGCAATAGACCTTGTATTAGTTTTGTTTCAGTTGCTGCTATCAAATATTCTAATAAAAACAACTTAAGAGAGAAAAAAAATATTTTGACTTATATTTCCAGAAGGACTGAGTCCTCCACAGTGGTGGAAAAGATGTGGTAGTAGGAGCGAGAGATCATCTTAAGTTGCTGCTCTTTTCAAAAATGTTCCCTATCCCTCATATACTGTGAGAAATCAACTTAAGAGTGATACTGTTTTTGGTACTATGTAACTTGCTTGTTAGAAATTCTCAGTCTGGGCAACTATCAAAATGCTAATGATACTTAACAAAATTTCTATACACAAAATGAATCACACAAAATTTGTATTGTGTCTATAGCTTAAACATACATAAATCTGAATGAATATCTACAAGCTGAAATGCTCTCCAATCAGAAGCTTTTTGAACAGCAAAATGATGCTGCAAATAAAATACTTGATGAGCTTCTATCTAAATAATAAAAATATTATATATGATTCATCTTTGGGCTATGCAATTAAGAAATATTTTAAATCATTTATATTTAAATTTCATTCCCATAGTAGCTCATAATATATATAATTATATATATATATACACATATATATGTACATATATATGTGTGTGTGTATATATATATATATATATATATATATATATATATATTCCAAAAGTTAAGAAAGTTTTTGTACCCAAAGCATATCAGATAAGTAATATTTAAACTCTATATGTAGGCAAATACTGTTTTATAAAATCCGTAATTTATGAAATGTCTATGTGTCCACTGATAGTTGAGTCAATATATGTTACAACATTGGTTTATTGTTTAAGAGCACCTGCTGCTTTTGAAAAGGATGTATCATTAGGCACCCAGTACCCACATGGCAGTTTACAGCCGCCTCTAACTCCTGTTTCAGGGCATCTCACACCCTCTTCAAACACACACATGGTACAACACATGCATGTAGGACAAACGCACATATACATAAAATAAAATAACCTTAAAAGATGAGTAATGAGTGCCCATGTGTGACTTAAAAATTTGGTCTCTCATTAAATACAACTTTTACATTTTAATTCTTGGGGAGATGAAATTTATTCAGAATATTCAACAGCAGACATCTGGTGAGTTGATTTTCCTGAGTGAGGAGACATGAGGAGATCATAAGAAAAATCCCCACATTACCTTTTCCTTTCATCACTTGTGAATATTTCATCAACTAGACTACTGGAGCTTTTATAGAGTCTTTCTAATGTTCTTCTAAACATGAGTTAGGTTCCTTTTTGTCTTCTTCTTTTCCCCTCATGTTGGATGAAACCTCAAATCAATATAAGTTTAAAATTCTTTTCACCTAACATATATGTATTTAGTAGCAACTTGGGATATACTAGAGAAATGAGAAGGATTTCAGGCAGGAATTCTTTCCTGAAATGCCAGATCTTACATCTTACAACACTGGAATCTCCAACTGACTCCTGCCATGACACTGTGAAGAGAGTTGTCACTGATAACAATAACAAGCTATAACAATATCATTTATACAGCTCCTTCATCTCGAATGCTCTACAAACATCCTATAAAAGTATTATTTCTGATGTGTAACTGACTCAGGGGAAAACATGGAAGCTATTTAACAGCTGGTCATCACTTAGAGACAGGAAGTGAGGAACGTGTTTCTCAGCAGAAACTGCAGAGTATACAATGTAATTACCTAATTTAAAATTAGTTTAGGATACTGGAGCTAATTAATGTCCACATCCTTGATGAAGTGGCATAGGATAATTAGTGAGTACAAAATAGTCAGGACTTCAATTGCTCATTTTATCTAAAAGACAAAACTGGAGTTCACAGTGTCTCCTTGAATGCCAATTCAGTGCTGTCTAAGCACTGAGTCACAGTGAGAAGCAATCATGAGATGTGGTAATTTCTGATCACAGCATATAAAGGCCACACACAAACACATACAAAGGACTAAAAAATCTATAGAGTTATTGAGAAAATTTGCAAATTCAATCATGTGTCCTCACACCAAATACTGACCATGAATTTTACTTTGTATCTTTCCAGTTTCCAGATTCAACAGCCCAGGTGTGCTCCATTACACAGGGATTCAGCAACCAGAAGTCTATGATCACCCAAAAGTAGGGAACCAATTCAATATATGCTTCCAGAATCTGCACATGAACAGAAATGTGCCAGGAGACACATTGTTTCCAAGAGCACATACAAAATGAGTTCTCCAGTTGTCTGTACCTTGCCACGGAAACAGCAGGATGTGACCAGCTGCTACTCATATCTCCCACAGCCTGATCTTGGATGTGCCATTAAATCTAGGCTGTGGCAGTAGGGATGAGAAGCTGCCTGCATGATGCAAACATTTGAAACTAAAGCAAGGTGGAAGAGCAGGGTTTCCTGCATCCCATGCCCGAATTGAGCCATGGCTTCAGGCAGGTGGCAGATGTTCTGAGTGAGTGGAGTAACTGTACCCCTCTTGTGCTGTAATCACCTTGAGGCAGGAATAGAAAAAAATTAAAAAAAATCTGGCTCATAGTCCTTACATTATTATAAAGATCAACAAAAAAAAGGATAATTTGTTATATACAAATTTGCTTTCCCAGCTAGTTTCTCTCAATAGTAATTATTAGTGAAATCAAGAAAGGACTAAATATGGTGAACTCAGCTGTTAATAAAATATTGGAAAAGACACAATAGTAAACATAAGCACTTAGTACAATATGTCAGGAGAATGAAATATCTCTTAAACAATTCAGCTGAAGAATGAAAATTTTATGCAATTGTTACATAGCCTTCATGTCCTGAGTGTCTCAGGTATTCTGATAAAAATATTGGAGCATGAAGGCATTTCTACTACAGTTTCTACTCAGTTAAAATAGTTTTAATAATTGTGAAGACTTTCAATACGGAGTAAAACCAATTTCATAGCACAAACTAATACTGATAATGCTACCAAGTCGAGTAAAACAATAGTAAAGAGTATATGTACTATAGGGTCAAGAAGAGGAAAAATTGTCTGCTTGGGAAACGTTATACACATGACTCCTCATATAACTTGTGAATGACTCTATTGTTTTCATTTTAGAATTGAACTATGTTTGAACTTTTCTTCTGATGTGAATAAAATATTCTTAGTTAGTTTCATGACCTACACCAAGACACACACATAGACACATAGTCACACACACACACACACACACACACACACACACACACACACACAACACACATCTAGGAAATATAGAAGATCACATGCATTATATATTCTAACTTAGGTCAAGAAACATTATGTCCAGTTCTATCCATTTCCTTCAACTATCATGATTTAGTTCTCATTTTTAAAATGTATTACTGCATTGTGTGTGTGTGTGTATGTGTGTGTGTGTGTGTGTGTGTGTGTGTGTGTCTCTGTGTGTCTGTGTGTGTCTCTGTGTGTCTGTGTGTTTGTTTAGGGGAGAGTGTATACCACAGATTGTGTGTAGTACTCAGAGTACAACCCTTTGAATTTAGTTCTTTCCTTCCACCTTTTTGTGGGTTCTGGAGATCAAACTCTGAGTGCCAGATTTATTTAGAGAAAAGTGTTTATCCAGCCGTACATAGTAGCAAACATTTTTAATATCAGAGCTCAGGAAGCAGAGGTAGGTAGATATCTATGAGTTTGAGGGCAGCCTCATTCACATAGAGTTTGCAGGTCAACCAGGGTGACATAATGAGTATATCTCCAAACAACAGCAGCATAAACGAATATAAAATGCAAATATAAGAATGCTTTACCCACTGAGTTATCACTCTAACTAATGTAATATTTTTATAACTGAGTAAAATTATATTATGTGCATGTACCACATTTCTATATCCACTTAAAAAATATGTATTTACTTTATGTGTCAATATCAGCCCCTCCCGGGCAAGCCACAACCAGACAGAGTAAGATCAGCTAACAACAAAGTCAAGAAGATGGCAAAAGGCAAGGGCAAGAACATAAAGAACAGAAACCAGGAGTACTCTGCACCATCAGAACCCAGCTCTCCCACCACAGCAAGCCCTG
>CM052722.1:68829084-68878505 GCA_028551405.1 Uromys caudimaculatus
GTGTCTCAGGCAAAAGTTTCCTGCCTCAGCCGCCCGCTTTTGGGATCCAGGGGGGTTTCTAAGCCCGCCTACCTCGGTCACTGTGTCTCGCGGGTTCGGGGCAGTACCTGGTGAGCTGTGGGGCGTGTCTTTGTGTCACCTGAGTTTTTATCTTAGCCATTCTGATTGGTGTAGGGTCAAATCGTGGATCATTTTGGTTTGCATTTCCCCAATGAATAAGGATTTTGAACATTTCTTTATGTACTTCCCAGCCACTTGAGACTCTTCTGTTGTGAATTCTCTGTTTAGCTTTGTACCCCATTTTTTTTAAAAATTGGGTTATTTGGGTTTTTTTTTTTTTTTTTTTTGGAGGTTAGTTTCTTGAATTCTTTATATATTTTGTATATTAGCCCTCTATCAGATGTGGGGTTAGTGAAGATATTTTTCCCATTCTGTGGGTTGCTAATTTGCCCTATTTACTGTGTCTGTTGCCTTATAGAAGCTTTTCAGTTTCATGTACTACCATTTATTGATTGTTTATCTTAGAGCCTGAGCCATTAGTGTTCTGCTCAGGAAATTTCCTCTATGCCAATGAGTTCTAGGCTCTTTCCCTCTTTCTCTTCATTTATACACAGTGTATCTGATTTATATTGAGACCCTTGACTCATTTGGACTTGAGATTCATACAAGGAGATAAACATAAGTCAATTTGCATTCTTCTACATGCAGATTGCCAGTTAGACCAGCACCAATTATTGAAGATGCTTTCTTTTTTTCATTGTATATTTTTTGGCTTCTTTGTCAATGATCAAATGTCCATAAATGTGTGGTCTTATTTCTGGTCTTCAATTCAATTCCATTGATTGATCTGTCTTTTTCTGTACTAATACTATGTGGTTTTATCACTATTGCTTCGTAGTACAGCTTAAGGACAGGTGTAGTGATTCCCCGAGAAATTCCTTTATTGTTAAATTGTTTTCGATATTGTGGATTTTTTTCCATATGAATTTGAGAATAGCTCTTTCTATCTCTGTGAAGAACTGTGTTGGAATTTTGATAGGGATTGCATTGAATCTGTAGATGGCTTTTGGTAGGATGGACATTTTTACTATGTAAACCTTACCAATCTATGAGCATGGGTGATCTTTAAATCTTATGAGGTCTTCTTTGATTTTCTTTTTCAGGGATTTGAAGTATCTGACATATAAATCTTTCACTTGGTTAGTTAGAATTACACCAAGATATTTTATAGTATTTGTGGCTATTTTGAAAGGTATTATTTCTCTAATTTCTTTGTCATCCCTTTTATCATGTGTGCAAAGGAAGGCTACTGATTTATTTGAGTTAATTTTCTATCCAGCCACTTTACTGAGGTTGTTTATCAGCTGTAGGAGTTCTCTGGTAGAATTTTTGAGGTCACTTATGTATACTATATATACATTTCTTATCATTAAACAGGTAGAAGCACTAAAAGAGGAAAAATCCCTCAAAAGAAATGTGGGAAAAACAGAAGCAAACAGGTGAAGGAATTGAACAAAACCATACAGGATACAGAAATGGAAATAGAAACAATAAAGAAAACACAAAGGGAGCCAAACCTGGGAATGAAAAACCTAGGAAAGAGGTCAGGAGCTACAGATGCAGGCATCCCCAAAAGAATACAAGAAATAGAAGAGAGAATCTCGGGTGTAGTAAATACCATAGAAGATATTAACACAATGGTCAAAGAAAATACAAACCATAAAAAAACTACTAACACAAAACATCCAAGAAATCGAGGACACAATGAGAAGACCAAACCTATGAATAATAGGGATAAAAGAGAGGGAAGATTCCCCATTCAAGGGGCCAGAAAACATCTTCAACAATGTCATAGAAGAAAACTTCCCAAACCTAAAGAAAGAGATGGCCATGAAAGTACAAGAAGCCTACAGAACACCAAATATATGTCCTTGTTTTTAATAGATGAGTAGTATTTTATTGTGTAAATTGAACCACATTTCTTTATCCATTCTTCATTTGAGGGGCATCTAGCTTGTTTCCTCTTTCTGGCTATCATGAATAAAGGTGCTATGAACATAACTGAGCAAGAAGGACAGTGGAGCACCTTTTGTGTATATGCCCAGGAGTGATATAATTGGGTCTTGAGGTAGGACTTTCCCAATTTTCTAAGAAAGTGCCAAATTGATTTCCAGAGTGGTTCCATAAGTTTATATTCCTACCAGCAATTGAAGATTTTTCCCTTTATTCCATATCCTCACTAGCATGTGATGTCACTGGAGTTTTTGATCTTAGTCATTCTGAGGGATGTCAGGTGGTTTGCATTACCCTGATGACTAGGGATGTTGAACATTTTCTTAAGTATTTCTTGGCCATTTGAGATTCCTCTGTTGACTGTTATGTGTTTAGCTCTGTATCACATTTTTAGATTGGGTTATTTGGTTGTTTTTGTCTACCTTTTCGGTTCATTCTGTATTTTGGATATTAGTCCTTTGTCAGATGTAGGGTTGGTGAAGATCTTTTCCCAATCTGTAGGCTGTCATTTTGTCCTACTGATGGTGTCTTCTGACTTACAGAACCTTTTCAGTTTCATGCAGTCCCACTTATAAATTGTTGATCTTAGTGTTTAAGCCATTGGTGTTCTCTTCATGAAGTTGTTTCCTGTACCAATGAGTTCAAGGCTACTCCCTACTTTCTAATCTATTAGATTTAGTGTATCTGGTTTAATGTTGAAATATTTGATCCACTTGGACTTGAGTTTTATACAGGGTGATGAATTTGGATTAATTTAAGATTATTAGCCTGAGAGTTAGACTTTTATTTTTTAAGTGAGTAGCTGGGTAGTGCTGATACAAGTCACATGGATTCAAGCATTGGAATTGAAACTAAGAAAGTAGGCTCTGAGGTCCTCTGTTGTGGAAAGAGAAAAGATTGTTACTCTGAGTCAGAGAGCCAGAGAATGAAAAAGCCTACTCCTTGGGGCAGATATTGATTTAACTCTGAATTTATAATATTGGGATTATTTGTTTTTAGGATAGATTTATATTCAGATTTTGTCCAAATCATGTGGGAAATTTCACCTGTAGTTCAGAACTAGGATAAGGAAAATTAGGCATTGTCTCCAAGTAGAGAGGTCATTGATAAAAATTGCCTGCTATGTACAGGTATTGATTAATAATGTCTGTGGCTCCAGGTAGATAGATCAATAGATAGATATTATAACAGGTATTAATAAAATAAATGTCTGTTGTTTTAGGGAGAGAGCTGAACAGAGAAATGGTATAACAGGATGGTTTCTCTAGGCAGAGAGATTAACAAGTAAAAACTACCTGCTTCCTATAGGTAGATATGAGTGAAAGTTTGAATTAATTGTTTTAAAGATAGAATAAAGATATACTTACTGCTCAATTACATCTCACAGGATACTCAAATTCTGTCTAACATGGGCTCCACAGGATTTCTGGGTTTAAATACTGCTTTGACTAGTTGCCTACTTATAAGTGGGTATGGATAGAAGTGTGAATCAATTGCTTTAAAGATGGTATAAAAATATATTGCTCTAATATGCCTTACAGGATACTCAAATTCTGACTAGCATGGGCTCCACAGGAATCTTGGGTTATTATCCTGCTTTGCAAAATAGATAAGGTCTAAGAATAGGCACATACAGTATTTAAGTTTACTTCATTTTATTTTGGATTGTTTTAATTTTCAAAATGAGTGTTGTACTGGCTGGTTTTGTGTGTCAACTTGACACAAGCTGGAGTTATCACAGAGAAAGAAGCTTCATGACATCCAGCTGTAAGGCATTTTCTCAATTAATGATCAAGGGAGAGAGCCCAATGTGGTTGGTGCCATCCCTGGGCTGGTAGTCTTGGGTTCTAAAAGAGAGCAAGGTGAGCAAGCCGGGGGAAGCAAGCCAGTAAAGAACATCCCTCCATGGCCTCTGTATCAGCTCCTGTATGTTGACCTGCTTGAGTTCCAGTCCTGACCTCCTTTGGTGATGAAGAGCAATTTGGAAGTGTAAGTTCAATAAACCCTTTCGTCCCCAACTTGCATCTTAGTCATGATGTTTTGTGCAGGAATAGAAACCCTGACTAAGACAGGTGTGGTTTTTAGTTTTGTGGTTATATTATTCCTCTGGGAGAGAGGTCAATATAACGGATTTTCTGGTTACTGGCTTAAGGATATGCTGATATGGAAGAAAGGTTTTGTCTTTGCATTTTTTAAAAATGTGATCAATGTCAATACACCTTCCAGAGTAAAATGGATTACATTTGATAGCGGGAGACCGCTAGAAAACTAGATTCCAGAGAATCAAACAAAAAATTACCTTCATGATACTAAAATTTTGTTTTGAGGTTTGTGTATTACAAAATATACAGTTTTGGTGAGTCTCATCATCAGACATGATGAACTCACCAGCTTGAACTTCTGATATCTTGGTCTTTCAGCTAGATTCAGTCAGGACACAGATATCAGAGACGTTAAGAATCATTGGTATGGCCTTCTTAAAGCCAATCAACTCTCCCATTTTCTCTATCTTCCCCCCCTTCAAAAATATCTTAACGCCCATATTCAGCTTGAAGAAGTTATGAAGAGTCGTCAACCCAGTTCCTTGGACTTTGGGCCTGGAGGGGGTTATTCTAAGGTTGCTTTTCTAGGGAATTTAGAAATGGTCATAATTGGAACAGGGAGGAAACAGCTAGAATTTATTGTGGAGCCATAATCTCAATTGGTAGAATTCTTTATAATTGTCACTAAGTTGAAGTCATAATTTCTTATTTTGGTATAGAATTTATTTTGATGCAAAATCAAGGATTTCATTTGTGTAAATTTCTTCTATTTATACAAAAATTGTAAAAGTACAGGGCTTAGACCCAGTCCTTCTATAACTATTATTATAAACTGATCTGAGCTGATTAAGCCCGTGAGTTAAGGGCCAGATAACAAATTTGTGGCTTTGTGTTTATTGTTAGGGTGTTTACAAGATTTTTTTTTAGAAATATCTGATAGTAGTTAATGTAGAACAATCCAGATTACTTTACATAGATAGGTGGTTTTCAAAAATGTCAGAAATCCACAGAATGTGGCATTTAATGTTATTTATTCACTTGTTGTTGAGACAAATCTGCTCCTAATAGCTTCCCATTCATGGATTCAAAGAAGAAGCTGAGCATCTTACCTCCAGGTGAGACTGTACATTGTGGCTAGGTCGCCCCTGGGCAGAAATGCCTTTCTCTCCTGCAGACCTGTACTGTTCTTGAAAGGACACAATTGCCAGGTTAGGACAGCTTAGTTCTGTGGAGACAGAATAGGCTCGTCCTTAATAATTCCTGTTTCTCAAAGGTCTGTCAGATGATCCTGGACCAGAAGGCTGAAGACTGGTGCACTAACTTCCTGACTTACTGGGGCTGTATGGGTAGGCAGCTGTCTCTACAGTTTGTCTCAGTTCTGGAAGCTGTGTTAGGCTTCCTATATATTTTCAGTTTATGTTGGTGATTCTCAGATTTCTGACAGGGTTGAAAGACTACTTATAGTCTCAAAGCCAACCCAGGCTATTTACATGGATAGAACAGATTTGAGAGGATTGTTTTCAGATGGCATACAATCTAAAGCCAGGACATAAGTCACATGTAGAATTATATATCTTTTAAGTTATAATAGAGGACAGTGTTCTATTTTATTGACAAAAATATGGACTGGGCGTTAGGTTTATTTTGTACTTTATAAATTATGAAATGGTAATAGTTGTGCTCAATTTATATCTGAGATAAAAGAGTCTTTTAAGTTAAGAGAAAGGAGAAAGTGTTGTGGATGGCTCTGGTGCTGCCTGTATTTTGATGCTAATCTGCTCTCTCAGGATGGGCTGTCTTGAAGGAGGAATGAGTCAAGTACTCACACACACACAAAAATGTTCACTTATCTGTGCATAGGACTTGAAATTATTTGAGTATGTACCCTGATGTGGTAAATGTGTGACCTGGTAATTTCCATTTTCAGTTTATTGATAAACCTCTCTATTGGTTTAAATGAGGAGTTCAATATGCTCACATATTTAAAAACGTGGTACTGGTTGGTGAGATTGAGAAAGTTGTGGGACTTTTAGAAGGTAGAGCATTGTGAGAGGAAGTTTATCACTTCAGGAGAGCTTTGCGTGTTCACTCCACTTCCAGTTTGCTATTTGCTTCCTGTGTATGGATAATCTCAAAAAGTACAAAGACATCAGCCTCCTGTACCCATGCCTCTCATACCATTTTGAGCCCTCCCTCTGAAACTGTAAAATTAAATAATCAATTTCATGAATTGTTTTTGATTATGCTGTTTTCATAAAACAGCAAAAAGTATATAACACAAACTCTGTACTCCTGTGGTACCTATTTAACATATCAAAGTGGACCTGGCCACCAGGTTCTCATAGCATTGCTTGGTCCCTACCCAGACTGAAACACCCCATCCCTCAATTGCAAGCTACAAATTAATTTCTGGTGTTTTGGCTATGATTCTTTCCAAATAGGTTTTTCTGTATAGGTGACTCTGAGGGCTAATGAGGGGCTTTCATATTTGTTTACCTTAGTGAGTACACTCCTTGAAACTATAACACATTCTGTAGTACAATTCATACATTCTTTTTCTGTGTTCTCCTAGGCAGACACATCAATGATCCCTTCCAAAACTACTCACTTGAGGACGGCAGTGCTCCTGAAAGTTTTAGTTCCAGGCTCTGTGTTGGTTATTTTTCTCAGGTCAACTTGATATGCATTAGAGTTATCTGTGAAGAAGGAATCTTAATTCATGGATTGCCTCCATCATATTGCCTGTTTGGGGCACTCACTCCATTAATGATTTCTGTGGGAGGGTGCAGTGCACTCTGGACAGAGTCACCCTTTGACAGGTGGGCCTGGGTGATATAAGAACACATGCTGAGCAAGCCATTGTGAACTAGCCAGTAAGCAGTATTCTCCCATGATCTCTGCATCACTTGCTGCCTCCAGGTTCCTGTTTTGAGTTCCTTCCCTGAATTCTCTAGGTAATGTATTGCAACTTGGAAGCTGTAAAACAAAAGAAACCCCTTCTTTCCCAAGTTGGCTCTTATCAGTGTTGTTTCAGAGCAACAGAAAGCCAAACCTAGAACAGGTTCCAATTCTCACCAAAAAAAAAAAAAAAAAAAAAGGTCCACTAAGCTTTTCTTAATGCACCCTGAGAGTTCTCTAGCTAGTACCTTTAAACTCTTTGGAACTTCTATTGGACACTTATTCCAAAGCTTATTAACAACAAAATTATGTTTATCAGAGAAGTGGCACTACTCTTCAGTACCAATTTTTGATATTACTCATTTGTCTTGTAGATTTAATGGAATAATGGATAAAACAATATAAGGAAGGAAGGGTTTACTTTGGAACATAGTTTCATGGTACAGTCCATCACACTATGAAGTCATAGTGACAGGAGCTACTTAAATTGTGTCTGCTGTAAGGAAGCCGACAGATGAATGCTGGGGTTCAGTTTCCTCTCTCAGTTTTTCCTTATTCTGTGATCTCAGCCCATGGAATTCTTCCCACATTCACAGTGAGTCTTCAAGCCTTAATATAACATACTTCTAAGAACATGTTTATAAGAACACTTAGATGTGTGCTTCCATGGTGATCCTAAATCAAGCTTCCAGTGAGTAGTCACTACCATATATGTGATGTTTGACATGTTTGCTTTATCCACCATGCAAATCATTTGAAATTGCCTCACCTCTTTCTAAAATGATATGAATTCAAGCTATTCAATTATCCATGTGTCTTCTCTGTTAGATTTTAGATTTTCTCAATGACCATTTATAATTGAGCACAATGCTTCAGCTGTTATCTTATCAGTGGCGACTAAGATAGTGTGTTATTTTATCTAAACTGCACTGCTGCTATTGGAATGCTTTTGTATTCAAAACATGCTGTATTTTCTTTTATCTTATTTTTAGAACTTCAGACATCTGATGCCTGCTACATTAAAGTATATTTCTGACATAACTCTGTTTTTAAGTGGAAGCTTTCAAGTGTGCTATGTATTATGAATGATGGATACTATATTTTCTTAATGGGTGCCTTTCTTCTGCATTTACTACACAAATTGTTTTTGTTTGTTTGTTTGTTTAAAGTCCAGAGCTTCAATTTTGAATGTAATTATAATTTTATTTTTGGGTTCTCTGAATGGGCATGAAACGTGCAAGCAGTAGTTCTGTCTTATGCAAACTGAAATGGGATAATTGGATCATTAGTACGACTGATTTTAGTCAACAAGGATATTCTGCTAGAAACTCAACTCAAGAGTTCAACTGTCTAGCTCAAGACCCCACTCTTCTCTTATAACCCAAGATTATATTATTTTAATTGGCAGCATTATGATGCTTTTATAACATTTTGAGTCTTCTTTACTGTAGAACTTTTGCCATCTTGTGTGGAATACAGTCTCTTGTTAGACCATATTTCTACTCTATTATTTTGAAGGAAATGTGATTTGTCTGTAACACGCCTCTCATTAGACCTGGTTCATTGTCTGCATTAGCAATAATGTGTTCTTGTTTTCTGATTGTTTTTATTTATTTATTTTTCTGATCATTCATCCTATAGATTTGATCAACATTGTGTAAAATATACTCATATTGAACACTGATTCTTAAATAAACACTTATTGACTACCAATTTATGTCAAGTGAATATAAAATGTTTGGCACTATTGCATTATGCCAAGTATTAAGAATCAGAAATGTTTGGCACTGTTGCATTCAAGAGCTATTGAGAACATCCGTGTGTATTCAAAGCAGAAAAAGAGAAATACACAATATTAGAATAGTCTACCAAAGTTTTCTAAGTTGGCATTTCACATATTAAGTATTCTTATTAAGCTAGTTATGAACCAACCCCACTGTCCTATAATTGGTGGCATAATTTGGTTTATTTTAACTATCATAATAACCTGAAGACTATATGTATCATTTGGGAAAATATGTGCACTCTACCTTCAACATTATGATTTATGAAGGATTAAGGGAATTGGGGAATGGAAAAAATGGCAAGGGGAGATTCACGGGAAGTAGTTTCCTTTCTACTATTAAGTACTAGTAAGGAATAGAATTGAAAAAATACATGGCGTTGGAAAGATCAACAGAAAGCAAGACAGATATAGCATGGAAGAACTAAAGAAAGTGCCATTCATACGAGAGTACTATAATCCTTGGCTTTGAACATTTTTGGTCTCTGGTTAAAGGCTGCCAAATTAAAAACATTTTTCATGTGTCTAACCAGAAGATGCATCTACACAGTGCATTAGTGCATTTCATTATAGATATTCAAAAAACCTATGGATTATGGTTTGCCTTTCATAAAAGATGTCCTTTTATATTTTCTGCATGATGCAGTGAATTGGAGTGCTCATGTCAAATGCCATTAACCTGAGAAGGAAGGAGTCTAATCCACTTCATAAAATGGAATTACTTTGTCTGTGCATGCTTCTCTTTTCTGTTCATTGGTATAAGGAACTTTCAACTCTATGAGGGGAGTTTAGTATTTGGACTGGTCTGTACTTAAAGCAAAGTAAAATCAATGACAATTGGAAACCTCAAAGTGTCCCTGCATGGTCATAACCAATATTTACCTAAAGAATATGAAATAATTTCATGAATTCATTGTTTTTAATAGCTGAGTAGAACTCCATTGTGTAAATGTACCACAGTTTCTGTATCCATTCCCCTGTTGAAGGACATCTGGGTTCTTTCCAGCTTCTGGCTACTATAAATAAGGCTGCTATGAACATAGTGGAGCATGTGTCCTTGTTATATGTTGGAGAACCTCTAGAGTATATGCCCAGGAGTGGTATAGCTCTGTCCTCAGGTAATACTATGTCCATTTTTCTGAGGGTCCGCCAAACTGATATCCAGAGTGGTTGTACCAGCTTGCAATCCCACCAACAATGGAGAAGTGTTCTTCTTTCTCCACATCCTCACCAGCATCTGCTGTCACCTGAATTTTTAATCTTAGCCATTCTGACTGTTGTGAGGTAGAATCTCAGGGTCATTTTGATTTGTTCTGAAATCTACGAGAATTAGGTTAAACATTATTTTAGAGATATTTTAGCACTGTATTTCTATTCCATACAAGGTAAAAAAAAAAAAACAACACATGAAAGCACACAATAATAGTATCCTCTGTACTCTAGAAATGGGATAGTATAGGTATGAGCCAATCTCAAAACATCTTAAAAACAAACATTTAATTATACCTTCTTAAATGAAATGCAAGGACTATGTTTAACAGTATTTCAAAAATATTGAGTCTCTGAATTTCTAAATCTGATTCATGTTTCCAGTAGGCAACAATCAAAATTTATTCTGATAATAGATAAGG
This sequence comes from Uromys caudimaculatus, assembly GCA_028551405.1. Lineage (NCBI taxonomy): Eukaryota > Metazoa > Chordata > Mammalia > Rodentia > Muridae > Uromys > Uromys caudimaculatus. Next base: position 68,839,452 of record CM052722.1, read on the forward strand.
AAGAAAGCCAGAAGTTAGCTAGACAGTGGTAGCACATAACTTTATTCCCAGCCCTATGGCAGAGGTAGTCTGATCTCCAAGTTTGAGGCCAATCTGGTCTGCAGAGTGAGTATAAAGAAAGCATGACTACACAGAGAAACCTTGTCTCAAAACCAAGGCAAAACAAACAAATAAACAACAGAAAGGAAGGAAGCCAAATTCAAATACTGTAAAGTTTGAATTAGAAGTATAAAATTTAAAACTGTATTACATTGTTTTTTGAGTTCTTCACTTTTGGATAGTAATATAGTTTCTAGAAACAAGGTTGAAAACCAGCTTTTGGATGTGTTTAAAAACAAGAAAAATAGCTGAAGTTCATGGGCAAGGCAGTGTCCTGGATGTCAAACACTGAAGAACAACCCTTTGCTTTAGATTCCACACCTGTAGCTGTGGAGGCAGCATAGGAAATGGCCCTCATAATCAGATTCATGAGCAAATGACAACAAAGAATAGTAGATACCTCAGGGAATTAAAAATTACACATTCTTCCCCAAAGCATTCTAAACAAAAAGTACTTTAGAAGTTTGTTCTGACCAATGAAACAAGCAAGCTAAACTATCTTCACCTAGGGTTTTCCACAGAAATAATAATAATATTGTGAAGTTTATTTTTTCTATAGGTGTAGTGTGGGAGAAGCATGCTATAACCTTCAGAGAATTGTACTGTACCTATGGACAGCTCACAAGATGGAATCTCAGGCAGGATTTCCATATATGTGCTCAAGACAGACTTTCTACTTTTTATGACCCCTCAATTTTTTCCTCAAGGTCCTAAATTAACCAGATGAACCTTTACATATTTCCATATAGAGTCCTAAAGGATAGTATTTTTGAGAGGCCTTTGAGAAATGATCTCTTATTACATGGCAAAGCTCTCCGACCAGACCATGCACAGACTTGAGCCCATTATGAATCAAACATATTAGAGAAAACTACATCTGCCTTGACCTTTCATTTCACACCAGTAGTCCCTAAATGAAGCAGAATTACAACTCTTTAGTTAGAATTTATATTGAATTAGGTATCCTAGGTAGTCTGGTGATAATGTAACCCGTAACAGACACAATATCATTTTATATAAGAAATTAATACATTTATATACTTTGAAATCTAAAAGGGGGGTTGGAATCAAATCTCCAGATATATTGAGATATTATTCTGCCTTTAACTTTTCCCAGTTAATATATAATAAAAGCAATCCTAGAGAGAAATGTTATTTGTAGATAAAGATAGGAGAAATAAAAACTGCTCACTCATTCCTATTACTGTGGAGGTTTTAACACTCATAATACTTTGCTTGGGTTTTTGTTCACTTTTTATTATATTTAATTAATTATCTTTACACCCTAAAAGCAGTTTCCCCTCCCTCCTCTCCTCCAAGCCCTCCCTCCTGTATTGTTTTTCCATTGCAAAAATTTGTCATTTTTTCAGTCATTCTCTAGTAAAGTCCTCCCCCTTCATCTGTCAGCAAGAAGGTATAGTCATTTAGGAAGGATTTTTGACCATGCCTGGTTCAACAACTTAAGAAATAAAAATGTAATTTTAAATAGACTTAGGATGTGAAGAAGGTCATGGAAATGCTGCTTTTTAGAATCTGACATTTTAACCTGTCTGTTAAAAAAGTCATTGCACTTTGGACAAGATGTTCCCTCCCAGAGCTTCACATGTTTTTAACAGAATTTTTCATTTATCTGAAGTTGTGTGCAGTTCTTTGAGTTGATCATCTTAAGGAAAATAGAGCAGAACTGGTCATGTACCCACCATGTTCTGTGTCTGTTTTTGGCACTTTACTTCTACAAAAGTTCTGGGTGAACTTGTTTTATTTCAAATTCTGAGATTATGGCCTTCTAGCCTCAGCTAACTCACACATTTTCCTTATAAATATTGTCACTAAATTTTATAATCCCATTCACAAATGTCTTCTAAAACAAGAAAAAAGTATAAAACAAGACTGAGTATTATGATGAGTTGGGGACATCCCTACCAGGTTGATACATTTCAGAAACTGATGTAAATATGAGCGTGTAAAAAGAACCCGTAAGAGAGGCACCACATATTTAATTTAAAAATTAAGTGGAGACACTGTTTTTGCTTTTGAAAATGCCAACCTTTCTAAGTTATTAACTCCTTTTCAGGCTACTTTCAGTATATAGTAGCCTCTGCTACGTGGAAATGAACTGAAACTTCACTCACATAAAAGCAGAGATCAAGGTTGTATAAGCAATTGGTCTACCCAAAACAAGTACAGAAATAAACAGTAATTTAAATAAAATTCTGGGAGAAAAATGTGTCATACCTTATATAAAGTGAGTTTAGAAACTTTTAATGTTTGTACTCACAATAGGAAAAGAACAGCCCAATACTACCTGATATGAGTATGTGGAAGATTGAGGGTTTATATATCTTTATGTGAGATAAACCTGATGTGCTCATATAGGAGGCCCAGAATAAAACTGCTTACATAACCTTCTGCAGAACTCATCAAGCTAGTCTGGATTTTATACACTGTTTCTCAAACCTTTTAACTTCTGCCCTATCAGATGCCCTGCTTTCTTGTAGTTAGGGACTGCTTAAGGAGCTAACTATTCAGCGTCCTGCTCACATGTAAATTGCCTTAAAGTTGCCTGGGTCTTTCAACAAGTTTCCCTTTTATAGGTATTTAATACTATATCAACACATTTTTATACCATTCTTTAAGCCCTCTGTGATGCTAGACAGAACATTATTATGACTGACATAAAAGACCTTGGGTTAATTAGTATCTATGTAGCTGAAGTGATTAACATTGCTATTACACTTTTCTTTGGTGTTTTTTTTTCTTATCAAAATATCATAATTGACACAATTCTTTAGATTAACATTTACATCTACTTAAGAGAAAAATTTTTCCTTCGGCATTATATTGAAGTCTTTCCAAGTACCTTGTTTCTCCTTGAGAAGGTCAATAAATGGACAATCACCAAAGGCCTACTTTCCTATTGGTCATGATGCTTCTTCAATGAACATCACATATGTCAAGATAAAAGCTTGGAAGAAATATTTAAGCATGTTAATCTGATTTCACTTTAATTAATATTAAATGAGACAAAAAATCATGGTAATAAATGATAACCAGATACTTCAACTACTAGGACCTTAAAATGCCTCGAGACAAAAGATAAATTAGTCAACATAGATAACTTTGTGTTATACAGGGCGATTGAAGTTTCTTTTCTTCTTATGGTGAGCATACAATTCATCATCTAAACCAAGACATTTTGAGAAATAAGGACATTTTCCTTTAATATGGAAAATATTAAAGATTACTAATGAGTTACCCAGAAACTTCCCAATACACAAGGAGAGAAACGCCCTGGGAAAAGATTTTGTTGGTGTTTCCAGATACCCCAATCAGAAAAAGATAGGATGTAGAGAATGAACATCAAATGTGAGAAATAAACAAATCGTAAGAACTATAGTCTACATGTCCTAAGCCCTTGTACAAAGCATAACTCTAATACCTACATGAAAAAAAAAAATAAGATCATGCTTTGGTTATAAGTCTATTGGTGGAATGTCTCATTAAAGTTCCAGAAGAAAGCTGTAGCATTGGAAACATTACCTCACTGGAACCCTAGATACCAATATGACTTGGAATCATATGTAGGGATAAAAAAAGAGTATACAATCTGAGGAATAGTATTTCTCTGTATCGAGAAATAATGTGAAAATAATCATTAATCAGTTTTCTGTCTGTGATGCCATTTACTTGGCTTTTCTCCAAGACCTGTTTAATTTGATGATAAAAGGGCCTTTTCTTTTTTGTAAATTGCTTTTCTTAACTTCTCTTTGTAAGAATTTAAGAATGAGTAAAATCCCAAGGGTAGATGTTGGCTTGTAGATGTTTTGCTATGAATTGGGATGATTTTAAACTGTACTTATGCGACACATTTTGCTGATATTTTAGGTCAAGGAGAAGTTAAGATTTTGTAGTGAAACTTTTAGGAAAAGTCTAGCTGTAAGAGAAATCTGTGCCCTTTAAAATACTTTGAAACACTCTGCTTCACTATAAAAGACATTTAACTCTATAATGAAAATTGCAAAGGAAGAGAACATCTGATTTAATCAGAATTGTAGCAACTAAAATAGATACAGAGACACTAAGCCAGAAAATCTAGAGTATGTCTGTTGACTCAAAATCCTAATTTACATTCAAATTGACTTCCTTAGTTTTGAGTTTGCCTTATCACTGTGCTTCAGTGAAATGTTTCTTAGACCCATTGTGCAGATGGCTGGACCTAAAGCATTGGCAGAATTAACAGTAGTTAGGCCACCATAATACAAATCACTAGGAGAGCATTAACAAAATGTTTTGCATTACAGCAAAATATAAAATTATTCCCTCAGGCAAGAGGTGGTGATGGAGACCTTTGACTAGGGAACAGAATCTGGATACAGCAGATGCTGGTGCAAGGAATGTAATTTCAAATATGTGGTCTAAAATATGAACTTAGACTTTGTGACTAAGAATTGGACACTAGTTTCAACATCTTTACAGTACAGAAGGAGGTACTTAGAAGCTATGATAGAACAGGAGGCTTTTCTCAATGAACAAGAACATCTGCCTAGATTAATGAAACAAGAGGCTTGTAACTGCTTTGACTAGAACAGGCATTCACTACACAGCAACTGGAACAATAATGTCTCACTGATACCTCATGCATTTGTTATCATATATGAGATTCTAATATGTTTTTATCATATGCATCAATAAAGTGGCACCTTCAAGAGTTTACTGGTCTGAACTAATAAAGAATTCTTCTCCACACCTCCAGACATAATGAAAAGTAAGTAGAAATATAATAAGTAGAAATTTAATAAAAACACTTAGGTGAATATACTCATGACTTGAAAGGAAATCCAAATCTGCATGTTTGTGATTTTGTTTTACCACATATTACATGGTTGCTGACTGGACTAGGACAGCACATGTGAACTGCATATTTCATGGTCCCAGGACTAGAGCAGAATTAAAAATCAGGCTGTTTAGATTCCCAAAATTAACTAAGATAGTAGGAAGGAGGTTTGGTATCCTCTTAGTACTCTGAGTGATAAAAAATAATCTGTTATGAATTGAATTCAGCACCTCCAGTTTATATTTTAGGAGTTCTAACTTTTAGTAAGTTAAAATGTGGTCATTAGCATGGGCACAAACCCAGCATGAATAGCATCCTATTAAAGAGATATCTAAGCAATATACATTGAGCAAGGGTGAGATGAAAAAGTGGAAAGCAGTAGGGAAGCAATGACAATATATAATCGAAGGATAGACTAAACAAAGATTTTCCATCACAGCCATCATAAACCAAAGCAAACCAATAGAAACAAGAAAGCTAATATCTTGAATTTTTTACTTCTAGTCATGATAATTATGAGATGATAAATTTCTCTTGTTTAAACCATCCAGTCTTTGGTACTTCACTACAGTTACAAGAGCAACAAATAGAATAGATAGTAATCATATATTGAATAAAACAACAATTTCATAATCTGGGATTTAAAATTAGTTATAAATAAAATGCAAAACAAAAGGGCAATGTGGGGAAATGAGTAGTAGACAAATAAAGACAAAGTGTAATGTAATTATATTGACTAAAAGTAGACTTTAGTATATAAAATTTATATATGAAATGTACAGGTTATCTATTAGAAGAACTAGTAACCTGCATAACAGTACAAATGGAGTAGGCAAATGACAAACACAATTCAAAGAATATGAGCATATATAGAAAATACTTTGAAAAATAATATTATCTAAATCATTAACACTAATAGGGAAATTCAAAATGTTTAACTTTCTTGTTAAAGAAATTTTCAGGCTGCACTGAAAGTCATTTCATTTATTTATAATATATATAGTACAGAAATGATGAGTATTAAACTGTAGAAAATATGCAAGGCTAATATTGCTAAAGCAATGTTCTCTGGATATTATTTCATTACTAAATATCACCTACAGTTCATTATGATTAATTGTCAATCAAAAACATAGTTCAAAGTGTCACTGATACAAATTTAGAGATTTTAAAATTATTTTCTCTTCAGGTAGATCTATTTCTAGTTTTCTGAGGAACCTCCAGATTGATTTTCAGAGGGGTTTTATCAGTTTGCAATCTCACCAGCAATGGATGAGTGTTCCTCTTTCTCCACATCCTTGCCAAAATATTCTGTCACCTGAGGTTTTGATTTTAGCCATTCTGATTTGTGTAAGATGGAATCTCAGGTTTGGTTTGATTTGCATTTCTTTGTTGACTAAGGACTTTGAACATTTCTTTAAGTGCTTCTTGGCCATTTGAGATTCTTCTGTTATAAATTCTCTGTTTAGCTTTATAGCCCATTTTTTTGATTGGGTTGTTTGGGTTTTTGGAGATTAGCTTCTGGAGTTCTTTATATATTTTGGAAATTAGCCCTCTATTAGATGTGGGTCAGGTAAGATTTTTTTTCCCAATCTGTATGCCAATTTGTCCTATTGACTATGTCCTTTGCTTAACGGAAGGTTTTCAGTTTCATGAGGTTGCATTTATTAATTTTTGATCTTAGAGTCTGAGCCATTGCATTTCTGTTTAGAATACCCCCTCCTGTGTCAATGAATTTGAGGCTCTTTCCCACTTTTTCTTCTATTAGATTCAGTGTATCTGGTTTTATATTGAGGCCCTTGATCCACTTGGACTTGAGCTTTGTGCAAGGTGACAAATATGGTTCTATTTTAATTTTTTCTATAAACTGGGTGCCAGTTAGACCACCACCATTGTATAGTTTTGGCTTCTTGGTCAAAGATTAATGCCACACCATATCACAGGGACACATGCTCCACTATGTTCACAGAGACCTTATCTGTGATAGTCAGAAGCTGAAGACAACCCAGATGTCCCAAAACAAAAGAATGAATACAGAAAATGTGGTTCATTTACACAGCGGAATACTATTCAGCTATTAAGAATGAGTACATCATACATTTTGCAGGCAAATGGATGGAACTAGAAAATATCATCTTGAGTGAGGTAACTCAGGTCCAAAAGAACATGCATGGTATGTACTCCCTAATAAGTGGATATTAGCTAAACTGTACAGAATATCTAGGATACAATTCACAGAACTCAAGAAGGTTAACAAGTAGATGTGCCCAAGTGAGGATGCTTCAATGTCACTTAGGCAGGAGATAAAAAAACAATCATGGGAGGCAAAGAGAGGGAGGAATCTTGGTGGGAAAGAGGAAGGGGAGGGGAAAAGGTGAACATAATCAGGTATTGGAGGTGGGGAGACAGGAGTGAAGCCCTGAGGGCCAGCAAAATGAATAGAAATATGCAACTTCTGGGCGTGGGAAGTGGGGGAGCCCTCTAGAATGTACCAGAGACCTGGGAGTTGAGAGACTATCAGGACTCAAAGAGAGGGATTTTGGTGAAATGCCTAACAGTGGGGAGGTGGGAACTGGTATAGTGCACCTCTTATAGAAAAACAAGACATCAAGTGGAGTGATGGAGTTGTCATCCCACAGTCAAAAATTCTGACACAGAATTGTTCCTATCTGAAGGGACAAAATGAAGACAAAATGCAGGGACAAAAATGAGGAAAAGACTGAGGGAAAGGTGTCCTGTTACCAGCCCAACTTGGGATCCATCTCAAGGGGAGGCCCTAAGTCCTGACACTATTACTGATTCTATGGTGTGCTTACAGACCGGAACCTATCTTGTCTGTCCTCTGAGAGACCCAACAAGCAGCTGACTGAGAAAGATGCAGATACTTACAAACAAACATTGGCCTGAAGTTGGGGGACTTAGGGAAAGACTGGAAGAAGCTGAGGGGGAGGGCAACCCCAGAGGAAGGCAACCCCAGAGGAAGGCCAGCAGTCTTAACTGATTGGGACCTCTGAGATCTCTCAGACACTGAACCACCAACCCGGTAGCATACACTAGCTGGTTCAAGGCCCCAGACACATATACAACAGAGGTCTGCCTTGTCCAGCCTCAGTGGGATAAAAGGTTCCTAACCCTCTAAAGACTTCAGGCCCCAGGGAGTGGGAAGGCCTGGCAGGTTGGGGGGGTATCCTTTTGGAGCTGGGGTTGGGATGGGGTGTGTTGAGTGGAGGGGAGGAATGGGATGAGGAATTGTGGGAGGACAGACCTGGAGTAGGGCAATGACTGGACTGTAAAAAATAAAAGTATTAAAAAAAAGAAAAGGAAAAGAAAGAAAGAAAAATATTTTCTCAAAATTTGATAGACCTATAGAAATTGCCAATAAGGATATACAATTCTGAGTATTAAGCCAAACATGCTTGCTTTAATTTGATATGGGTGCAATTTCATTTAACAATGAAACACATTAGTTTATACTATCTTTGATAAAGTTAAACATTGCTGATCTCAACATTTTATTTACATCTGTTAGAATGTAATAAAAAAGTTAACAAATACAAAAGAATTAAGATATACAAACAACTTTTACATTTATTCTGACCAATATATTTATAAGTAAATTAATAACAGAATGAACGCAAACGTTCACACATTTGTATTTTATGTAAACTATCAATTATTTAAGAAATAAATTATAAAGAAAAATATACAGAAAAAATATGTAGCTCTCAGTAAAAGCCATATATGTGTCAAATTGCATAGCTCTTATTGTAATCATTTTAGATAACTGATTAAGACTTAAAATTTTATTTTTCCAACAAAAAATGAAAAAATTAAGATCAACTTAAAAAACAAATGATACAATATATTAATGTAATGCAAAATAAAAGAGAAGATTGGTAATGTCAAAGACTGAGGTTACCGAAAAATCAATTTCAAGATGGTCACATACACAAAAGTGCGAGGGAACAGTTAGAAAGCAATAGAAATGGAAAACAGAGCACTACTTCCACTGTAATGGATACGATAAACATGGAGAGGACAATGATAAATAAATGTGTGCCAATAAAATTAGAAGCCAGCATGACTTAACGGAGCAGGGAATTTAAATAAGCCTTTTAATCGTTAATAGATCAATGTTGTCCCATAACAATAATTTTAAAAAAAAACTATCTTTAAAAAAATAATTGAGAAATATAACAACCATAGCAGAGTTGTATAGAAAAATATCTATAAAATATTGAAAGAATAGATAAGCCCACATTTAAACAAAATCTTTGAATTGCAAATAAGAAAGATTTTCTCCTCTGATTTTTGATTACAATGACCTCAAAAGTGAACATTACACTATAGATAGGAATACAATATAATCTCACAAAGATTGGAAAACTTTAAGTAATAAAATGCTTAAAAACAAACTCAGTAAAGTGTTAAAAATTGATTGAATTTGGCTCATACATGGAATGATAATATCTTAATATTTGAAAACTTGCCATCATAACAAAGAAAAGCAATACAGAAAATTCTCAGTAGGATTAAAAACATTTAATTAATTTTGTCATGCTTTCATGATTAAAAATAGAACTTGCAAAAACAAGAACTTTCATAACTTTTAAAACATCATATATAAACATGGCTAAAATGACCATATACAAAATTATTAAATAATAAGAAACCCTGAGAAACGGCACTTTTAAATCAGAAACAACATAACAAGGCTCGGGCTACATATTCTCTTTTCTTTATTATTTTTCTTTGTGAGATTACAATTTGATTACAACATTTCTCATTTTCTTTTTTTCAACTCTCCCCTTCCTCAAAACCTCTCATATACCCCTCCCCAGTCATCTTTAAATTCAAGGTCCCCTTTTTTTCATTAACTTTTATTGTATTTATAACTTATATTCCTTTATATGTGTAAGTACTGAACAAGTTATATTTAGTAATATATAGAAAGGAATATATGATGTGTAGGAACATGTATATTCTTAAATCAAATTTGTTTAGTCCATGTAATGCTGCCTGTATGAATGTTTTCAAGGTTAAACATTTGACACTGGACAGTCAATTGATGTGCTTTTCCACAGGAATATTTTATCATAGAACTTCATTAGTGTATATATTGATACTAACCAAAATAACAACAACAACCAGACAAACAACATAAAATCCCATAAATACTGTTTTTAGTATGCTGAAAGAATGAAAACAGTAGACCATTTTCTTTTTTTCTTTTCTTTTTTCCTTCTTTCTTTCTTTCTTATATATTTTTGGTTATTTTATTTATCTACATTTCAAATGTTATCACCCTTCCCATTTTCCCCTCCGCAAACCCCCTATCCCATCCTCCTCCCCCTGGTTCTAGGAAGGTGTTCCCCCACCCACCTACCCACTCCTACCTCACCAGCCTAGCATTCCCCTATGCTGGGGCATCAAGATTTCACAGGACAAAGAGCCTCTCCTCCCATTAATGCCAGATAAGGCAGTCCTCTGCTACATATGTCGCTGGAACTACGGGTCCCTCCATGTGCATTCTTTGTTTGGTGGTTTAGTCCCTGGGAGCTCTGGGGGGTCTGGTTGGTCGATATTTTTGCTATTCCTAGGGGGTTGCAAACCCTCTAGCTCCTTCAGTCCTTCCCCTTACTCCTCCATTGGAAGACCATTTTCATTCAGTAATCCTAGAGGAACTACAATTATTGGAGCTACTAAGGAAATAATGATTATTCACAAGATATTAGACCAATACTAAAAAGACTGAAATACAGAAAAATGTACACAAAATAAGATTTAGATGTATTTAGTTCATAAATGATATAGACACCCATTTCCTTAATAGTGAAAAAAAAAAAACTCAATAAAACTCATCAGAAAAAAGAATCTCACATGCATTTTTGTGTGAATTTCTGATCACTCATGGAGGCCAGAAGAGGAGAGTCTGGAGTTAGAGATAGTTGTGAGTTGCTGTTGGGTATCAAACCCAGATGTTCTCCAAGAGCAGCTGGTGCTTTTAACCACTGAGCCATCGCTCCAGTACCTGCTTGAAAATGTGTTACATGACTAAATGGTCAGAATTTAGTCAAGTAAAACATTGTAAAAATCAACAATTACATAGAACCTACTCATTTATTGGTGAGGACTGAAAATATAATTATGTATTGCTGAATTGATGAGGATCCTTTCTAAGAAATGTGTAGAAATATGCTTATATCATTACAATTTTAGAATGTAGTTACACAAATCTTGATGGTATGGCCTGATACATCCCCAGGGTATATTTTTGTCAGGTGCCTGATTTGAGCACAGAACCCTGTCAATCTTCATATTTGGTCCTCTTTTAATCTCTCTTACCCATTACATTATTATAAATCTTGGGGTTTTTATGTTCATTCGCACCGTAATTGTAGAAGATGACTATCTCTTTAGTTGCTGCCATAGTAGGTCAAATAGTTAACCACAAATCTATCTAATTATTAAACACTAATACCTCCAAATGTTACCTTATTTGGTAATTGAGTCTTTGTAAATATGTAATTAGAGAATTTCAAGATGAAATTATCTCAGATTTAAGACAGGACCTGTATACAATAATGAACACTAATTAAAAAAAATAGAATAGAATTCAGAGATAACCAAAGATGCAGTTTATAGGAAGATAGAGGTAGAGATTACAGGAATATTTTTATATATCAAAGGCTTCAAAATAGCTGTCAGCCAGCAGAAGCTAGAAGAGAAATAAAGAATGGCCCATAACCTGAAGCCTGAAAAGTACCCAATCTCATCAATGCCTTGATTCCAACCATGTGGTCTCCAGAAGTTTGAGAACATAGGTTTCTATTCTGAGATTGTAGTAATTTTTATGGCTCTCTTAGGAAACTCTTACAGTACTCACCTGCATTCCATGTATGTTCTCAGTTGTTAAATGGCTGATCTGAGCCTGTCATTCTCTTTTTGTCAAGGCAGTAAGAATATAAGCTTGTGACATAAAAGTAGGAAGAAGGACCATCAACAGGGAGGAAAGAAAACAAACAAAAAGAGGGCAGGAAGGAGGCAAAGGAATTCCAACACAATATAATGACATGTATCTGTGGAAACTCCAGAATGAAAGCCATTATTTTCTATATTAATGTAAAAGTATAATCAAATAGAAATTTGAAAATATATGAGGAAAATCAGTCACCTCCATAATCCTGATATTCACTGTTGATTTCATAGAATTCAAATGATATATGTGAATCTCAAAGCTTTATGTCTTGTTCATTGGCTTCTCAGCTTAGTCTGTTGGACCAAGTAAAAATTGTTGATGTGTTATAGCCTTGTAGCATGGCAATGGATGGAATCTTTTTAATGTTCATATTTCTCTAACTCTTCCATTTCTACTGTCAATAGAAGAAAGAATTGAGCATAGAATAATAATTAATAATAAAGTTATATATTTGAATTGTTATAGATGTGCAAAAGCCATTCAGGAGTGCTGCTTATTATTGGCTTTTGCTCCCCATGACATTCTCAGTCTGTTTTCTTACAGAACCCAGAACCAACTGCTCAGGATCATTCTCACCCACAATGTGCTTGCCCTCCCCTGTCAATAAGTAATTAAGAAAGTGTCCAATGGGCTTCCCTGCTTACAGTCTGATTTTATGTTGATTATTTCTCTATTGGAATTTCCTCCTCTCAGATTACTCTAGCATATGTCAGGTTGACATAAACTTAGCGAGCATAAACCCTAAATATGAATTCACTCTTCTTACATAATTATAAGTAAATAAAAACTCTTAGGATCTCCTGAAGCCTAAGGAAAGTCAAAAACTTGAATGTCATTATAATCTTCTTGATTCATCTGTACTTCATCTAAGAAAATGTAAGTCATAAGTTTACTGCGGCTGATATTTGCCAAGATGTTTTCCTTCATTAATTATTTTTATTACTGTATGTCCAGTAAGTGATTCTATTTCTAGAAGTAGACACTAGTTTCTAAGCCATTTCTACCAGCATTTATTTTAGTTTAGATTTCCTCACTCTCTGGAATAGTTAGTTTTGCCTACAATACTCTGTTTAGTTTTATTTTCCCCAATATCTGATATATCTATTTTTGCTATCATATTGAGATAATTTATGTTTAGGGATCTAATTTTTTCTCCTACAAAGATCACTAACACATTAACATTTTTTCTATTCTAGAGTATATGTTTTATTGATTTTTAAATGACAACTTTATTATAAATTAATCTCTTATGTATACTTGAGCCTCTTCCTTAACTCAATATTCTACTTAATGGGTCTTTTCATCTAATTCATTTATCACTAAATAGTATTAGTCGTCACACATGGGATAACATATAAATTATGTATGAAATTTATTTTCTTGGAGGCATTTAGAAAGACACTGGCAAAAATATATAAAAACTTTTACATTCCTACATCTCTACCAGAAACTGATAGAACAGAAGTATTTGGAACATTGAAATAACTCTCTTGCTCACATTCTGGAGGGAGCAGGAGAGATTTTGTTTGCTAATTATAGTAGGAACACCAGTTAAATAACCCTTAACCAAAATACTTTGGGTCCATAAATGTTTTCGTTTTTAACTTCTTTTGGATCTTGAAATATTTGCCTATACATCAGGGTATATCTTTGGTATAAGTATTCCATCATGGTCTAATAATGCCACATTTAAACACAAATTCACTTAGGCATTATAAACACCTTACACTCATGATCTGAAGGTAATTTCATACTGGATGCTTAGTGAAAATGTCAATTTATTGTAGTCCTTCAAATGAAGCCAGGTATAGAATTTCCACTAGAAGCATCACAGAAATGATTTCCAGCATTTGAAACATTACAAATTTCAGATTTGGGGAGCAATTTCTCCTCCAGCAGTAAGCAGAAATGTAGGGAAAGGTGATGAACGGGATAAAATTTCACGTAAGATAAACAAAACAATCAGATTTTAAAAGACATTGCATTTATTGCAAATGTATTAAATATTCCAATTCAAAAAGTAGTGATTAGCAGAATGGACTTAGTCATAACGATGCACATCTACCACCCTATCTCTTGGGGAGGCTGAGGCAGACTTGTAGCAAATCTGGCCTGTGTAAAGCGTTCCAGATAAGTCTAGGTAATTATCAGGACATTTATTAAAATAGTAAAGCAAAGCAAACCAAAAAAATTATTTTCTTCATAAAATTATGATTTATCTATGTGCTGTCTATTAAAAGTGTACTTGAGATACAGGTTAAAAGTAAAAGGCTAGAATAAAAATATTAACCAAAAGATACTAGATGGCTGTATGATTATTAGAAAAATAAATTGATTTTAAGCAAGAACACTTTTAAGTCACAAAGAAGAATAATATATTGATAAATGTTTTGATATGTCAAGAAACATATAATGCAAGTATAAGTATAAATATGCAGATATATAGGTATATATAGATATGCATATACACTTGTAAATAAACCCTGGCTATGCATAAAACAAAGGTTGACTATTAAAGAAAATTATATCTTTATAGAATATCTTGATGCACTAATACACCATGTCAGTTTTTAATGTACTAGTGGTTGAAGCCAGTACCTTTTGCTTTCTAGGCACATGTATCACCAAGTTAAATTCTTAGCACTTTAAAACTTTATTTTGATACATAGACTTACTATGCAGCCCAAGCGAGACTCAAATTTGAGATCCTTTTAACTCAGCTGTTCATGTATATGAAATTATGGGTCTTTATCCACTGTTCCTATGAACTCTGTGTCATCTGTATACCATACTTATTATTTTTTGAACAATAAAAAATTATTTCTTGGGCTGGAGAGGTGGTTCAGCAGTTAAGAACATTGGCTGTTTTGCTTTTCTAGAGTTCCTGAGTTTAATTTCCAGCAACCATATGGTAGTTTACAACCATTTATAATGGTTTCTGATGCCCTCTTTCAAATAAAACTTTAAAAATGTATTCCTTATAATTGGTGCATGGAGAAGCTCACAATCAATACATCTACACAGTGAGTCTCATTAGGAATTCTTTCTTCTTTCAAAAAGGAGCTTTTAATTATTGTATATTTGTAATGAAAATAGTGTGGTATTTCAGTAAAATACATAGTAATCAGATCAAAACAACTGATATACATTTATTTATTGAACCAAGGGGTAATTATATGCCATAGCATGTGTGGATGTCAACGATAAAGTCTGCCCTCTTGCTATGTGGCTTCCAGGGATTAAACTCATGTTGTGACCAACAAATGACATATTTTTTTTACTCATATACTTAATTTTTCTTGGCTTGGGTGCAAACATGCAAAATGTTTATTACCAGTTTTTAAATATTTAAGTTAGTTCTTGCTATCTATAGGTAACCTATTGTCCTATAAAACTATAGAAGTTTTTTCTTTGCATGAGATTTCCCCTTGTATCTACTATAAGATTGTATGTTACTTATTGCTGCATTCTCTGGAGGAAAACAAGTGCTTTTGATTTCATGTAGAGAAAGAAGTAGAGAGAAAATAGCAAAGTTAGCCTTCTTTAATCCTTTCAAAGGTAGTCATATACACATGAGGATGACATAATGTTCTAATCAATATCTGAGGGTCTTTTTATAACTGTTGAATTGAGGGGTAATTTTAACGTGATTTAGAAGGACAAGCAAACATTCAAACTATCACATCTTCCTTAAAATAATAAATAGCACATTTGAGCAGAAAATCAATAAAGAAATAGAGAACTTCAAAAAGATCATAAACCAATTTGAACTAACAGAACATTCTCTCTAACAACATAAGTCTATACATTCCCCTCAAGTGTGCACAGTGTATCCTCTAGATTAGCTTGGCCAAAAAATGAGTTTTAATCAAGCTCAAAAGACTGAGATATCATTTAGAATACCTTATCCAAGGATAGAGACATAAAAATTAAAAATCAGCACAGGAAAATACTGGAAAAATTTCAAATATAGTCAAGAAAAACAATATACTCTTAAATAAACAACAGGCCATAGCATAAACCAAAATCAGTTATAACATGTGTTTTAAGGAAATATTTATTAATTTATATTAATTATACAAAATAATGGGTTTTATTACAACAATATGATGCATATATGTAATGTAATCTTATCATATTCACTCTTAATGATGAGGACAGGAGACAGGAACAGGTTAAGGAGATTTAGTTTCAGAGATCCCAAAAGAACATAGTCCTAATTCTTGTCCTTGGCCATAAGTTGAAAATGTCTTTTTCTGTCTTGGCCAGAGGCCAGGAATGCCAGAGGGAGATCTTATGTCTTATCATCTCTGCTCTTAAATGAACATCTGTGCCTGGAGGCTATACATGAAGGTGTGACCTAAAGTTAAGTCATATAATAATCCCTTCTGCTGCACAGCTTTTAGCTCACCTCCTAATAATTTCAGGGTTTCAAATCTCCAGGAAAGAATGTTACTGTATCCTTGGAGGCCACAGAGAATGAATACTGGGGCTCTGTTGAAGCCTACTAGAGGAAAACTATATTGTGCTAGTTAAAGAATGTACTCTGAATTTACTTCTGCTTCTGGGTAGACACAAGACAGTCTGATAACTTGCAAAGACTAAAATAATACGTATTCTTGCTGCTGCCTCTAAGAATTCATCTAGTCCATGTCTTGTACTCTGCTTTCTGGTATGGACACTCACTTCTCCTGCCACCCCATTTCCTGACACCTGAGGAGTATGTGGTTTCCATGCCATGATTCTAGGTATAGACTTCTCTCTCTTGCTGCAATTCCACTCCCACTGACTGAGGACCATGTGTTCTGGGCACTTCCCAGAGTAATCTCAACTATTCTCACTGTGATCCCAGCCACTGCCACTAGAGGACTAAATGCAAAACTCATAAACTTCTACAGACTTTTCTGGATCATTAATGACAATATTTTAACTCTACAGAAGGTTTGCTCCTGTGCTAAAATCCTGTACCAACTCAAGTTGAGCTAGGGCAACTTTTCACACCACATTCAATGAACAGCTACACTGAACCCAAAACAACATTCAGGTGGTTTATAACTGGAAATGTCAGGATAACATCAAACAGAGATTCAAACACTCATTCAACAAAAGTAAGAGAAGATATCAGTATAAAAGACCAAACTCCAGATGCCTGTGTCCCATTGCAAATATGCAAACAACATGAATAACTGATATAAAACATCTACAAAAATTAGTACTCACATAGTAATGGCAAAGAGAAAAGCAATTTAGATGAAACACAAAGCAATTATTTTTTTTTTGATACTTTATTTACATTTCCAATGTTTCCCCCTTTCTAGGTCTCCTCTTGTCCTTCTAAATCATGTTAAAATTACCCCTATCCCTTCCCCCTCCCCCATCTCTACGAGGGAATTCCACCTCTCACCCACCCTCCCACCTTGCCATTCCCCTTTACTGGGGCCTCTCCTCCCCCGATGGCCAACAAGGTCCTCCTCTGCCACATATGTGGTCCGAACCATGGGTCCCTCCATGTGTATTCTTTGGTTGGTGGTCCAGCCTCCAGGAAGACCGGGGGGTGTGGTCAGGTCAGTTGACACTGTTGCTCCCTCCATAGGGCTGCAGACTCCCTTGGCTCTTTCAGTCCCTTCTCCAACTCCTCCATCTGGGACCTCACTCTCAGTCCAGCAGTTACTGTAAAGTGAAACTTGGGTATTCCAAACATTTTGGCTAATATCCACTTATCAGTGAGTACATACCATGTTTGTTTTTTTGTGACTGAGTTACCTTGCTCAGGATGATATTTTCAAGTTCCATCCATTTGCCTGCAAATTTCATTAAATCATTGTTTTTAATAGCTGAGTAGTACTCCAAGACACCATTATAACTATGCTCAAGTAACATAAAGACTACATGAGTAAATGTCAGAATAAAGATTGTGGGGAAAAAATAGAACAGAGAAAGAACAATTCAAGATATAAAAATAGGATTAATAAAGATATAGGCATTCTGATAAAAAAGACAAACTTAACTAATATTCAAAGTGAAAAATTCAGCATGTAAAATAGAAAATTTAATGAAAACTTTCACCACTATAATTTTTGATGTAGACATCTACTGCTATCTGCTTTCCCCTTAGAACTGCCTTTAATTTATTCATAGATTCTGGTGTATTTTATTTTCATTTTCATTCAATTCTAGGAGATTTAGCTTTCCTTCTTGAATTCTTTTTGCCCAATTTTTCAGTAGTATTGCTTGGTTTCCATGAGAGTGAGTTCTTACTGTGGTTTCTATTAGTGTTGATATTCATCTTTATTCCCTTGTGTTCAGATAAAGTACAAGGTCCAGCTACTGTGTTGTGGTGTTGTGCAGGTAAAACATTAAGTCATTCAGATACCAAAACTAATATAATTAGAGATGAAAAGAGAGACATTACAACAGACACCGTAGAAATCCCAAGAATCAAATGGACATAATTTAAAATTTTGTAGTTCAAAAAATTGGAAAATCCAAAGTTTATAATGTGCGTGTGTGTGTGTGTGTGTGTGTGTGTGTATGTGTGTGTAAAATATATATAACCCACTAAAGTTAAATAAAATTAAAACAAATAATTTAAATGGATCTGTAACAATAAGTTAGAATCAGTAATTAAAAGTCTTCCAACTAAAGAAACCCATGGCCAGATGGATTTATTGCAGAACTCTGCCAAATGTTCAAAAACTAACACAAATTATCCTCAAATTATTCTATAAATTAAAAAGGAAACATTTCCAATAATTTTTTATAAAAACAGTATTTCTCTGATTCTAAAATAAGACAAGGACTGATTATAGGCCAATCTCTCTGATGAATATAGATGCAAATTTTTTCAATAAAATACTTACAAATCAAATTAAAGAACACATAAAGATTATTCACATGATCACATTATTTTTACCCCAGAGATATATGCATTGTTGAACACATATAGAACAGTAAACATAAAAAACTTTTATGTTGCTGTGTTAAAACATGATGTCAAAAGGAAATTAACTTATAGAAAGAAGGATTTGTGATTATTTCCAGAGGGTTGAAGTCCATGATGTTATAGAGGAAACAGGAGACATTAAACATGGTGGCTAGTGCAAGAGCCATGTGCTCACAGATTAGCTACATGCATTAAACAGAGAGCATGCACTGGGGAAGATGTAAGACTTTGAAAATCTTAAAATTTGACTCCAGTAACACACTTCCTTCAACAAGTCCGCAAATCCTTAGTCTTTCAAAACAGTGTCCTTAACTGGGGACCTAGCATTTAAATGGCCCAGACTATGGGGACTCCTCAATGAAATCACCAACTTATCACATGAAAAATTCAAGAACAGAAACCACATCATAATTCTCGTATTAGATGTAGAAAGGGCCTTTGGAAAAATCCAATCTCTATTCACAATAAAAGCATGGCATTCCTGTTGTCTTGTGAAGTATGATATACCTACAAATATGTCAGGCTTTTGCCATTGATTTTGATTATCTTCCAGAAATGGACAATGAGACCTTATTGCTGAAGTAAAGTTGCAGGAAATAAAACCAATAGCCAAATAATGGCTGTGTTTCATAGTCTGAGGAAACATAAGGTAAACAGTAAATTATACTCTATAATTACAGATAAGAAAAGTAATTTTACAAAAACCTTTTCCCTCTTCATGAACAAGGATATAGTAAAATTTGAGCAACACTTAACTATGACTTCTAATTATATCAAATGAGAAAGTGCATTTTGAATCCTTTCCTACAGTATTGAATGAGCAACTGTAATTTTCAGCTTGTGCAGTTTTTACATGTAGAAAATGTCGTCTGCCTTAATATCTGTTGCATTATTACAGGTAACCAACAGAAGAGACTCTACACATTTAGTTTTAAATGCTAGAGAACCTTTAGAATATACTTGCATTATCATATTGTAGTAATTACTCTTAGTATTATTTCTAAAAACTTTTAAGACAAAGATGCTTTGAAATACAGAATTTCATAAGCCAAACTAAATTCATCATATGAGACTATCATTTTGATCAAAATGACAGGGTATGCATTATAGATCTCTTGTATATTAGTCACTGTTTATTTGCAAATGTTTGCTTTTTCTATCTTAATTGTGAATGTCTTGTGAATGGAAATTTTTTGTAATATTTTATTTACAATACTTATCATGCACACATTATTATTGGTTGTATATGAATAGGCCTACTAGCAAATTGGGCATCACTGGGAAATAATAGCACAGTATTAATGTGACTAGGATTGATAACTAGATTGTCTTACCTGGGGACTCAAACAAAAGCATCCACATTAAAACTTGACATTGTTGGAAAGACTGGAACAAAGAGCAGGAGGGAGTAACTAAAACAGTAAAACCTGATTCTTTATTGATACTCAAGAATGTCTTTTGTTTTTAATTTTTGTTCTATTTAGAATTTGATGTCTTACTGGATTTTAAGTGATTTAATTTGAATTAACATAATTATACAAATTTGAGGAGCATAATGTGATGCTTTAATATTCATATACATCACTGGACATCTTTTGCCTTAGCAAACAACCTCTGAAATATCTAAAGTGAAAGACAAAGTAACAGCCTGGTGTGGTGTCTTCTGTTTCACAATGCACTTGGTCAGCATCTGATACATCTTAATAAATGTTACATACAGAATGGCTTGGCGCCAAGTTTCGGCATCTCTCTGTTTGAAATGGATCATTCTTCTTAAATAAGATTATCTTTTTGTTCAATCAAATTCAGATGTTGTCCCTCCTAAGTCTACTTTATCCTTGAACTAATGGAAAACACCAGAGGGTGAGAGTAAGCAATACTCACATCTTACAAAATCTTATCATAAGAGAAACAACATCAAATACGAATCTGTACTGACACTTCAAAGGTACTATTTTGTACTTAAATTTTATTCATGAAATTCACATGCACTAAGGAAAAATAATTATTTCTTCAATAACAACTGAGCTGTGTGAATTCATGTGTTATTACATAAAGGGAATGAAATCAAGATCTTGAATTCTATTCGTAACTGTGCAACTGACCTCTATTCCCTTGTTAAATCAGATCTTCTTTAGTTGATCATTTTTGTTACCCAGACAGTAAGACAAAGGGACATCCAATAATAAAACTTGGGTCTAGTTTGACTCTGTATATTTCCAACACACTTTGCCATGTGACTGCACAAGACCTTTATCTTCTGTGCATCTGTCTTCTCGAGAAAGTATCAAGAAAGATACTATTCATTATCTAATTTACAAGGTGTTGTAAAGAGAAAATTGCATCCTATATATGAAAATAAATTTTGAAAGGTCAAATTATAAAGTCAAGAATTATTGGTGTTATATTGTCCTGGATTTCTGCTTTGTGAGCTTTTAAAAGGATTTACTAAAGAGGATAAATTATTACTTCAGACCCAAGGGCCTATCCTCCCGCTGATGGCCAACATATGTATTCAGCACCATGGGCCCCTCCATATGCATTCTTTGGTTGGTGATCCAGTCTCTGGGAGCACTGGGGAGCCTGACGAGTTGACACTGTTGCTCCCTCCCCATGGGGCTGCAGACTCCCTCAGCTCCTTCAATCCCTTCTCCAACTCCTCCATCTGGGACCTCACTCTCAGTCCAACAGTTGCAGTGAATTGAATCATGGGTGTTCTGAACTTTTGGGCTAATATCCACTTATCAGTGAGTACATACTGTGTTTATTAATTCATACCATGTTCATTCTTTTGTGACTGAGTTACCTCACTCAGGATGATATTTTCAAGTTCCATCCATTTGCCTGTGAATTTCATGATGTCATTGTTTTTAATAGCTGAGTAGTACTCCATTGTGTAAATGTACCACATTTTTTGTATCCATTCTTCTGTTGAGGGACATCTGGGTTGTTTCCAGCTTCTGGCTATTATAAATAAGGCTGCTATGAACATAGTGGAGCATATGTCCTTATTACATGTTGGAGCATCTAATGCCGGGGAGGAAAGATGGGAGTGGGTGGGTAGGTGGGGGAATACCCTCATAGAGTCAGGGGGAGGGGGGATGGGATAGGGGTTTCCCAAAGGGAAGACCTGGAAAGGGGAAAACATTTGAAATATAAATAAAGTATATATAAAAAAGACACTGAATTGATTGAAAATATAAAGTATACGCAGAATATATACTTTAAAGGAGTTAATTTTGTTATGTAAATTATATCTAAATAACAATCAAATATTTTTAACAAAAAAAAAAGTATTACTTCAATAATCAAAACCCCTGGAGCTTAACAATAATAACAGAAATAGTTGGTACTTCATATAACTCAACATGATTTGGCCTTCTTAGTTATCTGATTTTATCCCCTATTTCTTGGCCCCTCACTATTCTTCATTAGAGCACCCTTCCTTCATTTGTAGCATTTGGCATCTTGCTGTCTTCTTGATAAAGTTTCACCTATTACTTTGCATGATTTTCTTTTTGTACCTTCCACATTTCTGATTGCTTCCCTCAAGAACCATAAGCCAAGTAGCATGTCATTCTCCTACCATCTCTAGTTAATTTTTTGTTTAGTTTCTGTATAGCACTTATAATTGATATTTATTGTCTGTTCATGTGTTGTCTGTCTTCCTTATTAGAATATGTAATCTGTGAAGGCAAGAGCTCTTTTTTGTTTTTTTTGTTTTTTTTTTTTTTTTTTTTGTGTGTGTGTGTGTGTGTGTGTATGACATTGTATCAGAAGAGCAAAGGACAATATCAGACATATGGTAAATGTTCTTCAAGCATTTGTTCAGAAAGAAAATATACATATTACGTTTTGTATCAAGCCTTCTTTTATACATATTCACAATACCTCTATGGTTAGGTACTTTCATTTCTGTTTTTCCAGACTGTATGTTTTAATATTAGGAAGATTAAATGAATTATTGAAGTTAACATAGCAATTAAGGACCCATCAAGTATTTGAAGCCTAATGATAGTCTGAGCCTACCAGCCTTATTCCTAACATTCAAGTCTCCACAGTTATTTTTATTTCCTATGCACTGAACACCTACTTAAAAATTTTATAGGTATAACTTCACTTAATCCATATTCCTGTTTTTAATCTTAAATAAACTTGCTTTAGGGGGATTAACTCACTTGCCTCTTAGAAATGGGCTGTCCCACAACGTAGCGGTGCACGAGCAGGCCTGGCAGAGGCAGAGAAGTTTTTCCAGAGATAACTTCACTAAGATGTCCGGTGATATGCAAAGGTCAGATGATGAGAGCCCCAGCACCAGTAGTGTCAGTTCAGATGCAGACCCTGCCACTCCAGAGCCTAGGGAACACAAAGAAAGAGAACCTTCTGTCACCCAGAAGAAAAACACCAAATGCTCTAACAAAATGACTGCTAAGTTATCTACTAGTCCAAAAGAAATCAGAAAATGTGGTACATTTACACAATGGAGTACTACTCAGCTATTAAAAACAATGACTTCATGAAATTTGCAGGCAAATGGATGGAACTTGAAAATATCATCCTGAACGAGGTAACTCAGTCACAAAAGAATGAACATGGTATATACTCACTGGTAAGTGGATATTAGCCCAAAAGTTCAGAATACCCAAGTTTCACTTCACAGTAACCATTGGACTGAGTGTGAGGTCCCAGATGGAGGAGTTGGGAAGGGACTGAAGGAGCTGCGGGAGTTTGCAGCCCCATGGAGGGAGCAACAGTGTCAACTGGCCTGACCCCCCAGTGCTCCTGGAGACTGGACCACCAACCAAAGAATAGACATGGAGGGACCCATGGTTCAGATGACATATGTGGCATAGGAGGGCCTTGTTGGCCACCAGGGGGAGGAAAGGCCCTTGGGCCTGAGGGTGTTAGAGGCCCCAGTATAGGGGAATGCCAAGGTGGGAAGACGGGAGTGGGTGGGCAGGTGGGTGGGTGGGGGCATACCCTCATAGAGGCAGGGGAGAGGGAGGGGATAAGGGGTTTTCAAAGAGGAGACCTAGATAAGGGGAAACATTTGAAACATAAATAAAGTGTCCAAAAGGAAAAATTAAAAAAGAAAAAAAGAATTCAGAAGGAGCTAGATGAGATTACCCTTGATCCTCCTCCTAACTGCAGTACTGGGCCTAAAGAAGATAACATTTATGAATGGAGGTCAACTATACTTGGTACCCCAGGTTCTGTATATGAAGGTGGTATTATTTTTGTTGTCGTTGTTTGTTTTTTTTTCTGGATATCACATTTTCTTCAGATTATCCATTTATACCATGAAAGGTTACCTTCCGTACGAAAATCTGTCACTGCAACATCAACAATCAGGAAGTCATCTGCCTGGATATTCTGAAAGACAACTGGAGTCCTTCTTTGACTATTTCAAAGGTTTTGCTCTCTAGTTGTTCCCTTTTGACAGACTGTAACCCTGAGGATCCTCTGGTTAGAAACATAGCCACTCAGTATTTGACCAAGAGAGCAGAACATAACAGGATAGCCAGACAATGGGACAAGAGATACTCAACATAATTTATATAATTTGTATGAAGTGTGAAGAAGCAGGAGACCTCTTTCCTCTGTGCTGAGGGTCTTTATAGCCTTTACAACACAGACTTCTGTATATACGTTATACTGATTCTACCCTTGCCTTTATCCTTTGGAGAGTCCCCCAAAAGGTAAATGCTACCAAGAGTAGAACTTTATAGCTGTAGATTAGTTATGTTTAAAATGCCTACTTGCAAGTCTTGCTTCTTTGGGATATCAACATGTATTTTGTGATGTACTAAGGATACTGGTCCTGAAGTCTACCAAATATTATAGTGCATTTTAGCCTAATTCATTATCTGTATGAAGTTCTAAGAGTAGCTGTAGATGACAAGGAATTATATCATTTGTATTAAGCTAAGATTTATTTCTGATATGTGGTTCATGCTATTGTGAAAATGTGTGTCAGTTTGTAATGAGAAGATTTCCTTCTACCCTTTGCAGCTCAGAGAGTACTGATGTATCATCTCAAACACAATAAACATGTGCCTCAAGGCAAAAAATAAAAAAGAAGAAATGGGCTATCCTCTACAAAATTTATGAATGCAAATGCAGAAACTGTCTCCTCAGAGAATTTTTTTTTCTGGAACTGTATGTTGTCCAAGAGAAATACTGGGATAATGGAGTCATTTCAACTCTCAGGTCTAGTGATCTTCTTTATCTGAAAATCACATTCATGTTGTTTAGCTAGTTTCCTAAGTATATTACTAATTATCTTTGAACTGCACTTCTAACCAACATTTAATCCAGGTTATGGGGGGGAGAATATCTCAGCGTTTGTCAAATACTTCATAATGGTGGCCCTGAAATGAGAACACGAGCATTCAAATTCTTGCTTAATGTGTAACTCTTGATTCTTTGTCCTCAGCAGCACCTTGTTCCATCAGATAAGCTCAAAAAATGCTGTGCATTTTATTGTAATTCTATAATTCCAGATAAAGCCCAAGCATCTTTCCTGTCCTTCTTCTATACAGTATAATCAGATGGTTCACATCTACTTCAGTCACAAAGATCACTGAACTTCACCCCAACTTCAGAATATTTGTGATGGCAGAAGCAATGAGTAAAATCTTTACTGTGTATATTTAAGGTCTGACTAAAGAATCATGTGCTACCAGACCCCTGTATTATGTTAGTTCTTATGTTAGCTCTCTTAATCAAATGTAACTTATGTTAGTTCTCTTAATCAAACCTCACAAAAGAAAGACTTTACCCAAAAAATACAGTATTTTAAGAAAACAAAAATTGTATGAATGGATATATATATATATATATATATATATATATATATATATATATATATATATATATATATATATTTGTAAGCATGCATTCTGAAAAATGTAAATGTATCTTATTATTTTGAATAACTTTCTGCTCATTAAAGGATGTCCTCCAACAGTAATTTATGATAAACAAAAAGCATAGGCAATTTCACAATGGCTTTTGCCAAAAGAAAATAATGGATAATCCAGTTTTTGTTTAGCTACAGGGACAAACATGTTTTGCCATTAGCAGAGCAAACCTTGGCTGAATTAGTTAGGACCAACTGACTTCATTCCACTAAGCACCAATGGAAATCTTCCCCATTGTCTAGTTGCCAAACAAATATCTGCACTTGTGGAAATGCCTTTCCATATTCAAAAGAAAATAGTATTATGTGGGATAGTTGCCATTTTCAGTAATTATGAAATAAACAATCTCTGCAGGGCTCAGTATAATTAACAACATTATTGAAAAAAGGCATGATAAATCCACACTTATTTCTTAGCTAAGTTCTTTTGTTCCTTGAACTGATGATCTGATTTTCACAAGCAAGAAAATGTGTCTCAACCTTTCCAATATTAGTGTTACTTCTGTTAGGAAAAATATTAATAGTCTGAGGTTACATTTTCATATTAGAAAATATGGAATTTATAAAGTAAATCTATTTCTTAAAACCATAGATAAAGATAGAAATCTGCTCGACAGCTTTTAGTGTCATTTTCCTTTTACTCCCAATTCTGTCTGGTGGGCAACATTAAATAAATGAATAATGTATGCCGATGTCAACATTCTAATTATTTAATGGATATATATATATATATATATATATATATATATATATATATATATATTCATTTAGTGGATACCTGTTGTGACACATAGACAAAATATTGCTCACCAAATAAATTTCCCAAGGAGAAAGTTGACTGGAAAACACAATTTTGTGTGGAAAGGACTATTTTTGGACTCATAGTAGATTGAAAAATTGTGCCAACTTCATAGGTTTGGTTTCAGGATTAAATGATTGATGAAAGTAAAACTTTTTGGTTAGTGCTATGTAAAGAGAACCATTCAGTATTTATTAGATCCAGTGTTAAGAGAGTGAGGGAGAGTACTTTACCTCTGTTCCATTACTCTATCTATCCATTTCTATTATACTTGAAGCTAAATTTTGTCCTCCATCTAAACAAATAAGCTTATATATCTTCCCATACTAACTTATCTCTGGTTGTATTAACAAGACAGCCTCCTAACAATCCACATCCCTAGTGTTAAGAATCATTTCTTCAAATGACATTCCTTCACTAAACCTGGCTAATTACTACCACTTCATCTCTTTTCATATGATGTGTGTGATGACGTTATTGTTATTCATTTTGCATCATTCTTGGCATTTGAAATTGGCATTTCAAACCTCTTTCCCTCCACTGAAATTATTCTTCCGAAGATGACTAACTGTACCAAGAACAGAAGATATATTCACCAATGGCAACTATACACATCAACATTTTTCTTTCAAATGTAAACTGAATCAGCAATATACTTTCTGTCAAGAATTAGTTGAAGAAGTTGAAGGGTATGGAGAAAATGTTTAAATATTTGGTGCTACAATATACAGGCCCTGGAGGCAGATTGTCACGAATTGTATCCCAATTTCTCTCTACTGCACATCATATTTAGTGGTCTTAAACCTTTATTTCTGTCTTTACAAAATGGAAAAAGAAAAGAGTAGTAACAATCTCAAAGAAATTTTTATAAAATTCAATAAAGAAATTCATTTAGAGGGTTTACCACAGTGTCTGGAATATAGAAATATGTGTAGGAATGGTATGCTTTTTATAAGGCTTAAGATTTTAATTAGTTCTAGCCCTTAAGCAGGAGAAAAAGTAATTTGCCATTGACTGGTATTATGATTAGGTTTAAAGGATCCCATTCAAAGAGAAAGAACTAAGTTTATGTTTTATCCACTTCTTCAGTTATTCTGCTATATTTTATCCCATTACTCCTCTACATTTCAATAATGTTCCAGATATTTGAAAAATTATTTTAATTTTTGTCAATTCATTTAATACTCATGCTTTTTTTCCTCTTGTTTCCGTGCACTAATATCCCCATGTGTGTCGTTCTGCCCCTGGGTATGTGTTAGAAGGTAGTGATTGGAAAAGGCTTAGCTTGTACAAATCACACTTTTATCTTTTAAGGAAACTCTGATTTCTTTTCCCCCAACAGACCCTAAAATGGAGAACGAAGCCTTCATATAGTCACATTTAATTGTGTGTAACACTACTCAGTGTCCCTAATTCTATGAGCATGTAGGAAAGCAATTACTATAACCCTTAGAAATTGTTCTTCAAATCCAATATTAAGTATGAAGCCTGTAGGAAATTCACACCACTGTTAAATTAATTACCTTAAACAAGTAGTTCCCCAAAGCATGTGGGGCAGAACACTGATTTAAAGAGAAGGTCTTTTGAAACAAAAACATTCAGTGATCAAGTAAGTTTCTGAGCACTTTGTGCTATAACTCCCTTATAAGAAATGCAGAATAATGTATTAGCTAAGGTTTTTCTCTTTGAAATAAGAGGACTTACAATAACTTGCTTATTTATATGACTTTAGTGAAAGGAAATGGCAGTTATTTACATAAATAGAAACAAAATTTAGTCAAAGTAATGAACCTCTGTAAGAGCAGGAATAGTAAGATCTCAGCAACAAAAAAATCAAAGAATTTTCCAAACAGACATCATAAGATCAATGCTGGTATGGATATCTAAGGTTCTCCTTGGAATTCTTATTGAAAGTACAATGCCTGATACATACTGCACAGTATGTCTTCTATAATTTTCATCTAAATATGCTTCACAAATACCAAGTATGAGACATTCTGAGATACAAACCAAATTTTGGGAACAGGGATCAATACTTTGTGAAAATGAAGGGGGGCACATTTAGGGAACATTACTTAGTCATCTGTCAACAGAAATAGGAACCCAGCTCAAACCCCCATGAGTATGACCAGACTTATTGAGTGTTTAGAGAACAATGTTTTATTCTTTGGTGAGTGTTCTGGTAACTTTGTTGTTGTTCTCAACTTTACTGAAGATGCTGCCATATGGGAAGAGGGAACCTCAGTTTAGAAAATACCTCCATCAGGTAGGCCTGAAGGCAAGACTTTGTGGACCTTTTCTTGATTAATGTTTAATGTTTGCTTTCAATAATACTGTAAGTGGTACAACCCTGAACAGGTGATCCTGGATACTATAAGAACACAGGCTGAGAAAACCATGGTGAACTAGCCACTAAGTAGTGTTCTTGCATGGACTCTGCATCAGTTTGTGCCTTCAGATTCCTGTCTTGAAATTCTGCATGGACTTACCTTCATGATGGACTGTGACCCAGACATGCAAGGTAAAATCAACACTGTCTTAGTTAAGATTTTTATTGCCATGAAGAGACACCTTGATCATGGCAACTCTTACAGGAAGCAATTAAATGGGGATGTTGCACCTTCATCAGTTTAATCCATTGTCATCATGGAGGGAAGCTTGGTGGCATGTAGGCAGACATGGTGTTGGACAAAGTAGGAGAGAGTTCTACATCTGGATTGGCAGACAGCATGAAGAAAAAAATATATACTAAGCCTAATTTAAAGTATCTAAGACCTCCGCGACCCCCTGAAACCCTTCCTCCAGAAAGGCCTTAATCATTCTAACAAGACCGTACCTCCTAATAGTGTTTTTATTCTTGTTGCATTTGGTCAGTATTTATTATAGCAATAGAAACCAAACTAGGACAATGAGTCAGCTTCAGGCAGGGAATTAGAATATACTTGAATGCTCAGATCATTGTCATGAATCATGAAACAGTATTATTTGAATATTTGGGCTCTCTCAACTTCATATTTTTAAACAAAGTTCTTAATGTGCTAATCTGAAAGTGAGGCCTTATGGGAAGCAACTAATTAATCTTCATCTCTGTGGTTAAGCCTCTCATGGAAAAGACATAAAGAGCCTGATAGCCCTTCCAACTTATATATAAGGTCATGGAAAAAGCCCAACTTATGAGAAATTGGCCCTCATCAGAGACTGAATCTGTTGGCTGGCTTGGATTTTCCAACCTCTAAAACTTTGAGTTGTACATTTCTTTTAAAGGATTGCTCAATAAGTGGTAGTTTTATGTTTTTATAGCATCTCAAATGAGAGTAATATGGGGAGATTCACATAGAGGTATATAATTTGTGGAGGACCCACCCCAACAGTTCTCTTCTTTGAAAATAATTCCAGAAAGAGTTTAAAAAAGTAATTCAACTTATTTTTGTTTAAACATTATTCTTACCCAGCACATAAAAAATACTACCAGTACAGTCAAAGCATACAAAAATTCATTAGAAAATATTGGTCTAAAAATTAAGGTGTAAAAAAATGGGTTAGAGGTTAAGTGAAATTTCTGCTCTTGCAGAAAACTCAGGACTAAGTTTCCAACATTTACACACTGGCTCACAACCATATATAGCTCCAGTCCCCAAGTATCTGTTGTCCTCTTTTGATGTCTAATGGTACTAGGCATAAATTTTATAAACATGCACATATGCAGGCATAATATAAAAATGAATAAAACATTTAAAAGGAAATTAAATTAAGTCCCTGGTAGTCTCCTTATCTTTATAAAGTTTTGCCTTACAGATTTGAACTCCTGAATTCATAGTTTCAATATGACAACACATGGATCAATCAGAATTGAGAAACTCTGTCCCTTATTCCAATCCCTGAAATGCTCTGTAATTAAAGGACAGGAAGCATCAATATAAGAGAAGACTTTAGTAATAATTACACTTCAAATTATGATTATTATTATTATTATTATTATTATTTTAAAATATATGTATGCATTTAAATACTTCTGCCCTGTTTGCCCCACCATTTTTCAAGGAACTGAATCCCATTTTACCCACATACAGCAGCAGAGTGGGAACCTGGGTATCACATGTTTAACTTTGCTCTTTTTTGTCCCCTCTTGATACTTGTTAACATTTTTCTGATCTAAGAACAAGCAGTTTAGAATAGCCTTACAGAATTCCTGGTCTGAAATTGACCCTGTTTAGTTATTATCTAAGACATCTTATTTGAACACCTTTTACCTTTTCTTCTATTGTAAGGAGAGCAAAGGTTATAACATATTCTTCTGAACCAGTTAAATATTGTGTCAAAAAGCATCTGATATGAATGGCAAGTTCAGACTGGAAATCTGGTTTCTTGCAGTTGCAGAGCAAAAACAAATTTTACAGCATTTAAAATTGTTTTTGCTTAAATGCAAAACTGAGCAACCACAGAAATCGGATTAACCACAAATCTAAAATTGCCTCAAGCAATGCATAGGTTATCTACTCATCTTTCATATCAGCTTGTCCAGTGCTGGCCTTTCATGGATAATGCTCCCTATAGCTTTTGGCTTTTTACTGTATTTCAAAGAGTATATAAAACACACTATATAACAAGTGCTTTTACCTACTAAATCCATCCACCATTACATTTGCTTTTGACACAGTTACCCTCCAGTCTCACATATTTACAGAATCAAGTCTATGTTCAGCCTCATATGGAAGTGACTTGGATGAGATTTCTGGATGAGCAGCTGGTGAACCTAAAGGAAGATTCGAGGGGTCACAATTGGAAATTTTCTTTTGCATTATTTTAAAGAAAGGCCACAGTTCTGTTTGAATCAAGAAATGTGGAAGACTAAAATATCAGAGGAAAAAAAATGAGAATGTGCTTCTGTATATATTATTCTCATTTACCAATTTGGTTCAAACTGAATAAACATAGTGGTTAGGTGATTAGTAAGGGACTGTGGCTAGAGGTGGGGATGTAAAGGAGATGATCTTCCAATGATTAGAAAATATAGTATAGTATTATAAATATACAAAGGGGAAAGTAGAATGAGAGGATTAAATGGAGATGGAAATTTGAAAGTAGAATAAAGGAAAGAATATGGGGAAAGACAAGTAACACTAATGGCTTTTTGAAAAGTCATACAGAACCTACTACATTAACAACTTCATAAACTATACACATATCTGAGAGGAATTTAAATTGAAACACCATATAATTGTGGAGAAAACTAGATATCTTATGCTACCAAATAAAATTGCAATGTAAGGAATGGGTTACAGCTTGTCCAGTTCTTGGCCAAAGAGTTTCCATAGCACACGCTAAACAATACAGAGCATTGTCAAGGTATAGGCTACTCTTCCTATCCTGATAGAAAGGCCTACCTTCCTTAAGCAGCTGAAGACAACACTTACATCATTGAACATGAAGGACTCAAGCTGGGTCAAACTAGAAGATTCATATTTACATACCAGTGGTCAGTAAGTACTTCACATGCTAGTTTAAGAGAAAATTAATCATTGGTTATATGTCCTGTGACTTACAACCTGACCCCGCTTTCAAGATATATGGGCACAATAAAGGCTCAAATGTTAAAAGAGTATCCAAATACTTTTTTATTGGATTTAATACCCATTCCATGAAGTGGATCTTATATCCCAATACTGCTAACCTGACTAAGAACTTGAAACTAGGTAGATCATAAACCCTGGACACAAACCTACTACTATTATTCTATTAAAGGGATATAGCAACAAAATGACTCCTAATGGTATATTGCTATAACAATAAAGAAACATATTACTCAGCCCTCATCAGGGAAGCCTTTTTTTGCAGTAAATAGAAATTAACACAAATACCCACAGCTGGATAATGTGCAGAGAGTAAAATACTTTGGAGCATTCAGCCCTACATAGGATGTCTTTATCAAACCCTTCCCCTGAAGATCCAGGGATATATGCAGTAGAGGTCACAGAAAGATTGTAAGAGCTAGAGGTGGTGGATAACTCCAGGGGAATACAAGACAAAACAGGACTATGGCAACTTGCATAAGATTCTACACAGGTTCAAATCAGACAAACTCCTGACACTGAAAAGGGAAACTAGATGCAAGTCTCATCTCTCTTACAAGGAAGCTCTTTTCAATTTGATACCTACTGGGAAAGGGAAAATCAGCTTTCTCCATTGAAATATCATTGGGTATATCATTCATACTCAGGGACTGGCCTCAGGCACAGGAATAGTTGGCCAACACAATAGACTGAAAGTTTTTTTGGTTTTTGGTTTTTGTTTGTACATTTTTGGTTTTGGTACTATTTTATTTTTAAAGTTCATTTTTATTTCTTTCATATTTTTGAAAGAGAGGTAAGGAGGAAGGGGGCAGGTGGGAGGGAGGGAAGTAGGTTGAATGGGTAGTGAAGTGGGTAGGAACTGTGATGAGTTGAGGAAGAAGAATATGATCAAATTATATTCAATGAAAAAAATTAAATTAAAATAAATTAATTTTAAAAACAAAAAATAAATAAAATACCAAGGCAAAATTGAAAATATGCTTCCAAATATAGTATTGCCATTTACCAACCTTGGGCTAAAAAAAGCACAAAACAACATTAACAACAAAAGCTTAAGAGCCTAATAGGCATTTTTAAACTGTCATTTTAAATAAGGTCAGAAATCAAACACAATGAACCCAGCTCAAGCTGTCTGCCACCTGTCTAGGTCCTGCTACATGAAGAGGACACATATTCCCTGGTGGCTGTCCTTTCTGATCACCTAACGGGTTAACCAGCCATCTGTGTCTCCTGCCATCACTAATCAGAATGGTCCACGCATCTATTGTACTTAGGCTTCGGGGCACTTAGAGCATTATGGTTCCTGCCTATATGACTTCTGCTTAAGGAAGGCTAGGCTGGTGCACAGCAACCTTCCTTTCCCTGTGACCCTCTAACAGCTTCCCAAATCATTTCTCCCTTCAGTGTACCTCTCTTGATTTTCAGTTAATAATTAAAATCATCATCACCAAGCTGTCTTTCTCCTGGACTCCATCTGCTTTTCCTTTCAAATTCCACATGCTCTGGGGCAAAGCCCCCCTTGAGAATTCTATTTTGCAAATTTTAAAACTGAAGTTTGGCAGTTACTACTTCTTAATAGTGAAGGAAGCTCCAGCTGTTTGGCTTTGGAAAAGGAAACTGCAGACACAACTGAGCAATGGGGGAAAAAATACAAAACAATGGGAGATTTATTGGAGTTTGCTGGTTCATATTAATGGCTGTTAAATTCCACTGAACAGACACAAACTCAGCATAACACATTGGTACTAGTATTTGACATGCAGAGATTAGCATATATCAGACATAGTCATGTTACATTTATGTAATCTAACTTAGTGGAATAAAAGGAGTTTGAGTTAATAAAGTTGTTTTTAAGAGACAATAAATAATCTGGGGGAGCCTTTGTCCTAATATAAACTATTGATAGTTTCAGAAAAAAATGTATAGTAGTATGATTTTTCCAGATTTATTTATTTTTAGTAATATTGTTATTTTACCTCATATATGCAATGTCAATCATATTTGTCAAATTATTAAATTTCCACAGCAATATATTTGAAATAGTATTTGCTGTACCATGCAATCTTTCTTTCATGTGAGAAATTCCACCCTAATTTCTTCAGTTCCTTGCTAACATTACAAAATACTTTTATTTATAAGAATTAGGCCAGAACTTTGCTTTTAATCACCGTGGTAATTCAACTCTTACTTCTCTTATATATAAAGAAAGGCAGTGCACTTATTATGTGAAAGTCTTTTACCTGATGCAAAGAAAAGAATGTTTTGATTATAGTAATTCAGTCTTTCATTAGTACCATTCAATTTTGCTACTATTCCTCATCCCAATATTCAAAAACTAATTAAACAGACTTAATTATTACCTGTCACATGTCTAGAATACATGTCAAACATTCAATTAAGTGTCTTAAAAGTCCCTTACCCTGCTGTTTTCTATCTCTCTATTATCATAGGATGTACCACTGACACCTAGCTAATTCAGGCAAGAAGAGAGCTTAAACTAAGCAGTCAATTGTAAAAGCTGAATAAATACTTAGTGATGAATTTTAATAGCAAAGGACAATGACAAATATGAAAAGAGCCCAGAGACCTGTGACATAATTTACATAAAATGAAAAGCCCAGCCTCTAGCTAAGCCACTGACTTGATTTGGGCAACAGTTAGGTCTATAATTCAATTATTCCCTTCTCTTTTTATTTTTCTCCTACCCTTCCAAGTCACACACAGTCATTCCCCAGATTCTGGTTGAGAATGGAATCATCAAGATTAAACTGATCAAAGGGCCTCTTTCTTACCTCAATGGTCTCTCCCTGCTTAAATTTCAGCTCAGAAGTCCCACGTGATTTTTGAAGCACATATTTAGTATCAGTGCTTTTGATTACAAAAAGTAAAATATTTCCCTTATACTTTCTGCTTAAATTACTTCAAATCAGAGCCGGGTGGTGGTGGCGCACGCCTTTAATCCCAGCACTTGGCAGGCAGAGGCAGGCGGATTTCTGAGTTTGAGGCCAGCCTGGTCTACAGAGTGAGTTCCAGGACAGCCAGGGTTACACAGAGAAACCCTGTCTCAAAAACAAAAACAAAAACAAAAACAAAAACAAAACAAAACAAAATTACTTCAAATCAGCCTTACTAAATGCAATATTACTGTCTATACATATGTATATGCACATATGTGTGTGTGTGTGTCAAATCCATTCAGTCACAAAATAGGAAAATCACCTATTAAATATGAGAACATTTGAGATACACTCTGCAGATTTAAGAAAAATAACTATGATGTCAGTTTATAGGTAGTTTGTGCATGAATGTATGTGAAATATTTACACTTGCTGGTGGCCTAAAGTGAGCAAAAGCCTGTCATGATATATGATTATCCTCTTACCAACTTAGCAATTATTTAAAATAATAAAAATGCTTAACGTCCAAAAAGTTATATAGAAACAGGTTTTCTTTTCCAGTGTCAGTGGAGCCAATTTTGTCAAATACTTTGCAAAAGTACTTTGAAAAGAAGTACCATAATTCTTAAGATATTATGATGCTATGATTCTGGAAGCTCTGCTTTAGTACATAATGCTTTGGATAGCAACATAAACAAATGTATTGCATTTACAATGACAACTATAGTTAAGTTTACAAAAGTGAAAAACTGAAAGATACTGACAGAAAAATTGTTTGGTAATCTATGATGCCATCTACTCAAGGAAATAGCAGGCATTCATTAGAAATAATGATTTTGAGGCCTGGAAAAGGTGTATAATAAATTATTAAATGGAAAAGTAGCATAAAGATGTGAGTGCTGAATAATTATTGGTGTATGGCAGCATGTGTAGTGTTTAAAATGCATTTAAAATGTGCTAATATCCATACGTAGGAATTCCAAAAGATTACTTTATTGGGAATGCTCTGAAGCTTGAGGGAAGAACTGGGTAATTCACGCATGTCAACTATGGCCAGGGAATGTTTTACCTGCTTGATCAAATGGCTATTTCAGAAATATCACCCTATTTCCAGAGTTCACAAAGAATTGGAGAGGAAGAAAAGTGAATACTTCCCTGGGATTTCTTTAGAAGAATTGAAAATCAGTTTCAGGAAACTTGAATTTCCTAATTCAGGTTCATTACTGGTAGTTGACTTCTTTCTGATCTGGTTATGAGGGCACAGGCACATTTTTATCTACTGCACCTGGAGATAGGAGCTGATGAAGAGGCCATGGAGGAGTGATGCTTCCTGAACTCTTCTACATGGCTTAGACTACTTTGTTATGGAACCCAGGACCACCTGCCCAGGGATGGACCATCCTCAATGGGCTACATCCTCCCCCTCAATCGCTAATTAAGAAAATGTCCCACTGGTTTGCCTATAGCCTGATTTTATGGAAGCATTTTTTTTTCTTTTTTTAAACTGGGTATTTTTTTATTTACATTTTAAATGCTATACCCTTTAACAGTTTTCCCTCCGGAACCCCCCTATCCCATCCTGCCACCCCCTGCTTCTATGAGAGTGCTCAGCCACCCACCCAACAACTTTCACCTCTCTGCCCTGGCATTCCCCTACACTGGGGCATCGAGCCTTCCCAGGACCAAGGACCTCTCCTCCCACTGATGTCCCAGAAGGCCATCCTCTGCTACATATATGCACCTGAAACCATGGGTTCCTCCATGTGTTCTTTTGGTTAGTGGTTTAGTCCCTGGGAGGTCTGGGGGATCTGGTTGATTGATATTGCTATTCTTCCTACGGGGTTTTAAACCCCTTCAGCTCCTTCAGTCCTTTCTCTAATTCCTCCATTGGGGACCCTGTGCCCAATTCAATGGATGGCTGCATCTGCCTCTGTATTTGTTAGGCTCTGGCATAGCCTCTCAGGAGACAGCCATACTAGGCTCCTGTCAGCAAGCACTTCCTGGTATCCACAATGGTGTCTGGGTTTGGTGACTGTATATGGGAGGAATCCCCAGGTGGGGAAGTCTCTGGATGGCCTTCCCTTCAGGCTTTGTACCTCACTTTGTCTCTGTATTTCCTCACAAGTATTTTATTTCTCATTCTAAGAAGGACTGAAGCACCCATAAGTTGATCTTCCTTCTTCTTGAGCATCATGTGGTCTGTGAATTGTATCTTACATATTCTGAGCTTTTGGGCTAATATCCACTTATCACTAAGTGCATACCATGTGTGTTCTTTTGTGACTCTGTTACCTCACTCAGAATGATATTTTCTAATTCCATCTATTTGCCTAAGAATTTCATGAAGTCGTTGTTTTTAATAGCTGAGTTGTATATACTCCATTGTGTAAATGTACCACATTTTCTATATCTATTCCTCTATTTAAGGACATCTTAGTTCTTTCCAGCTTCTGACTATTATAAATAAGGCTGCTATGAACACAGTGAAGCATGAGTCCTTGTTATATGTCGGAACATCATTTGGGTATATGCCCAGGAGTGGTATTGCTGGGTCCTCATGAGATACTATGTCCAATTTCCTGAGGAACCGCCAGACTGATATCCACAGTAGTTGTATCAGCTTACAATCCCACCAACAATGGAAGAGTGTTCCTCTTTCTCCACATCCTCACTAGTATCTGCTGTCAACTGAGTTTTTGATATTAGCCATTCTGACTGGTGTGAAGTGGAATCTCAGGGTTGTTTTGACTTGCATTTTCCTGATGACTAGGAATAATAAATATTTCTTTAGGTGCTTCATGGCCATTAGATATTCCTCAGATAAGAATTCTTTGTTTAGCTCTGCACCCCATTTTTAATAGGGTTATTTGATTCTCTGGATTCTTGAGTTCTTTGTACATATTGGATATAAACCCTCTATCAGATGTAGGATTGGTAAAGATCTTTTCCCAATCTGTTGGTTGCCATTTTGTCATATTGACGGTTTCCTTTGCCTTAAAGGAGTTTTGCAATTTTATGAGGTCCCATTTGTTGATTCTTGATCTTAGAGCATAAGCCATTGGTGTTCTGTTAAGGAACTTTCCCCCTGTGCCTATGTGTTCGAGGCTTTTCCATACTTTGTCTTCTATTAGTTTCAGTGTATCTGGGTTTATGTGGAGGTCCTTGATCCACTTGGACTTGAGGTTTGTACAAGGAGATGAGAATGGATCAATTTGCATTCTTCTACATGCTGACTGCCAGTTGACACGGTACCATTTGTTGAAAATGCTGTCTTTTTTCTACTGGATAGTTTTATCTTCTTTGCCAAAGATCAAGTGACCCTAGGTGTGTGGGTTCATTTCTGGGTTTTCAGTTCTATTCCATTGATCTACCTGCCTGTCTCTGTACCAATATCATACAGTTTTTATCACTATTGCTCTGTAGTACAACTTGAGGTCAGGAATGCTGATTCCCCGAGAAGTTCTTTTGTTGTTGAGAATTGTGTTAGCTATCCTGGGTTTTTTGTTATTCCAAATGAATTTGCAAATTGCTCTTTCTATCTCTATGCAGAAATGAGTTGGGATTTTGTTGGGGATTGCATTGCATCTGTAGATTGTTTTTGGCAAGATGTCCATTTTTACTGTGTTAATCCTGCCAATCCATGAGCATGGGAGATCTTTCCAACTTCAGAGATCTTCTTCAATTTCTTTTTTCAGAAATTTGAAGTTCTTATCATACAGATTTTTCTTGGTTAGAGTTAAACCAATGTATCTGATATTACTTGTGACTATTGTGAAGGGTTTTGTTTCCCTAATTTCTTTTTCAGCCTTTTTATCCTTTGAGTATAGGAAGACTACTGATTTGTTAGAGTTAATTTTATGTCCAGCTACATTGTTGAAGTTGTTTATCAGGTTTAGGGGTTCTCTGGTGAAATTTTTGGGATTCCCTAAGAATACAATCATTTCATCTGCTAATAGTGATATTTTGACTTCTTCCTTTGCAATTTGTATCCGTTTTACCTCCTTTTGTTGT
>CM052722.1:68879005-68949584 GCA_028551405.1 Uromys caudimaculatus
AAAGAAACAGAAACAAAGAAATGGCTTGCATTCTTAGCCCCCAGTGTGTCTGGGATGGTTTGGTCACAAGAGATATTTAAAGCTAATGTATCAAGGACACT
Organism: Uromys caudimaculatus; assembly: GCA_028551405.1. Classification (NCBI taxonomy): domain Eukaryota; kingdom Metazoa; phylum Chordata; class Mammalia; order Rodentia; family Muridae; genus Uromys; species Uromys caudimaculatus. Next base: position 68,879,107 of record CM052722.1, read on the forward strand.
ATACATTGTCCTGTCTCAGAAAAAAACTGGAACAATTTCATGTTCATAGCATGGAAGTCTTGGATTAGAACAATACCCCAAAGGCTCCTTCAGTTCATATTATCCTCTAAGGTCTTGGATTTCTTGTACCAAAACATGGTTACAAAGAAATACCTTTATAGTCTGACCTGCTAACATACACTTCAATAAACATTTCATTCCTTAGAGGATTTATTCTCCTAAGACAGCATCTATTGTTACTCTGACTACTCTAACTGCATATTTTGGCAAAATAACAATATCATATTTCTTAAATGCATGATTGCATGCAGTTTTAATCAAAGAAAAAATACTTAAATGACTATCAGCAGTAGATTGGCTTCTAGCACTTTCCTTTACATTTTTTAATGTTTATTGAATGACTTTTGTTTTGTAGACCTGACTGAGAATAACTTGACTATGGGACTATATTTTACTCACATGAAAATGTCAAGCCACGTGAAAAAGCAATAAAAACATAGAAGAAATACTGAGGGAATTTATAATAGAATGTTGGTGGGTGCCTTGTTTCCCTGGTGTTCATTGTCTGCATACACGGTAGATAAATGGAAAGGAAAACATGGGGATATTTTTCATTTTCTTACAACTCTAACAAATAAAAAACAATCTTAGATGCCATTTGTCAAAATGTAAACATAATTTGAGTGATAATCATCACCTTTTACCTTTTATATTTTTTAAAGTATAAAGAGATAAAATGAATGCCTTCACTTTTAAACCCTAAAAGGCTCCTCAAGTACAAGCACCTGGTTTTATTTATTAATTTTTTACTCCCAAGCACTTAATCCAGAGATGGGCACTTAGTACGGTGTTCAAAAATTTTCTGCTATAGTGCACTGTAAGATTAAATATCTAATAATCCCACAACCTATGAAGAGACACATGAAGCTTGTAAGTACTACACAATAAACTTTAAATCTAAAAGTATAGTCATTTCCAAATACATCTGCCAAACAAATGATCCAGTTTATTATTTAATCAAATCTAAATTGACTATTGTAGAAGTGACATTAATTGTGTTGTAGATTTTAAACCCTACAGTGAAAAGTTAAAATATTATTTACATTTTAAGAGTCCCAGAGACCTTCTGAAATAAACATTGTTATCTCCTACAGTGAAGGACAAGGGGTGAAATAATTCTGAAGGTCACCTAGTTAAAACATAGTGGAGTTGAAAGGAAAAGAAAAAGCAAACCTTAAAGCTGTATTTTTCCAGAGTCTCTAACTCTTACTATGGTTTATGCTGAAAATTTGAGCCAAGACATGTATATTCTTTCCCAAAAAAAACCCAATTACAATGTTTAAACAATATGAATGAAAACTACCTTTGGATTATCACATGACAATATCACAATAAGAATGTGAAGCAATATGAAGCAAATTTTCCTGTGGGTGTATGTATGATCAGATCAATTAGACATGCACAAAATTTTCTTGTTGTTGTTGCTAAAAACAACCATACAACTTTAAAGGTTTAAGAGAAAAATTAAAGACTTCTGGAAATAGATTATTTGCCATAACGCACGTGCACACACACACACACACACACACACACACACATACACACACACACACACACACACACACATATGAATCTGGGTCTATAATACATAAAACCTTCAATTTAAGATGAAACAATAAAAATATCTCCAAGAATTGGACATATTTTCTATATTTTAAACTAGTTGAATTCAAAAGTCCTTAGTTAAAATAACCCTGAACCATAATATTTCTAAGGAAATAAATAATGTGTGAGTATATATGTGCGTGTAAACATGTTTATACTATACCAATTTCATAATTTTGATGATATTTAAATATGTTTGCTGACATTATGATTTAATAACTTGAAAATGCTAAGAGCATTTCAAGATCTATTTTCTTTCTTAGGAGTAAGGCTGGAGCAAACCTGGGCTTCCTTATATGCATTGGAATGGTCAAGTGAACATTATCATGTATTGATGTAAATATATGTATAAAGATATAGATATTGCTGATTTCAGAATAAATATATTTAGGGACAATGTCAAGTCCTTGTAAAAGACAAAGAATCAGACCATTTCTAAAATTATACATAAAGAAAAATATAATTACTTTAAAACTTCCATTTAAAAACCTCCAGCATAACAATGACATTGTGTAAAAGTAACTTTTATTCAGCAGATGTGATTGTCATCTTAGCTGCTTATTGCTGAGTAAGTTCACCTTTTCTACTTCTTTCTGAACTCTGACTGTCTGGTTCAACTCAGCTATTCTGGCTCAAAACTCCTCTCCAAGCTGACTGATTCAAACTACCTTATATTGACTTCTCACTGAACTCCTATGCTTGGAAAAGCTGCCTCTGAATTCCAGAAACTTGGCAAAGACCAGCCTAAGCTTGGAAAGATATTCAGAGAGAACTGGTATCTAGAAGCTGCAAAAACAAACAATTGGAAGTCAAATTGTGGGTCCAAGCTGGAAGCCAATGTTCTGTTGGAGATGGCTCCCTAGAGCTCTCTGTAGATAAGTCTTGGTTCTGTACTCTGCTCAAGACTGCTTTTCTAATTGCTCCCTCTCCCTCTCCCTCTCCCTCTCCCTCTCCCTCTCCCTCTCCCTCTCCCTCTCCCTCTCCCTCTCCCTCTCCCTCTCCCTCTCCCTCCCTTTCCCTCTCTCCTCTCTTTGTGTGTGTGTGTGTGTGTGTGTGTGTGTCTATTCTGATCTGCTCTAGACAGATCTTTCATGCTATTCTAAAAATCCTCTCTGGTTGAGAAACCTAGCTTTTTGCTTGAGACAGCTCTCTCGGGTTGAGACAGTTTTCTCTGCTAGTATGAATTCTAAAAACTTTCTGGATACTGCAGAAAAGCTGCTATAAAATTTTTTTTGAATCTTACAACTAAGTCAGAAATCCTGTTAGAAAAATTCTAAAATTCTTGTGTTTTACAATCAAAATAAAAAAGCCAGAAAACATTCAAAAACAGAATATTCGTTCTTCAGACAGCCTTGTCTGGATAGCAGCTTGAAGACATTCCAAAAGACCAGTGTTTACTCTCTAAGTAATTCTTGGAATTTCTGATCAAGTTCAGAAATTGGCTCAGTGGTTAAGAGCACTAAATGTTCTTCCAGAGGTCCTGAGTTCAATTCCCAGCAACCACATGATGGTTCACAACCATCTGTAATGGGATCTGATTCCCTCTTCTGGTGTGTCTGAAAACAGCCCTCTTCTGGTTTAGAATTATATATATATATGTATATATATGTGTATATATATATATATATATATATATATATACACATATATATACATATATATATATGTATGTATGTAAAAAATTCTAAAAGAACTATGAAAAATTCTAAAAGAGCTATGTTCTCTATGAATTTTCAGACTATAATCTTGTTAGAAAAAATTTCTGAAGAGATGTTTTTGCTCTCTAAAGATCTTCAGACAGCTCAGCTGTCACTAGAGAAAATTCTAAAAAAACAAAAATCAAAAACAAAAACAAAAAGAATGCTATCACTCTCTCCTATCTTATCTCATGTAGATCAAATGCCTAGTTTTTATTTACATATCAATTCAGTTATTTATTCCAGGTTCCCTCTTGACCATCCCATGAATCAGCATTCCATCATCTTAATTCCTTGACTCTTAGGAAGAGACAGCAATTATAAGCACAGACAAAAATATAGCAGGGTAGGACCACACCCTGAAATCATCATTCTGACCACACCTGGACCCAAATTCTCTCTGTCCCAGGCTGACCATGAACTCAGGAATCTGAATGCATTTATATCTGCCTGCGTTTGTATCTTTTTGACAAGCTGGCTCATAGTGGAGCTGCCTGTTTATTTAGATCTGTAAAGCCCCTTAAATAATTTTTTGCATCCTTATATTTCTGTATAGTTGAGAAATTGTATATATTAAACTCATGATTTTAGAGTTCTTTTTCACAGCCTTGAGTACTGTCCTGAAGATCTCAGTGTTTACCATTTTTCTGAGACATTAGCCACACCTTCACCTGCAGAACTCATGGGGTCTTTGATTATCATGGAGTAATTAAAGTTAAAAAGGAGGACATTCTTCAGAGGAACATGAAATTATGTATATTAATACACAAACAATTCTTATGTCCATAGCAGCCCATGCCTGTAGGCCCTGTACCAGGGACAGGAACCATGTCATTCCACCCTACCAAGGCCATGCTGAACCTGGCACAAACTGAACTACACTGACTGCATAAACTGAACAGAACTGAATAGGACTACAGGAATTCAACCAAACTCAATTGCATTCAGTTGAACTGCATTGAACTGAACTCAAGTGAATGCACTACATTGCCTGAACTCAGCTGAGCTGTACTCACTGAACAGCCGTCCCTCTGACATACTCTTTACTACTGTTTAGTAGCCTCTCTTGCCTCTAACTCATTCTGTCAAATCGTTCTCTGATTCATCACTTTGTCTGTCTCTCAACTAGACATCACTTTCAAACATGGCTATTTTCTTCTATAAACTAATTTTACCTCCATTGTTTGGAATTTAAGGTATATACTACGGGCATGTGTGTATTCCAGCCAGAGGGATTGAAGATGTATCATTCCAGCTGGATCACACAGACCTAGAAGATCTTTGGATATGATTTCTTGCCAAAGCAGCTGTGTTACTGGATTAAAATTCTTCTACAGCATTGAAAATTTTTGCTGTTTATTTTTGAGATAATATTTTTATTACATTTCTTCCTTACCTTTCCTCCTTCTAAACTTTTCAATATACTCATTCCGACTTTTCAAAATCATGTCCACTTTCTTCATTATTTGATATTGCACTCATATATGCATTTGTATATATAAATATAATCTGTTAAGTCCATATAATGTGACTAGCATGTATGTTTTAGGGCTGACAATTTGGCACTGGACAACAAATTGGTATGTTCTTTCCTGGGGAGGGCTACCTCTCCCACTCAGTTTTATTCAGTTTCCAGAAGTTCTTTGTGAGGGAAGAGGCCTCATTGTATTTTCTTCCTGCAGTTTTGCATGATCATATTATTGAGACTTTATGGATATAGCTTCTTATGCTACTAGGAGACTCTATCTCACAGAAAAATCTATCATCCTCTGCCTCGTAGAATCTTTCTACCACTTTTTCTACAATGTACCCTCCACCTTAGGTGTGGAGTGTATTGTAGATGTATTCATTGGGACGTGGCTTCAAAATTCTGTATATTGATTGCTTGTGGTTTTCTGTAGTAGTATCTGTTGCAAAGAAATATTTTCTAAATGAGGGATGTAGAATATGCTTTTCTATAGACTAATGTTTATAAATTGTTTAATTCCTTAACATATTTACTTAGGAAAAATATATAATCAACATGAAAAGTTTTATGAATGGTAACCATTGGATACACTGACATTGTAGTTTTTTTCTATTTCATTGAAAAGTTAATTGCATGTTTTAGGCAATGAAGAGGATCCAGTACACTGATCCATTTTTATTCTCCTATGTAAAAAGTACAATTCTGATTTGGGAAAACATGTCACTAAAACTCTTATAATTGAACATAAATTAAACTTGATTTGCTTAGAAATCTACTTTTTTCTTCATGTTGGATTTGTGGGATATGCTCACAGATAAGCACTAGGAGAACTGGCGTTTTCACTCCAAAAGGAGGAACTCACAACCTATTATCTACCCAGAAGGCTGACAGAGAATATAGGTAATAGATTGATGACCAGTATTATGTTCCTGAGACTACATTGGATGGATCCTCCTCAGATTCTTACCTTGAGCTTGTCAATCTATAGAACCTGTCTTTATGGAAAGTATCACATATAGTCAATCTTTAGAACTAATTTTTATGGAAGATATCATAAGAATCCCATAAAGCTTAGATATAGTCATGTCATAAGTTTTATTGTGCACAGAGTATGGAGTTATCATCAGGAAAACTTTCACCAAAATGTGCTTAAAATGGCTAAAACTTCTTGGGCTCAAACTCCTGAAGTTTGAACCAACAGTAGCTAATAAGTCATGTTGAACCAAACTACTTTCTTGCCTCCATTGGATCATTACTTTGTTGGCCATGGTAGTTGTAGAGACTACCACAGAGACCTACTGAAGAATGCACATTACCTTACTAGGCTCCATCAATTTTTCAATCAGGTATTAGACTTGGTCATGGCATAGTGTACTTTGTATGTGATGCACAGTTATTTGCATTTGCATTTTGAGTAAAGTAATCTTTCAAGGTATTATTTTACATCTTAGATCAGTGTAACACTAGAAACCTTAAATATTAATGTTGGGGTTGAAAGCACTATAGGTTATCCATACAAGGAATGGAATATATATGCACTATTTATCTAACCCACATTTTTTCTAACTTTTATCCTCTGGAATTGTTGAAGCAAAACATCTAAATCTCTTGTGAATACACCAATAATGGAATCTTTTCTAAAAATTCTCAGAGGTAGATATTTTTTAATATTATCTTCAATAGGCCTTATCAATGGTTGATGGCCTTTTAATAGTTATTCTACTTGTCTTTCTTCACAACCAGCCTTAGACATTACCACTTTTTCTTGTGTCCAAGAGGAGCCAATTTTCTTGAAGGCTATCATATCCTTGTGGGGATTGTTGTCTTAGGACCCATTATCACACTTAATCCCACTAAAAACTTTCTACAATTTTTCAGGTATCTGCATGCTTATTTTAGTTACTTTTCATGTTGCTGGGATTGTACATCTAACAAGAAGTAATTTAAGGAAAAAGTGTTTATTAAGGCTTGTACTTGTAGGTAAACATTACATTGTGGTAGACAGAAGGGCAGCAGGTAAGTCTTGGTCCCTGGACTAGGAGGCTAGCTGATCATATTGTATCTCCTATTCAGGAAGCAGAGGCTGAATATGAAGGGAAGCTTCTCTATAGTCTAAAATTTTAACCTATACCACATATACAATGCCTCTGAAATTTCCATAACCTTTCAGATTAATACCAACAGTTGGGGACCACTTGTTAAAGCACATGAGCCTAACACCAAGTATTCAAACACATGAGTTTATCAAGTATAATTTTACATGCAAAAAAAATCATACTACTGCTGGACCTCATAAGAATTTAAATATCTCATGGACAAAATGAATTTATTCAGTTTCCCATGGCCTCTTAGTCTTAACATTTTAAAATTTCAAAGTATAAAGTGTTTTATTTTTATTTTTGAGATTCAAAGCAATCTTTTAACTGCAACTTCTTGTAATGTTCCATCCCCAGCCATCAGTATAACTTTGCAATTTTGGGCACGTGGTTCTGGCTTTTGAATCAAGTATAAAAGAAAGGGGTTATGGAATCTCCCTCCACTACTAAGGAAAACTGCTGAGCTCAAGCATGTGTCAGGGTTGTACCTGCATGGAGGCCTAGGAAGAGTTCATTATATGAAGCTATAACAGTGAATCTTGGATTGCCTTGGAGACTTTAAGATGTTAGAAATGGCAGAGACTGAGCATACCTGCCAAGGGGAGCTGCTAACAGGGAATGGAACCAACTTAAGAGAAAGAAGTGTGTATCAGTCAACAAAACCTAAAAGACTTGGAGATCTGAAGAGCACTCTGACATCAGACATGGAGACACACAGTTTGGAGTTTGGCCAGCAGGTTTTCATTCTTTTTTTAGTTCAGTATTTCTTTATCATGTTCCTTTGCCTACCTTTTGGAATGGAAATATATATCCTGTGCCATTATATATTGGAACTATATAACCCCTCTTTTATTTTGATTTTACAGGGGATTACAGTTAAGTGATTGCATGAATCTCAGAAAAGACTGAACTTGGAACATTTAAATGAGTCTGAGACTACTATAGACTATGGGGACTTTTGAAGTTAAACTGAACACATTTCTGCATTATGTTATGCCTATAAGCCTATGATGGCCGGGAAATGGAATATGGTAGTTTTAGTAGGAATTGCTCCCATAGATTCATATGTTAGAATTCTTGGCCATAGGGAGTCTCACTACAGGATGTGTGGCCTTTTTGGAGGAAGTGTGTCACTGTTCAGGCAGGCTTTGAGGCCTCATATGTTCAAACTAAGCATAGTGTAGCAGTCTCCTGCTGCTGTCTGTGGAGCAAGTTGTAGAACTTTCAGCTCCTCTAGTACCAAGTCTGCCAGCATGCCTTCATGTTTCCTGCCATGACAATACTGGCCTAAACCTCTGAAACTCTAAGCTAGTCATATTTATATTTTTTCCTTTATAAAATTCACTGTGGATTTTGTGTCTCTTCACAGTAATAAAGCCATAACTTAGAATACAATAAGTGAATTGCCTAATTCTAACAGAGAATGGAACAGAATATATATTTTTATTCCTAAAGGAAGTAATGGGAGCACAGCTAAGAATGATTAGGCCAATGAAAATCCAAAACCTATCAGAGAAAACACCAAATCCTAGCTCCATGTGGGGTATGTTGAGTTCATAATGAAATCATCTAGTGTCGGGCCATGATTGGAATTCTGTGTCTCTGGTCGAGCTAAGATTTGAATGTTGCAGGCTCAATGGACTGTCTTCAGCCTACAAGGGATGGCAACTGTTTGCCTAAGCTTCTAGAATACAGCTTCTAACATGTGGCTCATCTCTCCATAGGTCTGTCACATTTGGTCACATAAAAAATGCCCCCAGCCCCTCCTCAGGTAGAGGCGTTGTCACGCAGCCCCAAGCCCTCCCCAGCTTAATGAGACCCCTAGAGGCTTAGTCACCCCCCTTCCCAGTTACTATATCTGCCTCTCATCTCCCAGAGGCCACAGGGGTACAATTCCATCCGGGCCACTCCACACATGATGAAAATAAGCATCTTAGAATTATGAACTGTCTCTTCATCTGGACGTGCTGTGGGAAGTGAAGGATCTGGCCCTAGATTAAGGAGCTGCTTCTAATCTCTCGCCAAGGGCTTCCAGCGCTCCCAGATGGTACCCATTCACCCAAGCCTAAGCAGCTAGCCTGAAGGAAACCCTGTCTCTGCGGAACCCCAGCTGTGCTTGGCTAGTCCGTCTGAGGCACCCTGTGGTGACTGCGGTGTCCCGGGCTAGAGAACCCACAGAGACAGCTGCCACATGTTCTCCAAGAATGGCCCCCTCCCCCACCCATGGGCAGGGCCTGCAAAGGCTTCCCACAGCCCCCACCTGCCAGTCGAACTGTGTGGGAAGATGCGCGGACACTTCCCTGTGTCTCCTGTCCCACTCAAAGCTGCAAAGCGCCCAGGACAGACATGTGGGGCTTCATCTCACAGCACCAGCCTTGTTCCCATAATCTAGGACCCAAAGGGTTTAGGTGTCCCTGCCTTTCCAGCTTCGTTGCCTGTAATAAGCAAAACTTCTCTATTGGAATTAGTCTATTCTATGCTTGCAGGAATTTTCTTATTGTTGTTGTTGCTATTGTTTTTGTATTGTTTTATTTTGTTTTGCTGGATGTCCCATCAATCTGGCACCACCATCCTATGGTAGTCTTCACTGCCAGTTTGGCTTCAGTTTCATGGCTGCAAGCAATGGCTTCTCAGGGCCTTAGTGTAAATCCACCCCTGCCTCATGTTTCTTAGTTTAGGACTAAGCTAATGAAAGTAAGCTTAGGGCTTACTGAAACTGAGGAACAAGATACAATGACCCCTCAATCTTGAATATTTTATGCCTGTAAATCCAGTAACTTCTGTTATTACTCTGAGATGTAACCCAGGCTTGCATGTGTGTATGTGTGTTTATTTCCAAATGCCTTGGTTGCAAAATCATCTTCTTTTGCAGTTGCTTACAATCAGGGTTCCTTTTCCTCATCATTCTCAGTTCAGCCTTTCTCTTTGCATTTTCATGTATTGGAGGCTTTGATGGGTAGGATCTTGCCAAAACAATACATTTCATATTCTCCTGGTATAGAGTGACAGAGTTCTCTTTAATGGCACTAACCTCTTTATCAATTACAGACCGTTTCAAACCCCTAAAGAAACCTCCTACCTAGATTAGCTAACCTGACCCCTCTTTATTCCACTAAATAAATAAACTTGCCTCCTCACTAGGTGGTTTATTCTAAACATGCAGAGTTTCCTGGGCTGCTGTTGCTTTCCATCAGAGCACATGATCCACCTGATTCCAACTTTTCTGAATGTTTGTCTAAGTGTCCGTCCTTTCCTCATTCCCTCATCATCTCAGTCAGGTCAAGTCCAAAGCCTCACAGGTTATGATATCATCACTTAGCATATAAATCTAATTTGCTATTAATTCTGCCTCTTGGAATAGGCCCTACCTTTCCTCCTTCCTTCAGTCAGAGCAATAAGTAACAATGGCTTCTTACTGTCATTTGTCCCAGTGTGTCATGAAGCTCTGTCCTCAAAATAATCTGTAAACTACTAAAACCAGAATCTTCAGAGGATTGGTGTTTTGGCTATACAAGTTAAAGTTAAAATTATAAACTACAAAATTTTAAATATAATTAAACCCATAATTATAATAGATCTTAAAAATAATATTCCCCTTCAATTGCATCCAAATTTATAACTATAATCAGATACTTGAAGTGACATAAAGTATAAGCTAGCACAATACTTCATTTTTTACTTCCAAAGTTTAATAAAATGTTTAAATATAATTTTAATTAATAATTCCATCGATAGAACTTTTATTTTATTTTTATCATGTACTCTTTGTGAGCTTTTAGGATTTTTAAAATCTTTATTTATACCATTGAATTGGTTGCTTTTGTAGTACTGTGTTTTAGACACAGTCTCGTTACTTGCTTTGTCTGTATTCCTTTATTTTCCTAAAGTCTTAGGTATTCTGTTGCTATTTATGACATATTTCAGGATAATTTTGGTAGCTAAAAAATATTTTATTGGTACTTTACAATAATTTTATTAAACCAAATATATAAAATGCATATAACATTAACTACATTTAACAGTATTTAATCTATTTAACATTAACCTATCTGTGATCATCTTTCCACTTATGATGTGTTCATTGTAGAATAGATTTAGAAACCTATATGAGAAACTAGAGGCTATTCTAGTCCCATTCTTTTTGTAACTTGCTACTAACCTTTAAATATATGCTACAATTATGATGCAATTCATATTCTTGGAGGAATTTTTATTAAGGTTATCAAAGTTAATTAATTGATGGTACTGCAAAGAGTTTAAAAACAGACAAATAAAAGGCAAAAAAAATCCTTTATTTTTTAAGATTGGATTTTGATTTAAAACATTGTTTTTACACCAAAACTATCTTCCTTATTAAACAAAATATTTCCATGGAAAACATAAAAGGGTCAGAAAACTAAGGTCCCTGGTATCTAAGTATTGATGAGATTTTAAAAATAATTCATTACTAAAAATTAATAATTTAGTGTTCATGTCTCTTTGTGATGAAAGCATTGCACTATGAAACATTTAACGTATTTATTATGTTCAATAATAATAATCAAGCTCACGTTTGCATAGTCCTCAGTGGTTATAGGTACAATGGAGGCTATCTGATTCAATCTATCATTAAGCAAGCATGAGTTTCCATGAATTTTCAAGTAGTAATAAGTTGCTAGTTCACCAGTAATTACTTTAATGTCTTCATTGTACCAAAATCTATTTCCTTATCAGGCAGATGCTATAGGAAAAAAATTGTGAGAAATCATATTCTATCTGGTCAGAAAATAAGGAACAGTGTGGAAAGTGAATATCAGAGATACGACTTGAACTGCATCTTGAAAGGTGCATCATGTTGAGAGCTCTAATGGTTTTGGTTTCTTGACACCAACATTTGAGTACAAAGATGTAGTGAGGAATGAGAATGAAGAGCTAAGCAAGTGACTTTTCTCTGAGGATGAGATGTAACAAGTTCAAGAGGTTAGATTTTATCAACAAGGGTTCCTTCATTCTAGAAGTTTCAGTTATATTGTCAGGTTCTGTATACAAAAATTCATTTTTTTTGTAAGCTTGCCAGATTATTAAATGTATCTGATGTTAGATGGCAGTCTATGACTTACTAGCTCTTTTAAGAATCTGTCATCTATATTTTGCCTAAATAATCAATCATGTGATTGTCTTAGTTTGAACTAATGCTTACTTGTTCAAATTCATCTTGATTTATAATAACCTAATTTTAGACTAATACTTTATGTATGATTAATGCTTCAAAGTAGGGTAGGCTTACTTTCTGTCAGCTGCATACATTTTATTTTCAAAAAGATTGAAAATATTTTTTAAGTCATGCCAGGAGAAATATATTGCCCAGCAGATGCTTTCTTTTGGTCTCTTGACCAGTATAGAATCTCTGTGGATTAACACGACAAATTTACTTCTCATTCATACTGAGTATCCAATATAGATAACTGAGGAATGTTCTGCTCATCACCTTTATTCTGGTATCGAGACTGGAAGAATTTGGTTGCCATACCCATATCCATGGCCAATAAAATGAGAAAAGAGAGAGTAGTAAATAGTGTATTGGCCTCTAATATTTCTTTTTTTTGTTTGTTTTGTTTTGTTTTTTTGTTTGTTTTGTTTTGTTTTTTTGTTTTTTTGTTTTTTTCAAGACAGGGTTTCTCTGTGTAGCCCTGGCTGTCCTGGAACTACTCTGTAGACCAGGCTGGCCTCGAACTTAGAAATCTGCCTTCTTCTGCCTCCCAAGTGCTGAGATTAAAGGCGTGTGCCACCACCAACCAGCGGCCTCTAATATTTCTAAAGCCAGTCATCTAAGTTTAAAAGGTCAGGGACACATAGTCCTACAGTGTAGTGTGAAGGAGAGGTTGCTTAGGATCTTTCACACAGTCTTGATCCATTAGCTTACAGCTACATGTAAAGCACTTATAGCTAATAATATATTCCAGGCTTTATAACTTTTTTGAGGTAAATGGCTATCAAGCTAGATATTTCCAATGTTACAAAGTCAACCTGAATTTTTGTTTAAAAGGCATGCTTGAATTTTTACCTAATTGGATTTTATCTGCACATACAATGTGTTATTAGAATTTTGAATTAATTTGTAAAAAATTGTGTTATTTTGATCATATATCATTTAACACTTTATGTTTTCTGGTTTATATTAGCTTTCAAATTAAGAAAAACATAACTTTTACCATTTAACATCTATGACTCTGTAAAACAAAATTTCAGTAGAAGAAAGAATAATAGGCAGAGATATTGGTCAATTATCAACAAATGTATTTGCATATTTATGGTAAAGGTATTTGACAGCTCTTAATTTACCCAAATTTCTAAATGCCAGAATAACATTTCTGAATAAAATAATAAAATTTTTGATCATAGAATATACTAGATTATTTGTCTCATTTAGTGACTTATCAAAGAAGAAATGAAATAAGTTTAATTTAATACATTTTTTTCATTTTTGAAGCTTTTAATCACAATAAATATATCTAATTATGATCATTGAGCTCCTTGGCTTCTACAAACTATTTTCGATTTTGCTAAATTTTATGATCAGAACTGATTGTTTAAGCAAAAATTAATATTTTTGGTCCATAGTTTCTTCAAACTTGTTCTTGCCCATGAAAAAATTAAAATTAGTATATGTATCCATGCCTCTCCACTTAATATTATGTTTTTTATATGAGTCTACCAAATTTACACTGACACTGATACAAGTATTTTTAGATTGATCGTTGGGGAGAAATACGAACTTATTTAAGTGACAGCAGAATTTTATTGGGCTGAAAAGAAAATCTCTGGAGAAAGAGAGAGAGATAGAGAGACAGATACAGAGACAGAGAGAGATAGAAAGATGTAAAGCCATTTACTTGTTGGAAAACACGAAGAAAGACATTTTAGGAATGGATCGAACTTTTTCTATCTGTTAACATTGATCACATTTTCTATTCAATGAACCACTGTATTTGATATTATGAAACCTGATTTAAGAACCTCAATTTTCCTTTGATATTCATGGCTATTTTTTATTAATTTTTGTTTGCATTTTCTTTTTTCACAATTTGATTTCTCTATAGAGTTTCATACATGAGTACTGTTCTATATCATTCCCTTTCCTCCTGAAAAATCTTCCCCCATTCACAATTCATACTTTTAATTATTATTGTCACATCTATATACATGTGTATATATTTATATACATATATGGAGACACACATATACATGTATAGTTTCCTTCTCTAAAAGGCTGTTGGATGTAGAAGAATGGAGCTAATAAATGAGGCAAGTAAAGTCTCATATAATAGCCGACTTTATTCAGAGCATCAGACAATTTATACTCTGAGGGTTAAGAAGAGCCACATGAGTAAAATGTATGATCACAAGGGCAAGCCACAGGTGGTGGACAAGCTGCAAGTAGTAGACATGCCTAAGGTAGTAGCAAGCTGCAAATTACAAAGTATATTTTTCTATACAGGTATATAAACAAGCAACAATATTCAGTTGTAATGAATAATCTGAAATAAACTCACTCGTATCCACTACACCTGGGAGGAGTATGAAAACATATACCAAGAACAATTTTATGCTTTTGTAGAAACCTAGGCTACAAGACTCTTGTCTTGTTTTATTGGAGTATTCTCACAAGCACTCCAGATTCTTACTCAACTCAATTCTTGAACCATGTTTCAAAATATATGCACATATACACAATACACACATGTACATATATATGTATATACATACACATGTACAACCTTGTCTTAGTCAGGGTTTCTATTCCTGCATCAACCTCATGACCAAGAAGCAAGTTGGGGAGGAAAAGGCTTATTCAGCTTATGTTTCCACACTGCTGTTCATCACTAATGGAAATCAGGACTGGAGCTTAAGTAAGTCAAGAAGCAGGAGCTGATGCAGAGGCCATGGAGGAATGCTGCTTACTGGATTTCTTTCTTGCTTCTACTGGTTTGATCAGCTGGCTTTCTTATAGAGCCCAAGACTACCAGCCCACAGATGGTATCACCCACAAGGGGCCCTCCCCCATTGATCACTAATTGAGAAAATGCCTTATAGTTGGATCTCACATTTTTCAGCTGAAACTTCCTTCTCTGTGATAACTCCAGCTTGTGTCAAGTTGACAAAAAATTACCCAGTACAAACCTACTGAATCCATTTAGAATTGATCTTATTTACATATGTCCAGGAATAAACACTTGTGATTGTACATCCTATGTAAGAGTTGTTTCCTGGAGGACACTAATTCTCCTTCTTTCAGAAGCCATTGTTGACTTGTAGCTAATCAATGAGGTTAGGAGTAGGCTTATGTAGACATTTTCATTCCCTTTGACTTATCAAATAAAATGACAAAAATAAATTTTGTATTAATTGTTTGATAATTTCATACAAAGTATTTTAATCGTATTTACCAACCTTACAACTCCATCCAGATTTACTCCATCTTTTCCTAGCCAACTAACTTTATGTTCATTTTGTTTTTTAAAATTTTTCAAGTACAGTTGGTACTTCATATATCATCGTGGATGTTTGGACTTTTACTAGCATATGTTTAATATCTTATGTTTGTATTGATGTGATAACACAATATGACCAAGGACACCTATAAAATAAAGAGTTTTTTATGGTTTACAGTTTCAGTGGGTAAGTCCACGACTACCAAGGGAGAGAGCATGGTAATAGATGGGGAGGGATGGCTCTTAAGCAGTAGCTAAGAGATTACAACCTGATCTATATACACAAGGCAGAGAGAGAGAGAGAGAGAGAGAGAGAGAGAGAGAGAGAGAGAGAGAGAGAGAGAAGAACTAACAAGACATTGGCTGAGCTTTTGGAACCACAAAGCCTATCCCCAGTAACACCCCTGCTTCAACAAGGCTACACATTCTAATCCTTCCCAAAGAATTTCTTACACTGGGGACCAAGCATTCAAACATATGAACCATTTGGGTTCATTCTCATTCAAATCACCACTTTTAGGAAACTAGTATGAATCAAATGTCAGTAGCTCATTATCTGGAAGTGGGACCTCATATTCATGTCCACTTTTCACGTCAAGCAGAATGTAGAGGAATACATCTATGACATTCATGCCTCTATTGCATCTCTTGACATGTCCTGCCAAGTTGATCATTATTATAGATCACAGGATAACCAGGTGATTAAGACTGGGAATTCTTCTCATCTTCCAGTAGGATGTGTGTAACTTCAGTATTTTTTAAACTAGCCAGTAGGGATGAAGTTTCCAAGTAGATATGAGCCTGATTCTTGTATTCTAAGACCCAAGAACATGATGTCTTCATCAATAGTGTCTTAGTGTCAAAAATGGGAACACTTATTCACACATGATGGAAGTATCAACAGGTATAGCTACAATGGACATAAGTAGGGTTCTTACTGAAAAACTAGAAATAGATATTACACATGATCTAGCTATACAACTCTTTGGCATATACAGGAAGGCCTCTATATACTTACTCTAGAGATAGATCCTCATCCATATTCATTGCTGCTATATTCAAAATAGCCAGGAAATGTAAATAACCTAGAATTCACCAACTGGTGAATAGATAATGAAAATGTGGTACATTTCCACAATTCTAGTATGTTAAGTTTAGAATTCATAAGTAAATGGATAGAGCTAGAAGCAATCATTTTAAGTTAAGTAAGCCAGAAACATAAATAAAACCATTGTCACATGTTTTACTACATTTGTGGAGATTAGCTTTGAATTTTCAGATATATGTTCTGTTTGGAATACCCATAAAGGTCATGAAAGGTCCATAGGAAAATTTCAAGGAAAGGGAACTAGAAAACAGTGGCATAAATATTTAAAACAGAATAATGGAACAGAAAGGGTTAAACGGTATAGGAAATGGGAAGAGAAGCGAAACAAATACAGGGAGAAATAACCAACAATAAAAATACTTCAAAAAAGATATAGTTCAACCTACTGTTGTAGAAGTTTAATAAAATATATGCAAAAACATTCATAGAAAGAGTTTAAATGGACTTATTCTTTATTGGAGCAATAATGCCATACCAGATATTATGTGGTAACAAATAAGAAGCCCAGTCCAAAAAATGGGTTAACCTTTTCTGGATTTTTTGGTCCGTGATGTTTCATAGACTCCAAGCATTACAAATTATTATCAATGCTCTTGGTTCTACTCAACAGGAACTCTCTAGTTGGAAAGAACTCTTCTCGATGCTTCTTGTATCTATTTTTAACTAATTTTTATGACATCCTAATTTGAGATGTTTGAATTTTAAAAGCTACAAAAAACAAAGTGCATGACTTTTTTCCTACGAAAGTTACAATGAAAACCTTCATAATTCTGGATCCTTGAATCACTGTATTCAACTGTAATGGAAACACTCTAATAATTCTATTTGTCTGTAAAAGGAAATAACCAAAAGAGTCATTCTGGCTTTTCCTTCGGAATAAAAAAAAATCTAGTACTGAGATGATAATAGTTCAGTTGGTAAAGTGCTTGCCATGCAAGCATGAAAAACTAAAGTTGCAACTGTTATGACCATACAAAAAATCTTAGAGAGGTGTTGTGTGTTCCCTTTGCACAAGGGTCAGGGCATATACAGGCAAATTCTCAAAGATTATTAGCCATGAACATTAGGTTCAGTGAGACTATGTCTCACAGAAAAAGATGCAAAATTATATTTAAAAATTACCTGATATTAACCTGTACCTTCATATGCATAACTATTCCAAATACTTGAAAATTTTAAAAATAATATATGACCTTAAGTATGTTTAATTACTATTAAGTTGTCATTGTCACATTTATACTACATGAAAGTTTTGAAATTGAAATCACCACAAATGTCAATGTAAATTTGTTCAGGACAATGCTTAAAGGTACCTGGAACAACAACTTACAAATGATATCTGAAAGGTGCTTCATTTGGCCTTTCAGTTTGGTGTTTCCCCATTATGGTCTTTTCCTCCCTTTTGGAACAGCAATCTATATTCTATGTCATTTTATGTTAAGTATCTGATTTGCTTGGTGTTTGTTTGTTTGTTTGTTTGTTTGTTTTGATTTGATTTTATAGGGGATACATATAAGAGAATGCCATAGGTCTTTGAAGAAATTTTCAACTTTTAAACAGAGTTGAGATAGTGAAAGACTATTAGGACTTTCAAAATTGCATTATGATATGGTTACAAGCTTATGGGAGCCAGGTAGTGAAACATAGTGGCTTTAATGGAAATGGATACCGATAGACTCATTGGCATTATTGGAAGTATGGCATTGTTGGAGTAGGTGTGGCCTTGCTGGAGGAAGTGTATTACAGGGGTGAGCTTTACAGTTTCTAAAGCTCAAGCTAGACGCAGTGTCACTCTCTCTACCTGATATAAAATTCTCAATTATTTCTCTGGCACCTTATTGGTCTGCATGTTGTATGTTTACCATCATGACAATAATGGACTAAATATCTGTTCTTTTAAGCCAGCCCAACTAAAAGAGTAAAAGTTTTCCTTTATAAGAGTTGCCATGGTCATAGCATCTATTCACAGTATAAAAAGAAATAAGCAAAAGAGATGATAAACATGCTTCATTGTGACAGTTAATTTTGTTTTTATCTGACTGGTCAGTGAGATGCCCTGGCATTTGACTGTTTGTTAGAATGTGTCCTTGAGAAGTTTTCTGGATAAAACTCAGTTGATAGACTGAATAAATTGGACTGGCCTCTCAATTGCAGATGGATTGTCACTACTAAGTCCATGGTCTGCTTGAAGGAAACAATCTAATTCACACATTCTCTATTAAGTAATAAGAAATGTCCAGTGTCTTTAAGATAGACTGTTGGTTTTCTTCATGCCTTAATATTGAAACAGTGGATTCCTTTTGGTTTTAATCATGTCATTCTTTATACCCTCATGACACTATTGGAGGATATAGATGCTCACCTTGCTGGCTGCAGAATTGGAATTCTCTACCTCTTATTACTACAAATCAGTTCACAGACATACAAACATACCCTGTTGATACTGTTTCTTTGCCGAACATAGAATAATACACATATTCTCTCTCTCTCTCTCTCTCTCTCTCTCTCTCTCTCTCTCTCTCTCTCTCTGTGCCTCTCTCTTATACACAACATACATATACAACGCATGTATAATGTATATATGTATGAAATATATTATATATATGGATGTTGTTATAATATAATCACAGAGATAAATGACTAGAATATAGATTGTATGCTTTATAATACTAAAACATATTTATTATTTGACATTATGATCTCATGTAAACCAGCAGGGGCTAAAATATGACAATGATATGGAGATATAATGGCAATAATGGAAACAGTAATAATGCACATTAGGGTGTATGATAAAATAGAAAAATGAAATTGTTGGTCAATAATATCTAGATGAAAGAAACTGCCACTAATGTATCTTTTGAGCTCTATATTAAGAGCAGCAATTGATTATAATTCAATTTAATTTAGTCAATCGTGTTTATACTATGAAAACTCAAGAATAAATAGCATAATTTTTACACTTCAAAAATAAAGAAGTATTTTGCTTTTGTTTTCTGTGGCAGGATCTCACTATGTAGCACAGTGTTGATTGGAATATGGTATTCTCCTGCTTCAGCATGTTAACTGTTGAAATTACAGACATGCATAATTATATTTATTTTTTAATGATAATTTTAATTACTTAATTTAAAATAAGTAGAGAAGCACAGTAAAATGTGGGGAATATAAAACAAAATAACATCACAAAAACAATCTAAATGTAGTTAAATCTAACAGCAAACATTAATTAAAATTACTATTGATAACACATATAGCATAAAAAGTTCAAATCATAAAATCATTACAAAGAAAATGAGGAAATAGAAAATGTATGTCTATGAAATCCCAATGTTCTGTTAATGTTAATGAAAATGAATTTAAAGAAAGTGCTTTTAGGGACGCAGATATTTCTTCATAATCATAAAGTACATCTTTTGAAGCAAATATTAAAGCTCAAAACTCATGCACAAGTAATATTACTTAGTCCATATTAAATAACTAATTATGAACACAAACTCCCAATGGCTGCAAGAAATTTTAAATGCATTCTTTGCACAAATTGTGTTAAGACATAGAAAATGTGGACATCATATATAAAAACCTGGTTTTATGAATTTGCATAGGATTCTGAAATCAATGACTATATAATATACATTTTAAAGGATGGATAGTCTGTTTTTGAGAATCAACCCTGAAATAATCCATAAATAATGCTTCAGGAAGTTTGTGAAAATATTTATACAGATTTTAATCTTAACAATGTTACATCTAAATGACAAAAATACATGACCAAAAATAGCTCAAAAGTAATCCTATGCATCATAATCAAATGCATCATTAATAAATCAGAGTCATAATGCTAAATAAAAATAACAACAACACACAATTAAGATCCCACTTATAAAATGTTTGAGACACAAGGAAAATAGGAGGTAGGAAATTTTATCTTCTGGAATGTCCACATTAATTGAGATGGGAAGATGAAACTGAAGAATGAAATGAGCACAAGAAAGTCAAGGATCTCAGAATTAGACAACAATATAGAACAAATGTTCTGTAAGTTAAAACACTCATTGCAATAGAGAATATCAAGAAAAGAAGAATGAAGGCTCTTTGAAAATCATGTTTAGATTTCATCTAAACCTATCAAAAATAGTAAGTGTTCCTATAAACAAACATTGTGAGGAATAAAATGGTTTAATTAGAGTAGAGAGGTAGTAGAGGTTAAAGCATAGGAACTACAATTTTGAATGATTTTATATAAAAAAAACTTTCAAGAAATAAGATCAAATAGGTTTTTCTGAAAATAAAGCTTAAAACTACAGACAATATAATCTCCCTTGGCTAATCTCCCTTGGCTGATGTGTTAGAGAACATTTGTAAAGACAATCCTCAGTCTAGGACAGGAACTTTGTGAGTTCAAGATGAGCCTGAGTATCAGGAGACTTGCCTCTGAAAAATTATAGATGTGTGTGAGAGGCCATGTATTCAACCGATAGAGAAGAGGGTTGAGTGGCAGTTTGGGGAGACAGAGAGGGAGGGAGACATATATAGACATGAGAGAGAAAAAAACAAGAAATATTTTTTAAAGATAAGAAAAATGTGGACAACTCTTACACATGAGCAAATGAGTTTATCTCATCAATGCAAAGTTAAATTAATGCTCGAAAAAATCTGCATGAAACATTAATGAAGAAAAATTATTACTGCTTCATATGTAGAAAATCATTTAACATTATTTGTAATGTTCAGTTAGTAAATTAAATTAAAATGAGGAAAAATATTGCCTTAGTCTCACACAGACTATATAAAACTGGTGAATATCATGCTTAATAACATAATACAAGCAGGAAATGCGACTCGGTGGAGAAAGTGCTTGTTGCACAAACATGAAGGACTGAGTGCAATCTCCAGAACTAACATTTTTTTTATATTGAAAAATTTTTAATAATATTTTCCATATAAAATGTTTCACACCTATGAAGAAATTTACTGACCTGTAGACCTGGGATAGGAAGTGTATACAAATGAACTTGAAGTGTCCTTTTTTTTTTTTTTTGACTTGAAACCATATGAACTTATTGTTTTACAACTCTGAAAGTCAGCGGCCCCACATCTGGGTCAGAGTGAACATCTCTATGAGGCTGGTCTCTTCTGAAGGTTTTAGGGAAGAAGCTTCACAGCCCAGGTTCTAGAAACCACCCACATTCCTTGGCCTTTGACCCTCTTCCTCAATTTTCAAAACCAGCAATGTTGCAAAGCCCTGGCCTTTCTTCCATGAAATTATGTTCCTCTGGCTGCAACTCACAGGCATGTTTCTACTTTCAATGTTTAGGCTGGGTTCACCTGGGTAAGCTCTCTCCATCTCAGGACCCTGGGTTTAATCACACACTGGCTTTGAGTGCTTCCTTGAGTCCCTTTGTCATGTAAGTTCACAGGCTCTGCAGAATAGGTCATCCAAATGCACTGGATTCTGTCTGTCCTTGCAAGTTGTTTTCTGTCTCCACCTGTCTGTCTCTTCAATTTCAGGGACAACACTTTATCCGAAGACTTTGCCTCTCTGATGGATCTAGTGAAGTTGATGGATTTTAGGACTTTTATTATTATTATTATTATTATTATTATTATTATTATTATTATTATTAATTAGAATGGGACTTCCAGCTCCTTCCTTATTTGTTGAAACTAGAACCAGACCTCTCCAGCTGCTTTATTTTTAATGTCTCCCTTCTTATTGTTGTGTGTTCAGAAGCACAAAGCAGGGAGTTACTTCAGATTTTCCGCCAGGCACATTTGTTCTTCCTAACGTTTGGAAATTTTTTGTAATCTTTTTCTCTCCAGCTTTTCATTCTGACATTTGAGATACTCTAAACTTAATGTTACCTCCCGCTTCTTAACTTGAAAATAACAATAATGCCCTGTTGCATAACTGAGATAATTTAAAAGTATCACTTTGTATAGTTGGGTGTATAATGGAGATAGACATGCAGACAATTAGGTCCTCTCTACCATCTTGCATCCACTGAACCCTTAGTTCCTGAGAAATGGCCTTCCTGTGCATTTGAATCATCCTCACTTCTTTTGGAAACCCTCTGTGGCAGAACTCACATTTTAAAATGCAAGGTGTTGTGATATGCATCTGTATCCCCACATTAGGGAAGTAGAGACAGGAAAAAGCTGAAGGTTTTTTTTTTTTTTTAATTTTTTATTTTTACTTATTCACTTTATATCTCATTCACTGCCCCCTTTCTGGTCACCCCATCACAAAATTCTTCCCTCATTCCCATTCCCTTTCTCCTCTGAGCAGGTGGGGGCCACCTGTGTATCTCCCCACTCTGGCACTTTATATCACTGCGAGGCTAGGGGAAGCCCTAGTCATGCTGGCCATTCCCAGCCAATTTAACCAGTTAGTGAGTTTGTCTGAAAAGACACTGCCTCAAAAAGCCTTGGTAGTCCAGGTCAGAGGTGGGGTGTGGGCTCAGGGGTGCAGTGAAGAACTCGGGGAAGGGGGAACCAGGAAGGAGGACAACTTTTGAAATGTAAATAAATAAAATATTTTAATTTTAAAAAGTTAAGGTTGATAATCTTTAATTTATTTGCTACAGTTACACTGGAATATTCATGGCTATCACAGCTTTCTTCATAATAGCAAATAAATACAATCAGCCTGTCCATCAACAGAAGAATGGATAATAAAAATGTGGTACATATGTACAATGGAGTTTTATTCACTTGTAGAAAATATAAAATTATACAATCTTCAGGAAAATGGCTTGAAATGGAAAACAGTATTTTAAGGGAAGTAACGCAGGTTCAGAAACCCAAATTCCGTATCTTCTCACTTATATGAGGTTCCTAGCTTCTAACTTTTGCGTATACATATTCTGGTGGGAGGAGTTATACATGAAGGTCAGGAAAGAGGCTTCAAAGACTAGGAAAAATGAAGTTGCAAGGGAGGGGTTGGGGGAGACACTAAATTACAATTGGAAAGGAAAATACTGACAGCAAGAGTACAGTGAGGATGGGAAGGAGGGATGATGAAGGAATATGGGGAGGAATAGAACCAATAGACATGCAATGTGTATGAAAAGCTACATGGAGATATATTATTGTAGGGTAGTTTCCTTTTGTAATTAAAAATAACTTAAATTCTTTTAGTACTGTCCAAAAGAGAGGAATTGAGGTTGAGGGGTAGAAATGTTGGGGTATGGAAGGGGAAAATAGGGACTGGATATGACCGTAGTTCATTGTTATATGTATATAAATTCTGAAAAAGGAAAAACAAAAATTATAAGATATTTGCTAATGTGATGTACATGGAATTTTATACATGTAATCAAAGGAAATATTTATTTATTGAATGCTTTGATATGGAAGGACTTTGGCCTATAAGTAATTATAGTGATAACAGGTACAAGGTATGAAATTAGAGAGTATACCCTCTCTTATCAATAAAAACAAACATGCATTAAGTTGAAAACACTTGAATTCTGGTCTTCATAAGCACTCACACACATATACATAAGTGCTAGCATTATCAAACATGTTCATACAAATGAACTTGTGAACACACATACCAATATACATGCACAAACAAAACAATGATAGAAATCTTTCATGTATAATATGCCTTTTCATTAACATTATAATGAATGTTGCTTTCAAGTTTGCAAGACTTTCAATTTTCAAAAAGAAGTAAATATTTCATTCTCTGCAGTCAAGAAGACTCCACATAAAAATACAAATGAATATGTAAATGAACTATAATTAAGAAAATGTTTTTGAAAGTGCTGTGACTATTACCTCAAACTTCTGAAATCAGTCCCATTCCTAATTAATAGCAACATATAATTATAATATTCAAAAATGATGTCATGAAATATAGTATGTAAGTAGGAATAAATTCAATGGACATAATTTTTTTTTTGAGACAGGGTTTCTATGTGTAGCCCTGGCTATCCTAGAACTCACTCTGTAGACCAGGCTGGCCTCGAATTCAGAAATCCGCCTGCCTCTGCCTCCCGAGTGCTGGGATTAAAGGTGTGTGCCACCACCGCCCGGCTAAAATTTTTATAATATTAGTTGAAAATTCAACTGAAGGCATTGTAAAAGGCTATATATATAGAAAGAAAACCCAAGTCCATGGTACAGAAGATCAATATTGTGATTCATCCTGTAAATTGATAAATATAATTTCATTCAAGTAGAATTATAACCCCAACAGCACCTTTTGCATAACATTTTACTCTAAAATTTATAGGGTATATTATCAGGCATTTGCAAAAAAAAAACAAATTCCAACATTAAAGAAGCCAAAAAGTTGCACAATTGTTTAATTCAGACTAGAGAAAAAGGGCATGTATTCAATATGACTAAAAGTTCTGAGTACCGAGAAGCTCTATCAACTAGTTGCAGTCCAAAAATCAAGAGCCAGGAGCAGTGATGTGTAAAGGAAGGAGGTAATGGATAGCACAACTCAAAAAGAAGCAAATTTGTTCTTCTCCTTTGTTCTTGTTGAAGTGACAATGAATGAAACGATCCCCCCTTCTCATGGTGAAAGCAACACTATTTGTTCAGTCTTTCAATTCAAATGCTAATATCTTCTCAAATTACACTCAGAGCGTATATTTATTCAACTTCTGGGCATCTCTCAGGCCAATAAAATAGAAACAAAAAATTAATTATTTCATGGAGAAGTAAAATGGGTGTATCTGAAACACCCTTGAAAAGAAAGCAAGTCAAAGATCTTTCCTGGTAAACATAAAGATACCATAAAGTTTGCTAAACAAGTATCCTTATTAATTTTTATAGTAAACTTCTACATAAAGCTATGCACAAAAGCAAATTTTCCTCTATCATGTTTAAATATAAATAGCAAAACTTTACAACTTCAAATGTATAGAAATATATATTATGTATATTTATCTTTGTATATATAATACTTTGAAAATACTACACTTCTTATGAAAGACATAAGAAGCAGTTCCTTTTACTCTTACAAGATATGTTGATTAAATGAATAAAATTAGACCAACTGGCCAATAAAATGTCATACATAATAAAAAATAATATAATATTAAAAATATAGGCTAAAGGGAAATATTTGTAAAACATATATTTAGCAAGAAATCAATAACTTCAATATGGAAATAATTGTTTCAAAACAATAAGGATTCAACAATAGTAAGACAGTAAAAATATACAGATAAATATTTCACAGAAGAGGAATTTTAATGATTCTACTTCACTAGTATTTAGAGAAATACATAATAAAGCCTAGAAACATATATTCTATTTTCTATTCACTGCAATTCAAAAATATAAGTCCAATTAAACCAATTATCCCAGGAAGTGTAGAATATATATACACAGGTAATCAGGAAAAATAATTTGTCACATAATGCATTTGAAGTTCTGCAGATTGTATGGCCAAGCAGACTCACTCACTATAAAGAAACTCTTACACATATGTGCCACCATGCCTGTAACCTCATCTCTCAGGATGGAGAAGAAATAGCATTTCAAATTTAAGGCCAGAGTGAGCTACATCGTAGACTCTGTCTTGGAAAAAAACAATAACAAAATTTTTGCATTATGTGCCAAAAAGACTGACATGATAATCTTCATAGAACACTACAAAAACCTATGGAGTGTCATAGAACAAAAACAGGGTGTATGGGGTAATGCACATTAACTCAGCAAACTCCTACCCTGAAGTGAAACTTAATGCCACAGCAGAATCTTTCTGAATACTGACAACCAAACTTTAATGTGGAAAAAAGTAGATTGTGTCTTTAACACTTGATTCAAGTTTCAAAATAGGCAAAATATGCATTTTTGAAGTACATAAGAATTGTTAATATATGACTAGAATTATGCACAACAAAATCAGAGCAGAAAGTGGAGGATCTCATGTTTAAGAATAGACGGAGAATTTTTCTGTACTTGCTTCTCTCATTTCCTAAGGTAGAAAAGGATATATGTATACAAAGAACTGATATTCCCAATATAGAAATAATTACTTCACAACAATGAGAATTCAACAATAAGGAAACAGGAATAAAATACATAAAACCATAATTTATTGAAGGAAAACTTTAATCTTTAATGATCTAACTTCACTAATATTTAGGGAAATGCATAATAAAATTATATATATATATATATATATATATATATATATATGTTTTCTTTGTTATATGGTTTATTATACATAAAGTCTTAAGTTTTAAAATGAGGGGAAAGAATTTGAATTATTTGTATGTTTATACTTTTGCAAGATATAAATAAATATTAATTGATTTTAAGAGTAAAGATTGACTTTGTATTGACCACTTTGCCAGTTCAACATGGTGCATTTAAAAACAAAAATCTATAGTCCATCATCAACTATTCTTGTCAGAATACATTCTATTTGGTGCTATTGTATCCAATGTTATGATGGTATTTTATGTGAGTTTATTTATTTGTAGCAAAAAGCAAACAGATACTTTCTCAAAGTATGTGTTTCAAAGATCTATAAAAATGTCTTTAAATAATTAACAGTGTGTTTAAAAAAAAGATAAAAATTCAAGATTCTCTCATCAAATATTAGGAACATTCCTTATGAAAACTTGACCTGAAATTGTTTGCTTTTAGCTGATTCAGAAAGGTTGCTAAAATATTAATAAAGTAGAATGCTATCTATTTAAAGGGGACCAATAGTTCTAAATATGCTTTAAGCTTTCAAATTAGAATGTCTAGCAGACAAAAATAGATCCCAAATTAGTGTTTTATCATCTTTTATTTACCAAGTCTGTCCATTATTGTACATAAATGTTTTCATAATATACATATGAGACTATTAACTTGATGTACAATAGACTCATGCAAAAAAGTTTTAATTTTATGCAATAGTAATTTGACTGAAATGTGTCAATTCTCTTTGAAATATATTTTGAGATACAACAATTAAAGAAACTAGATGGATAAAACTGTAGTTCAAAGCATTATGGAAATAATAGCAGTAAAAAATGTGTACACAGTATGATTTTTATTAACCTAGGTGCTCATTTAGGTTGGAAGAATATATTTATAAAAATAATTAAGACCCCAGTAGAAGTCTACATATTCAAGAACATTTGGGTGACATAAAATGATAGTGACGAGTTTTTTAAAAAATTGAACACAAAGTCTGATGAATGCAAAATGGGGTGGGTGTTGCACAAGTTGGAGGTGGAGTAAATATGACCAGAATATACTACATGAGATGCTCAAAGAATTAATAAACTAATTTAATACACATAAGTACAATGACGTTACTCTGATTCGCCATGTGTAGTAACCATCTAGAACATATATAAGTCAGTCTTTCTGGGAATAAGTATCCTAATCAATCTAGGTCACAATAGCACATGGCCATAAATGATGTTTAAACAACAATGATTTTGTCTTATAATTTCATTGAATAACAAGTCTAAGAACAGCATATCAAAAGGATTCAGTGTCTAAGAAGGATCTCCTCTCTGATTCATAGAAAATTGTCTTCCCTTTTTGGTCTGATATAATGAAAAGTGTATAGAAAATACTTGGAGATTTTCTTCAAAATGCACTATTGGAATACCTGAGGGCTCCCATCTCCTGACTTCACATAATTACCTCATAAAGGTGCCAATTTCTAATACCAGTACAGTGACATCATAGGTTAAGATTTTGCCATATCATTCCACCTTAATATCTCAGACCATTATTATAAAGCACTTCAAAGAATGAAGCTGGGGTACATACTTTTCAGATAGTCTATAACTGTACAAAGTAACTAACAACCCATTGGCTTGAAACAGAAGGCACTGAAGAAAGTTGAGCAGAGACATGGAGGAAGTGAAGGCTTCTAGCAAGGTCTCTTCTTGTGCTGCCTAATATAAATTGCTACAATAAAAGGAAAATATTTTCTTCAGAACATCTTGCTTCTATTTGGCAATATGCCCTATCCTCTTGTCTTTAAGGACTGATCAGAATTCATAATGCTGGTTAAACTCAAATAAATTGAAGCTGTAAGCTAACCACTGAAGACAAAACATAAAGAACCTGCGTTATTGGCAGTGTTGTGAACATAAATGCTGTATCAAAGCATGCGCGTGCGTGCGCGCACACACACACACACACACACACACACACAGTTGTGATCAAAGAATCCCATTATAATGCTGTCTAATAACATCTCTATTGCCAAATATTCAGTAACAGAAATTTTCTCTAAAAGTGAAAATTAAAGAAAACAGACATGCTAGCACTTAATCACTTTCTTTTATGGATAGCTTTTTAATATGAATTTTGTGGTTTTGAGACCACTAGAAATGTCTTCACCCTCTCTGCAATGTTGTGATCTGCAACACCTTTATCCATGTTTGCATTTTATATATTTGCAAGCATTTTGGTGATTATACTAACAGTGCAACCTCCTTTCAAGGAAATACATGGGAATTCTCAGGTCACGGTCAGTTTTATGCTGTCAGGCATTTATATTGTTGAAACCCAGGTCATAAGGGTAATCTTTAAATGTGTATGAGAAGGGTTTATCAGAATCGAAGCAAACTAGGAGCTTCTTGAGGATTTTGACAACTAATTCTTTCCTTTGTTACCTTTCAATTCATTTCTTTCCCAGATAAAAGAAATGTTTCTGTTCATGTCAAGGAGACAAGGATGGAAGGAACCATTGAACATATGTTTATGTAATAATTTCCAGCCCCCCTCTCTACTATCTGCCTCTTACTGTGACCCTCTTCTCATGATTGTGACCTCTTCTTTAATTATATCTTTATACACACAAAGGTACACACAAAATTTGTTCATTTGTATATGCATTTAGGGCTGAACACTTGGGATCCATGAGCTCATTCATGAAGAAGACTGATTAGCTTCTTTCAGTAACCATTAATCATCTATAGTAGCTCTTCATCTAGAGATGGCAACTTGTGAGATTTCCACATTGGCATGTCTGCTACTGTTGTTCTTATGCAGGTCTTGTTTAGGTGATCATATTGTTGAGATATGATATCTCAGCTTCCCTGTCATATTTGGAAGACACTATCCTGAAGGCAATGTCTTAGTCCTTAGGCTCAAATAGTCTAATCACGTCTTCCACAATGTTCCAGGTCAAGGGCTATGTTGTAAATGTATCAGTTGGTTTGAGCTACCTATGGCCTGTTTTTTGTTTTTGTTTTCTCTTTGTGGACCAGTTGTGGATTTCTGCAATAATTTTCATGTGCTATAAAAAGAAACTTCTATGATGAGGATGAGAACTTTATCTGTAGGTACAAGGATATGTTTTTAGAACATACATAGAAATTACACTGGTTTAAGAACATGGCAGCAATAGATTCCCATTAGAGTTCCTGATTTTACCAGCTACTGGTAGTTGTCTAGGTTTGCATTACTTGGCAAAACTCCCCTCCTACTGAGCAAGGCTTAAATCCAATTAGAAAGATGTTGGTTACAATTAAGATTTAAGTGGCACTATTGCACCATTCAAGATTTCTTGCCAAGTTGATCATTGTTATGTTTCAAAGCCTCTACATTTCGGTAGGAGTATTGATAGCTTTTCTTTCTAGGCATCTTGAAAAGCACCTTTGGATAGTAGGAGAGTTAGTTGTAGTGATACAGTCTTCCAGGTCAGTTTTGGCTCAAAATCTTCAAATCGTGTAATAACATTAGAATCTTACCTTCAGGTTCTGAGAGGAAACAAAGGCCATCAGAAGTAGCCTATCGCAAAAGACTTAGGCTCCCTTAAGCAAGAACTAAAAAGTAGGTATTCCATGCCTGCTGCTGGGATTTTGTTGTTGTTATATAGTCTATGGATCTGGGGTGAGAGAGTTGCATCACTCCTGTTGGTGTAACTTTGTGTGTGTGTGTGTGTGTGTGTGTGTGTGTGTGTGTGTGTGTGTGTGTGTGTGTGTACAGATGCACACATACATGTTGCAATATGTATATTTAAGTGAATATAAAATAATATAATTCCCAAAAGCTTTTTGGGTATTGGTGTAAAGTGATTGTACTGGTCAAAGAGATCATTAGATCCCTGGGACATGAATATAAAGACAGTTCTTTGCTATGTGGGAGTTAGGAATAGAATCTGAATTCTTTAGAAGATCAGCCAGTGCTCTTATCCACTGCACTATCCTTTTATCTAAATTTGTGTTTTTTCAAACTTCCTCAGTGTTTTGTAATCTCTCTTCCCTCTTTGCCACCTATGATATAGTCCATCCCCCCTCTACAGTTTTTCTCATTTCCCCTTCTTGGGACTTCTGTCCTAATAGCCTTCTTTATAGAGATCCTTCTCTTATACCTTGTTTCTCATAATTTTATCATATTAATATAAAAATTAATGTAATATTAATTAATTAGATTTAATTTAATTAATTAGATTAATTAATTTAATTAATTAATGTAACTTTAAATAAATTAGAAAATAATTCTAGATAGTGTATACTTCAAGTTTTATTTAACTATAACTATGTTCAAAGGAGACAGCTGTCTTAGTTGTGCAATATTATTCCTTAAGAGTGTATAATCAGGTGCAGAACCACATGGGAGAAGAGTAACTCCAGTAGTTGCCTTCTTACCTAGAGGTGTAATTATATATATATATATATATATATATATATATATATATATATATATATATATATATATAATATGTGTATGTATATATATGTATGTTTATGTGTATGTGTATATGTATGTGTTTATGTATATGTATGTGTATGTATATATGTATGTGATATATGTGTGTATATGTATATGATATATGTGTGTATATGTATATGATATTTATATGTATATGTATATGATGTGCATGTCTGAGTATATGTCTGTGTATGTGTATGTGTATATGATATATATATATAAACATGTATGTGTACATACACACAAACATACATGCAGAAACACAAACACACACATGCATGCACACACACACATGTGGGTGCACATGTACATTAAGTAAATAGATAAATAGATAGAAAGATTGACAGATGATAGATAAATGTAAAAGTTGTATTATCAATTTGTTGCTATTGTCAAAATTTATGCAAAAATGAATGATTTCACTTTTCTAAAATTAAATTTTAACAACCAGTTAAAGCTATTGTTCAGAAGCCATGAAATGCACTAATTTAGGCTGTAGGATTTTTAAAAAATATTGTAGATATAGTAATGAAGCTGTCACCACTCTCTCAGAAAGTTTCTGTCATTCTTATTCATGAGCACTTATTTTCACATGCCTAATTTATTCAACTATAAAGCTACTTTCATGTGGGGTAGTGGTCTGTGACCAACAATCCGGCACCTGATCGGGCACAAGCTAAAACTCTGGGCGACCCAGTGGGGAAACCCTCAAGGGTCTGGAAAACATTTTTGCCAATGCTCCTGGGAGGCTTTGGCTACATAAGACCTGTTGTCAGACCCCTGACCCACCCCTCCTCAGGTAGAGACTTGCCCATGTCCCAGGCAGAGGTGTGACCACACAGCCCCATGTTATCCCCAGGATAATGAGGCACCTAGAGACTTAGCCACGCCCCTTCCCAGTTACTATATCTGCCTTGCCTCTCCCAGAGGGGCAGGGGATCAATTCCATTCATGCCACTCCACACAATGATAAGAAACAACTTAGAATTATGGACTATCTCTTCATCTTGATCCACCGTGGGAAATGAGGGATCCAGACTTCGATTAAGGAGCTGCATCTAATTTCATGCTGAAGGCATCTGGCCTCTCAGTCCTTCCAGATGACCACCACATTCTTCCAAGCCTAAGCAGCTAGCTGGCATCCCAAGGCACGTGATCCAGGTCCCACGGTGGGACACCAGCTGCACTCTGCAGCCCTGTTTCCAGCCCACTGCAGAGTCTGGCGGTGTCCACGATGCCCAAAGCCTGGAAACTCCAGAGCCGGCTGAGGCGTTCCCCTGGATGGTTCTCTCTTTTACCCATGGGCTGGGTCTCCGCAGAGGCCTCTAACACAGCCTGGTCAGCCCGTCAAGAGCTCGAGGCCACTTCCTCTGTGTGTCTCCTGTCCTACCCAGTGCTGCAGAGCCCGGGACAGACACGTGGGGTTTCTTTCCACTGCATCATTTGTTCCAACACCTTCATACTGAAAAAACAAATCCTACCCATTTTTGTAGATTCATTAAAGGAAACCATCTATTAGATGTCCTTATATGTATATATTTTTGCTTAGTATAATGTTCTCAAAGTAATTCAATTTTGTGAAATGTATCAGTTTCCTACTATTTTGTATTGCCAAATGACACTTTATTGTTTAGATATATGACATTTTTGCTTATCTGTTATTCAACAGATGAAGAAATGACCTGTTTCCAAAGTGTGATTAATGTAAGTAATGCTTCTGTGAATATTCATGTGGAAGTTTACATGTGAGCATATGTGTTCTACTCTCTTAGGTATATATCAAGTAGAAAGAAATTGCATTGTTCCATGGTAGTTCTATGTTTAACATTTTGAAGGTCTGCAAAATTATTTTTCAAAGTGGCTGTATCATTTGCCTAAAGGATTCATTTTTTTTAAAAAAAGAAGTATTTTGTTGAAGCTATATTTAACATCTCACAAATTCTAGTAAGTATGGAATATACTTTAGAATACTTAAAAAAATTTCCTATCACACTTCAACTGAGTATTATATCTAATATTAAGCTGTTTAGTTTAGCCTTGAAATATGTTTGCTGCTTAGTAAGCTTAATTAAGGTACTAAATAACCCTGCCAATACTACGTATTAATATAGGTGTATACTTGAAATATTTTATATGCCTGTGTATGTGAGTGCAGGCATCTACCACAGTGTAACTGTGTGTAGAATTAGAGGACAATCCTGATGTTAGACCTTGAATTCTGCCTTGTTTGAAGCAGGGTCTCTTGCCTTTCATTGTGTATTCCAAGCCATGAGCATTGACATAGTCTCCATTTTACACCTTTCTTCTTCCTATAGAATGTATTGGGACTACAAATGCTTGCACTACTGAACCTAGCTTGATATGGGTTTATAGAATCTGAACATAGGTCCTCATGCTTGTATGGAAGGAACTTTACAAATGGAGCCTTCTACTCAGTTCTTATTGATATATTCTTAAATGAAAATTACTTCTAAGATATTTTATGTTCATAAGACTTTAAAATAAAAGGCCTTTTCATATGTTTAATTTCAATAAGGGAATGAGACTGATTATCTAGTTCCAACCATTTGCCTAGGAATTTCATGAAGTCATTGTTTTTAATAGCTGAGTAGTATTCCATTGTGTAAATGTACCACAGTTTCTGTATCCATTTCTCTGTTGAAGGACATCTGGTTTTTTTTCCAGCTTCTGGCTTCTATAAATATGGCTGCTATGAACATAGTGGTGCATGTGCCCTTGTTATATGTTGGAGAATCTTCTGAGTATATGCCCAGGAGTGGTATAGTTGGGTTCTCGGGTAATACTATGTCCAATTTTCTGTGGAACTACCAGACTGATTTCCAGAGGGGTTTTACCAGCTTGAAATCACACCAGCAATGGAGGAATGTTCCTCTTTCTCCACATCCTTGTCCGAATCTGTTGTCACCTGAGTTTTTGATCTTAGCCATTCTGACTGGTGTGAGGTAGAATCCCAGGGTTGTTTTGATTTGCATGTCCCTAATGACTAAGGACTGAAGATTTATTTAGGTGCTTCTCAGCCATTCAAGTTTCCTCGGTTGAGAATTCTGTTTAGCTCTCTTCCCAATTTTTTTATTTTTTATTTTTTTACACTCCAGATTTTATTCCCCCCGTAGGGTCCACCTTCTGACTGTACCACATCCAGTACCTCCTCCCCACCCCTTGTCTTGAAGCAGATGTCCCACTCCCCCACCTCCTAACCTCCATCCCCCATACCACCTGGCCTCTAAACTCCCTTGGACCTCCAGTCTCTTGAGGATTAGGTGTATCATATCTGATTAAACACAGATTTGGCAGTCCTGTGCTGTATATATGTTGGGGGTCACATGTCAGCTGACATATGATGCCTGCCTGGTCAGTGATCCAGTATCTGAGAGATTACAGGGGTCCAGGTTAATTGAGAATGCTGGTACTACCCTCCTCCTCAACTTCTTTCTGCCTTTCCCTAATTCAACCACAGGTGTCAGCATCTTCTGTCTACTGGTTGGGTGCAAATATCAGCATCTGACTATTTCAGCTAAATGTTGGGTCTTCCAGAGTGCGATCATGCTACAACCCGATTTGTGAGAGCTCCATAGCCTCATTAATAGTGTCAGGCCTTGGGACTGCCCCTTGAGCTGGAGCCCACTTTGGCCGTGACACTTGACTTTCCTTTTCTCAGGCTCCTCTCCATTTCCATCCCTGAAGTTCTTTTAGGCAGGAACAATTATGGGTCAGAGTTTTGCCTGTGGGATGGCAACCCCCTCCCTCAATTGATGTCCTGTCTTCCTGCTAGAGGTGGGCTCTACAAGTTCCCTCTCTCTACTGTAGGGCATTTCACCTAAGGTCCCTCCCTTTGAGTCCTGAGAGTCTCTCACCTCCCAGATCTCTGGTGCATTCTGGAGAGTCCACCCAACCTCCTACCTCTGAGGTTGCCTGTTTCCATTCTTTCTGCTGGCCCTCAGTGCCTCAGTCCTTTTCCCTCACCCAATACCAGATCAGATTCTCCTCTCATTCCCAACTTGTGATTGCTTTCTTCTCCCTTCCAAGTGGGACTGAGGTGTCCTCACTTGGGTTCATCAACTTGTTGAACTTCTTGAGTTCTCTAGACTATATCTTGGGTATTCTGTAATTGGTTATTTGTTGCTCTTTTTTGTTGTTGTTTTGTTTTGTTTTTGGCTAATATCCACTTAGTGAGTGTACACTATGCTTGACACTTTTGTTCTGAGTTACCTCACTGAGGACAATATATTCTAGTTTCATCCATTTACCTGCAAAACTCAGAATGTCCTCATTCTTAATAGCTGAGTAGTATTTGATTGTGTAAATGAATCACATTTTCTGTATCCATTCTTCTGTCCTGGGACATCTGCCTTGTTTCTAGCTTCTGGCTATCACCAATAAGGCTGCTATTAGCATAGTGGAACATGTGCCCCTGTGGCATAGTGGGGTATCATTTGGGTATATTCCCAGCAGATGTATTTCTCTGTCTTCAGGTAGATCTATTTCCAATTTTCTGAGGAAACTCCAGATTGATTTCCAGAGTGGTTGTACCAGTTTGCACTCCCACCAGCAATGGAGGAGTGTTCCTCTTTTCACATCCTCGCCAACATATGTTGTCACCTGAGGTTTTGATATTAGCCATTCTGATTGGTGTAAGGTGGAATCTCAGGGTCGTTTTGATTAGCATTTTTCTGATCACTAAGAATTTTGAACATTTCTTTAGGTGTTTCTCAACCATTTGAGATTCCTATTTTTTGAAATCTCAGTTCAGTTCTATATCCCATTTTTTATTGGGTTGTTTGTTTTTTTGGTGGATAGGGTTATTTGGTTCTCGGGAGTCTAACTTCTTGAGTTCTTTGTATATATTTGATATTAGCCCTCTATCAGATGTAGGATTGGTAAAGAACTTTTCCCAATCTGTTCGTTGCAATTTTGTCCTATTGACAGTGTCCTTTGCCTTACAGGAGCTTTGCAATTTCATGAGGTCCCATTTGTCTATTGTTGATCTTAGAGCATAAGCCACTGGTGTTCTGTTCAGGAACTTTTCCCCTGTGCCCATGTGTTTGAGGCTCTTCCCCACTTTCTCTTCTATTAGTTTCAGTGTATCTGGTTTCACATGGAGGTCCTTGATCCACTTGGGCTTGAGCTTTGTACAAGGAGATAAGAATGGATTAATTTGCATTCTTCTACATGCTGACTTTCAGTTGAACCAGTACAATTTGTTGAAAACGCTGTCTTTTTTCCACTGGATGGTTTTATCTCTTTTGTCAAAGATCAAGTGACCATAGGTATGTGGGTTCATTTCTAGGTCCTCAATTTTATTCCATTGATCTTCCTGCCTGTCTCTGTACCAATACCAGGCAGTTTTTATTGTTAATACTCTGAAATACAGCATGAGGTCAGGGATGATGATTCCCCCAGAAGTTCTTTTATTGTTGAGAATTGTTTTCACAATCCTGGGATTTTTTGTTTTTGTTTTTGTTTTGTTTTTGTTGTTGTTGTTGTTTGTTTTTGTTTTTTGTTTGTTATCCCAAATGAATTTGCAAATTGCTTTAACTCTATGGAGAAATAAGTTGGAATTCTGATGGGAATT
This sequence comes from Uromys caudimaculatus, assembly GCA_028551405.1. NCBI lineage: Eukaryota > Metazoa > Chordata > Mammalia > Rodentia > Muridae > Uromys > Uromys caudimaculatus. The sequence continues at coordinate 68,915,851 of CM052722.1, forward strand.
GCATTGAATCTGTCAATTGGTTTTGGCAAGATGGCTGTTGTTACTATAGTAATCGTACCAATCCATGAGCATGGGAGATCTTTCCATCTTCTGAGATATTCTTCTTTGATTTCTTTCTTGAGAGACTTGATTTTCCATAGCTGGAAATAAAAACAGATTGGGATTTTGAAATCCCATTTAGACATTTAATAATTTATTTAATTTAGTCTTTTAAGTTATTCTTCTATATTTTATTCATGTAATTCTCAGAGGTATTCTGAAAACTGTTAATTCTATATTATAAGGAAAAAAAAACTTCAGTAGTACAGACTTACATACCTTCTATATTAAGCTTTATAAATGGATTTTATCATGTCTTTCTGTATTTAAAACTGACCACATGTTCTATAATAAATATAATTTTATTTTGTTTCCATTTGTTCTGGGACTTTTTGGGTCAATGTTTTTATATTTGCCTCTACTCAGTGAACTGTAGAAAACATACAGCTGAATATCCATCAAATACTTGTATACAGTTCAATTTCCCCAATGTTTGTTTACAAAGTTTGCCACACACACGCCATTTTAGTAAGAACATGGCATACTATCTGGTATACTGAACACTTTCCTAAACAGTCAAATAGCCTTCAAATTAAACAATAAAAGTTTGATAGGTGTAGAATTGTATAAACTAGTAGAACAGAAAAACTTATCTTGTTCCTTGTATGTAACCAAACATACATATTTTTACCCATTCTTCTCTTGCAGAATTTTGAAATAAAAAGACAAGGTGGAAGGTGAGTAGAGATTAAAAATAAACATCATAAGGATGCAAAGAGATCTAACACTCAGCAGTTCAAAGTGTGTACTTTCCTTAGAAAGTCACAGAAAGGGTGAAAAGAAGAGGAGAATAAAATAAAATCCCACAGAATAAAGTGAGGTCTCCCTTCACACTCTTCCCTCCATAAAACATTGGCTAACTTATTATCTTTGTTTGAATGATGTGCTTTGAAAATGGTAAAGCAGATATTAATTGATGCTCATACTATAAAAAAATGTCATTCAGCTTGAGGGACTTGCAGATAAGACCACAGTAAATTGATGTTTTCTGAGAGCTATCAGAAACTTCTTGGTCTATGTTTTCATTGCTGAAAACTAAACATAAGCTTAGTGAAATCTTATCTGCAACAATCTAGGAGTGATTGGAGTTATGATCTCAGACTTCCTCATGTTGGTACCAAATTAAGAATCTTCCTTCTTCAGGAGGTATTTCTTGGTGTTTTCAGACCACCTACGTTATGTTATTACATAGCTATCTGTAACATGCATTCTTGTTTCATCAATGTGTGTCTTCAAAGACACCTAGAACAAAAGAGCAAATATTCTAGGAGGGTGGTTTTACAGGATACAACTTTTTTTTTTATTTTATGGGAATGGGCTTCTACTTCCTTTGTGATAATTCAAAGATACCATTTTTGACAGGAAAACAGTATTACAGAAAGTTGTCAACCTCCAAAGGTAGGGATTAAGAATAAGATAACATTAATTTGTTTCGCACAATTTGCATGTTACTATGAGCTCTATTAAGTAGTAAAAGTGCCAAGTGTCAAACACATTTCTCTTCTGTTGCCTAGTAAAATAACTTCCTTATTTGATTTTGTATTAGAAAATTAAGGAGCTTACTTAAGAATCAGAACTTGGAGAGAAAGAACGAGCATTTGGAAAACAAGAGAGCATAAAATCCACCTTTATGTTTCTCTTGAAACATTACCTGTGCTGTCCTAGGTAGGGTGGTTAAATGTTGGTGTGATAGTACTCATCAATTATAATGAAGCCCCAATTGCTCCTTCTGACATTTAAAGAAAGAATGACAGAGCAGAACCCACACAATGGATAAAAGGTTAAAAAACTCTAATTTTTGTCTTTACTCTATAGATTTTCATGCTTTTTCAATAGCTAAAAAGTAAAAGTGAATTACAAAGAAACTAGTTTTCTAATTCTCTACAGAGTTAAAAGTAGAATGTTTCCAAGCTATCTCTCATATTTTCCTTCATGGCTTGTAGCACTATGGATGTCAAGAACTCAATTTATTTTCTTTTCAGTCATGTATATACTAAGTCCATTTTCACCTGGTCTTGGCCATATTCACTATTCTGTCACATTTTCACTCATTGTAATAATGCAGTGAAACATGCAGGGATGTGATAATAAATGGATGGAGTCTCTTGATCCATGTTACTTACTAAATCCCTTCATCTCTCTCTTGCAAAGACATTTAATGGATAACCTTGACGTTGTCTTAATGTCACTTCTATTATGCATGGTAGAACAGACTCTAACAGTGAAAAGAGAGCAAAATTCAACTATCTATGAACTAGTTCAAGTAATTTTTCTATTTATTTCTTACATTATTGTTGTTCTTTAAAAGGGATCTGATATCTGATGCTATTTCCTATTGGATTTTAGTGCAACTGATATAGAAGAAACATAAGGAGCAATCTATAGAGAGGCAAGGTTTTGATGCTAAAGAGAATATCAACTTAGATGTTTAAATATTCATGGATAACAATGTCACACTACACAATTCTATCTTGCCTCATTGTGACATGCATATTTACTTTTAGAGTTGCAAATAATTGAAGACACAATTAAATATCATTTATCACTTTTGAAATTGCACAATTTGGCAGTTATGGTCATGGGATCATGATTAAGGAAATACTGTAAAAATTAACTTCAACTCCACATGTGGGCTTAGAGTACTTTCTCAACAGCATTTTATATTGCTGTCTTATGGTCTTGAGTGCAGGCTATGAGATAAAGCTCACTGAGTTTGTGAATTATATCAGTTGCATCACTGAGTATTCTTAATGTAGCTTTTGTGTTTCCTTTGCCCTAGAATTGTACACAATTTAAAGGCTCAGAAAACTTTGCAAATACCTTCTGATTTCCTAGCAATGGGGATTTCATTAATGTTGATGTTTCATTCCCTCTTTCAATCTCAAAGGCATTATTAACATCTCTTTTCCTGGTTTAATTTGGTACCAAGATCCTGGAAAATCTTCACAGGGAATGCTTGCCCTACTAAAAAGCGTCTGCAAACGCCTGGTTAAATAAGTTTGCCTAATAATGTGGATTTTTTCTCACAATTTCTGTTTCCCAAACTGATACTTTCCACATGCAAGCCAGGTAGGCAAAGCCTTCAAAGAACTTTCTGCACAAATTGGATAAAGTGTAAAATGAATCAACTGCCCTTTTGCTATGCTTGCTTACTTCAGAATATCATTGATAAGAAAGGGACTATGCTTATCTACAAATGTAGAAAACAGCCAAGAAAAGTTTAAAGAGGAGATTTCATTAAAAGTAATGAGACTACAGACTTGAATAAGCTTCATAACGCTTGATTATGTGATTCTTCATTTGATAGAGTTGTAAGCTGATATAGCAATATAGAAAAAAAAAAGCATCCCTAGATGTGATTTCTAGAATCTCTCTCTCTCTGTCTCACTCTCTTTGTCTCTCTCGTGTTTGTGTATCTGCTACACATATACACAAGCGCACACACACACACACACACACACACACACACACACACACACACACACACTTATTTACCAGACACATTTCTAGCAAAAATTCAATGGTTCAGCTGTTTGTCAACAGCTACATTATGGTGAGGATATTGTAAAGCAATACTTCTCAACCTGTGGGTTATATTCCCTTTGTGGGTAGCACATCAGATATCTGCACATCAGACATTTACATTATGATTCAGAACAGCAGCAAAATTAGAGTTATGAAGTATCAAAAAGATGTTTATGGTTTGGGGTCACCACAGCATGAAGAAATGAATGAAATAGCATTTGTAATATTTAGAACATTGTCTTAGAGCCTGAAGAAACTCTAGGTTGTCTCATATTCATTTTACCTTACAGATGACAAACTATGAAGCACAGCTTTCCACACCCATAGCTAAACTCACCAGGCCTTTGGCCAATTTACATGACAAAAATTTGCAGTGCCTTATGCAAAATTAACCTTTGGTTTGTTTCGAGACAGATTTTCCTTTTGAGACTGGAGGTAGACTTAAATTTCCACCATGATCCAGTATAACCTTTAAGTTAATGATCTTCCTGACCCAGCCATTCAAGTTCTATGTTACAGTCATGCGATATCATACCCAGATCTCATTGAAAGTTTTCATTGAGAATCCTCAATATACATTCTCATATAATTTATGAATTAAATATATTATTTATTAATTTCATACATGTACACTATGCATTCTTAGTATTCAGGCAAAAATCACTCTTACTTTCTCTGAAATTATGTCAATACCACCTCCTCCATGTACATTTTCCTCCTTTCATATTTTTCCATTTTTTGTTACCCATTGATGTTAATTAGGACTGTCTGTAGTCACAGGTTGGAATGAGCCATTATATCCTGGTGGGCTCATGAGTTGGTATAGAATTGAAGACAGTGACTCTGCTCTTCAAGAATCTATCACTAATAGATATTTTAACAGTACAGCACAGGGCCTCATGAGATCTTCTTCCATCCACAACTGACTATTGTTGGGGCCAGTCCTGTACAGGATAAGTACAAGTAACCACAATTGCTGCAGAGTTATAACTTCAATGGCTATGATACATCTAGAAGTTGGCATTTCACAGCCTCTTTCTCTATATTCTGACTTTTACAGACATTTTAGTTCCTTTTCTGAAAGCACTGTTTCTTGAGCTGGAATGTTAAAGATATTTTTTTCTTGTTTTGGGGTTTTTTGTTTGGTTTGCTTTGCTTTGTTTGTTTTTGGTTTTTTGTTTGTTTGTTTTGTAGGGTTGAATTATCAAATGTCACTTTTTCTCAGCATCTTTTGTACTATGAGACTGCATTCAGCATTTTTTAACTGGAGTTTTTACTGAATTTTTTAATGTACACAAGAAACATTACAAGCATATCCTTTAAGAGACTTTGTTTTGATTAGTTTTCATGTTCTATCAATTCCCAGAATTTTCATTTCCCATTTGATTTCTTCAGTGACTCGTTCAGCATTCAGTAGTGTGCTGTTTAAACTCTTTGAGTTTGTGTAATTTTTAGGTTTTGTTTGTTATTGACCCCTAATTTTATTCCATTGTAGACTAATAGATGCTATTTTAATGTTTTTTGTATTTGTGTGACTTTGTGTCCTAATATGTGATCTGTTTTGGAGAAATTCCCCTCTTCTACTGAGAATAATATATATTCATTAGTGTTTGAGTGGAATGTTTATTTAGCTTCAATGTTTCATTTATTTGTGTGTGTGTATGTGTGTGTGTGTGTGTGTGTGTGTGTGTTTGTGTGTGTGTCCAGATGACCTACTAGTGCAAATGAGGTACTGAGGTCACCTACTATCACTGTTAAAATTAATTTGTGGCTATACATCTAGTAACATCTGTCTTATGAAATTGGCTGCACTTGTGTTTATCATGTGTTAGGATTGTAATGTCTTATTCAGATATTATTCTCTTGATGGGCATGAACTGACTCTTTGTATAACATTTGTTAAGTTCGGCTTAATTCTATTTTGTTGGTTATTAGGATGTCTATGCATGCTGATTTTCTAGTTCCATTTGTTTGTAATATATTGTTTCATCCTTTTGTGCTAAGACGGAATCTATTTTTTGATGAAGTGGTTCCTGGAAACAGCTAAAGGTAGGATTCTCTTTTATTACCCAACTTTTTAATCATTTTATTGAGGTAATTGATGCGATTAATATCCAGAGTCATTATTGATTGTTTGGCATTGATTACTGCCATTTTGTGGTGTTGGTTTTCTCAGTTCTGGTTTGCACAACTAGGTTTCTGGGATCATTTATATATTCCCTATCCTAGACAGCTTCCTGTCATCTTGACACAAGCTACATTCATGTGGAAAGTAGGACTCCCATATGATTTGCCTGTACACAAATCTGTGCTGCATTTTCTTGATTCATGATTGATTTTGGAAGGTTCAAACCATTATGGATTATATAAGCTTTGAGTTGGTGGTTGTGGGTGCTCTGAGAAAGCAGGATGAGAAAGCTATAGGGATCAAACCAGCAAGGAACTTTTTGGTATGGCTCTGCATAACTTCCTGCATCCAGGTTCCTGCCTTGATTACCTGGCATGACTTCCCTTTGATAATGGACTATGATGTGATAGCATAAGATGAAATAGTCTCTTTTATTGCTAAGTTGCTTTTGGTCATGATGTTTTAAAGCCTTAGCTAAATCAGCAAAAAATGGCTATCATAAGAATTAAGGTAAAGTAGACATAGCTATTGAAAACACTTCAAACCCATAACATACTAAATCTGAATGTACAAATACTATGAGAAACATAATATATATATATATATATATATATATATATATATATATATATATATATATATGTGTGTGTGTGTGTGTGTGTGTGTGTGTGTGTGTATGTGTGTGTGTATTAAAGACACTATTTATTTTTTTACATTCCAGTATATATCCCCCTGTCCAACCTCCAATGTTTACACATTCCGTACCTCCTCCCCATATCCCTGTTTCCATAAGGATGTCCCCATCACCCACATCCCACCCCATCTGATCTCTAAATCCCCTGGGACCTCCAGTCTCTTGCAGGTTAGGTGCAACTTCTCTGATTGAACACAGATCTGGCAGTCCTCTGTTGTATATGTGTTGGGAGCCTCATATCAGCTGGCATATGCTGCCTGGTTGGTGGTACAGTGTTTGAGAGATCTCAGAGGTCAAGGTTAATTGAGACTACTGGTCCTCCCACAGGGTCGCCCTCCTCCTCAGCTTTATCCAGCTTTTCCCTAATTCAACCACAGGGGTCAGCAGCTTTTGTCCATTGGTTGGGTGCAAGTATCTGCATCAGACTCTATCAGCTGCTTGTTGGGTCTTTTTGAGGGCAGTCATCATAAGTCTCTTTTTATGAGCACTCCATAGACTCAGTAATAATATCAGGCCTTGGGACCTCCCATTGAACAGGTTCGCACTTTGGGCCAGCTGCTGGACCTTCTTTTCCTCAGGCTCTTCTCCATTTCCATCCTTGCAGTTCTGTCAGACAGGAACAATTAAAGGTCAGAGTTTTGACTGTGTCATGGCAACCCCTCCTTCACTTGATTCCCTGTCTTCCTGTTGGAGGTGTGCTCTACAAGTTCCCTCTCCCTGCTGTCTGTCATTTCATCTAAGGTCCCTCCCTTTGAGTTCTGAGAGTCTCTCACCTGCCAGGTCTCTGGTACATTCTAAAGGGTCCCGCCAACCTCCTACCTCCCATGGTTGCCTTTTTCCATTCTTTCTGCTGGCCCTCCAGGTGGCTTCAGTCCTTTTCCCTCATACAATACCAGATCAGTTTCCTCTCTTCCTTTCTACCCCCTATCCTTGCATTAAATTTTCCTCCTAGGTCCCTCCCTCCCTTCCCACTTATGATTGCTTTCTTTTCCCTCCCACGTGTGACTGAGGTGTCCTCACTTGGGCCTTTCAGTTTGTTGACCTTTTTTGAGTTCTGTGGACTCTATATTGGGTATTCCATAATTTTATTTTATTTTATTTTATTTTATTTTATTTTATTTTATTTTATTTTATTTTATTTTTTGCTAACACTAAATTATTAGTGAGTACATATCATGCATGTTCTTTTGTTTCTGAGTTACCTCACTCAGTATAATATATTGTGGTTCCATCCATTTTGCTACAAAACTCAGGATGTCCTCATTCTTAATAGCTGAGCAGTAGTCCATTGTGTAAATGAACCACATTTTCTGTGTTCATTCTGTCGTGGGACTTCTGGATTGTTTCTAGCTTCTGATTATCATGAATAAGGCTGCTATGAACAGAGTGGAACACATTTCCCTGTGGGGCATCTTTTGGGTATATTGCCAACAGAGGAATTGCTGGGACTTCAAGTAGATCTATTTGCAATTTTCTGAGGAAACTCCAGATTGATTTCCCAAATGGTTATACCAGTTTGCAATCCCACCAACAATGGAGGAGTATTCCTCTTTCTCCACATACTTGCCAACATGTCTTGGCCCCTGAGGTTTTGATTTTAGCCATTCTGATTGGTGTAAGGTCTGATTGGAATCTCAGGGTCGTTTTGATTTGCATTTTTCTGATCACTAAGGATTTTGAACATTTCTTTTGGTGCTTCTCAGTCATTTGAGATTCCTCTGTTGTGAATTCTCAGTTTAGGTCTATACCCCATTTTTTGATTGGGTTGTTGGGTTTTTGGTGGTTAGCCTCTTGAGTTCTTTATATATTTTGGATATTAGCCCTGTTAAGGAAATTTCCCCCTGTGCCAATGAGTTCAAGGCTCTTTCCTTCTTTCTCTTCTATTAGATTCAGTGTATCTGGTTTTATGTTGAGTTCCTTGATCTACTTGGACTTGAACTTGCAAGGTGAGAAATATGGTTATATTTTCATTTTTCTACATACAGACATCCAGTTAGACTAGTACCATTTATTGAAGATGCTTTCTTTTTTCCATTGTATATTTTTAGCTTCTTTGTCAAAGATCAAGTATCAAAACTTGTGTGGTTTTATTTCTGGGTCTTCAATTCTATTCCATTGATCAACATGTCTGTGTCTGTACCAATACCATACAGTTTTTGTCTTTATTGCTCTGTAGTAAATCTTGAAGACAGTGATGGTGATTCCCCCAGCTATTCTTTTACTGTTAAGAATTATTTTTGCTATTATGTTTTTTTTCCTTTCCAGATGAATTTGAGAATTGCTCTTTACAGTTGTTTGAAGAATTGTGTTGGGATTTTGATGGGGATTGCACTGAATCTGTTGATTATCATTGCTAGAGTGTCCATTTTTACTATATTATTTCTGCCAATCCATGAACATGAGAGATCTCTCAATTTTCTAAGATTTTCTTCGATTTCTTTCTTGTGAAACTTAAAATTATTTTCATACAGGTCTTTCACTTGTTTGCTTAGAGTTACCCCCAGATATTTTATATTATTTGTGGCTATTGTGAAGGGAGTTGTTTCCCTGATTTCTTTCTTAGCCATTTATCATTTGTATAAATAAAGGCTAATGATTTATTTGACTTAATTTTATATCCAGCCACATTGCTGAAGTTGTTTATAAGCTGGAGAAGTTCTCTGGTAGAATTTTTGTAGTCACTTATGTATACTACCATATCATCTGCAAATAGTGATACCTTTATTTCTTCTTTGCCAATTTGTATCCCCTTGATCTCTTTTTGTTGTCTTACTGTTCTAGCTTGCACTTCGACTATTGAATCAACTCACCTATAAAAAGTCATAAGCTAAAGATTGGATATGCAAACAAAATCCAGCATTTTGCTGCATACAAGACACACACCTCAATAACAAAGACAGACACTATCTGAGAGGAAAAGGTTGAAAAAAGATCTTCCAAGCAAATGGTTCAAGGAAACAAGCTGGATTTGCTATCCTAGTATCTAATAAAATAGACTTACAACCAAAAGTTATCAAGCATGATGAGAAAGGATACTTCATATTCATCAAGGGGAAAATTCACAAAAAGAAAGTCTCAATTTTGAACATCTATGCTCCAAATGCAGGAGCACCCACGTTGATAAAAGAAACATTACTAAAGCTCAAAACACACATTGATTCCCACAATAATAGTGGGAGACTTCAACACCCTACTCTCACCAATGCACAGGTAAATGAAATAGAAACTAAACAGTGACACAGTGAAACTAATAGAGGATATAAACCAAATGAACTTAACAGATAACTACAGAACATTTCACCATAAAACAAAAGAATACATCTTCTTTTCCGCACCTCATGGTATCTCTTCCAAAATTGAACACATAACTGGTCACAAAACAACCCTCAATTGATACAAGAAGATTGATATAACCTCATGCATCCTATCAGATCTCCATGACCTAAGGCTGGTCTTCAAAAACAGCAAAAAAACCCCAGAAAGCCCACATACACATGGAAACTGAACAACTCTCTACTCAACTGTAACTTGGTCAGGGAAGAAATAAAATAAAAATAAAAATAAAGACCTCCTGGAATTTAATGAAAATGTGGACACATCATACCCAAACTTATGGGGCACAATGAAAGCAGTGCTAAGAGGAAAATTCATAGCAATAAGTGCCTTGGTAAGGAAACTAGAGAGGCCAGGCAGTGGTGGCGCACGCCTTTAATCCCAGCACTTGGGAGGCAGAGGCAGGTGGATTTCTGAGTTTGAGGCCAGCCTGGTCTACAGAGTGAGTTCCAGGACAGCCAGGGCTACACAGGGAAACCCTGTCTCTAAAAACCTAAAAAAAAAAAAAAAAAAAAAAAAACCTAAAAAAAAAAAAAAGAAACTGGAGAGATCTTACACTAGCAACTTTACAGCACACCTGAGAGCTCTAGAACCAAAAGAAGCAAACACACCCAAGTTGATTTCAGGGCTGAAATCAACCAAATAGAAAACAAAGAGAATAATACAAAGAATCAACAATAGCAAAAGCTGGTTCTTTGAGAGAATCAACAAGATAGATAAACCCCTAGCCAAACTAACTAAAGGGCTCAGAGACAGTATCCAAATTAACAAAATCAGAAATGAAAAGGGAAACATAACAACAGAAATGGAGGAAATTCAAAAAATCATCAGATCCTGCTATAAAAGCCTATACTCAACAAAACTGGAAAATCTAGATGAAATGGATGGTTTTCTAGACAGATACCACATACCAAAGTTAAATCAAGAGCAGGAAAACTATCTAGACAGGCTCATATAGCGTAAAGAAATAGACGAAGTCCTTAAAAAAAAAACCAACCAAAAAAAAAAAAAAAAATCCAGGGCCAGATGGATTTAGTGCAGAATTCTACCAGACCTTCAAAGAAGACCTGATACCAATATTCCTCAAACTATTCCATAAAAGAGAAACAGAAGAAACACTACCTAATTTATTCTATGTAGCCACAATTACTCTGATACCTAAACCACACAAGTACCCAACCAAAAAAGAGAACTTCAGACCAATCTCACTTATGAATATCGATGCAAAAATACTCAATAAAATTCTTGCAAACCGCATCCAAGGACACATCAAAACCATCATTCACCGCAATCATGTAAGCTTTACTTCAGGGATGCAAGGTTGGTTCAATATACAAAAATCCATTACTCCACTATATAAACAAACTCAAATAAAAAATCGCATGATCATTTCTTTAGATGCAGAAAAAGCATTTGACAAAATGTAACACCCCCTCATATTCTATATATTTTAAATATATTCTTTTTAGAGAAAATTTATATCAGAAAATGTTGTATTGCTTTGTATTAGGCAATCTAGAGATATTTAAGATGACTAAAACATACATCTATGTAGTGAGCAGAGTAAAAGCAGGCTTGAAACAAACCGCTTGAAAGGAATTTAAGACCATTGGAAAAATCTGCTTAGCCTTAGCAATCTCAAGTGGCATGGTTAGCTAATTCTGCCCAAAATAATCTGCCCTGTGGATACGATGCATAGCTGTCCTCCTTGATCAATTTGCAATTTGTACAGAACACTGAGGTAGAAGTTGGGCTCATATTTTTAAATCCCTTGGATACAGAAACCAATCGTCTATTGGCACTTTTGACTAACATACTAGAACATCAACTTTACTCTGTGTATCTTTTCCAGCTTGTTGTCAGCCAGCTTCCTGGGATCTAAATCAGTATCTATAAGTATTATGGTGAGCAAGCAGATACTGTCATCTGTCACCACAGAGGTACTCAGGTTGGTGGTGGTTCACTTGGATGCTTCAGAACTGATCACCTAGAAAGAACTGGTCTCTAGGCAGCTATCTAACGATGTCACAGAGTGAACCCTGTGAGCTCATCTTTGATGATGCATCTCATGTATATCTGACATTTTGGAAGTTTACAGAGTTTGAGAAGCCACAAGTTAGGTGATTTGGTATGAAGCAGACAGGGCCAAACTTGTGCTGGTAAAGGCAGATTTCCAACTCCCTGGCCAACTGGCTGGTGATGGCTTGGCTGAACTACGTATGTTAGAAGCTGAGGATATTTTATAAGAGTTCTGGGAAAAATCACTTATGTAGTGCCTCGGCAGTTCCTGATCCTCCATCTGCTCCAGTGAGTCTGCATCTCATTTAGCCAGCACAATGGGGCCATGGCCCATTCATTCTGAACACTACAATCTTTCTTCTCCCACCCCAGAAATCATTGTCAGATTTCATGATTGGCTTCAAATGAAAGAAATAAAAGTAAAATCACTTGCAGGGGTGGGGGAAAACAAATTAAGAGAAGAATGTTTTATATTAACTCATGCTTTCAGATATTTCTACACATTATTATTTCTCTACATGTTTCTGATCCCATAGATGCTTCTTTGATGAGGAGTGGAAGCTACACATATCTGGATATAAGGATAAGTATTTAGAAGAGTTGTAATTTCTACCAGTTTAGGAAATTGGCAGTACTAGTTTCTGCTCTAGGTCAATGATTAAACTAGCCATGCTTAGTTAGCTCAGTTTACAGTAATAGGCTGAAATTGTCCTTACTATGCCTGAGTGTATTGACTTTTATTTATGACAGAAAAATAGGAAGATATATTGTGTGCATATCTTCTCTTTGGTAAACATGTACCTTTTAATCCTATCTCACGTTATACCAGAATTTCTATTTTTTGTTGTTGATATGGAAAAGCTTTCTCGAAATGACATCCCCAGCAACACTGCCTACTATCTGATGGCACAATACTCACCTACCACTTCTAGTCATAACAGCTAGACTACTGTTTCTTATTAACTTCTGGAGACTATTACACTTATTGTTTATATAAATAATAGTTACAATTTACTGTTAGCAAGGAGAGACATGAAATTAGTTGAAGGATTAATAAGGACATCATTGGGAATTCATGTGTTTATAAATCTTGGTCTAATCTATTTTACACAAACAGTGATGATCTTCCAGATGAACTATATTTAGTAGCACATGCTGAGTATCATCAATAATTCCATAATGTTAGTATTTTCAGTAATTACTTTAAGTAATGAGATCTGAATCCCTTCACTTGAAAAACTGGCCTTAAAATCTAGACAAAATTAGTTCTTTATTTTTATTTCACATCAATACACTTGACATTTTTAGCACTTCTTGCATTTGATAATTGAACAAAAATAGCAAGAGGACCTATTATAATATTGTTTCTGAAGCTTAGAATTATAGAAGTATCTAAAATACTCATTTATAAACCAAAATAAAAGAATTAGTGTGATTCATTTAATTAAAATTAAAGACAAATATATGTCAATGTTTTCATTTGAAATTTATAAAACATGCACATTGACTATGTAAAGAAGCCTCAGTTTTGATATTTGATTTAGAAAAGGGGAAACTAGAAATGAAAAGAATGGATGTAGAATGAAGATTAGCATTAATATTTATTAAATATCAATTATGTGCCAACATATTAGTTACTGAGATATAGTAAGCACTGAAGGTCATTATTTGAATGACAAATAGAATAGAAGAAAGAGGTATAATTGCTAGGGCGACCATTGTAATTTAAAATGGAACAGATGTAACTAATAAGACAATAGATTAGGAAAATAATTTTAAGGTATCAGTTCTATAGGAGAAAATAAACTGAGTGATAGCTGAGAGATATAGAAAAATAATCACAAAATAAATCTAATCACATGAGTAATATAAAAATTTAAATTTTAAAAGTCATACACTTATAAATTGGGTAAAAGGGGCAATTGTAGCCTTGTCTATATCACATCTACATATAAAATTTTCACTTTATTTATTTATTTATTTATTTATTTATTTATTTATTTGTTTGTTTTTGTTTTTTTTTTTTTGAGACAGGGTTTCTCTGTGTAGCCCTGGCTATCCTGGAACTCACTCTGTAGACCAGGCTGGCCTCGAACTCAGAAATCCACCTGCCTCTGTGTCCCGAGTGCTGGGATTAAAGGCGTGCGCCACCACTGCCCAGCTAAAATTTTCACTTTAAAGAAAACCTCTAATGTTAAAAGTAAAAGGCTAGAAGTATTCAACAAAAGGTGTAGGAAGTAGGAAGCTATATTAATAGCAAGGTGAACTTCCAATCAAGTGATACTATTAAGGATAAGAATTAAGACACTAAGAGGCCAGCAACATAGCTCAAAAATTAAAAGAGCTTATTGTTCAGTCTAAGAATCTGAGTTTGATTCCTAGGTACCCAAAATGGAACAATAGAAGTCCCCCAAAACTGTATTCTGACATACACACATGCACTGTGGCACCTAAACATCCATACACTTCCATACACAGAGATAGAAATAGAGATAGAGAGGGGGAGGGGGAGGGGAGAGGGGGAGGGGGAGAGCGAGGGTGAGGGGGAGGGCGAGGGGGAGGGAAAGGCACACAAGCACACACAAAACAAATCAATTTATCAGACACACAAAAATCCCAAGCTTCATATATCTCATGATAGTTTTAACATGCAAAGAACTGAGTCTGTTGCAGTTTCCAATTAATCTCTATTCAAATCAGTCCCGCTGTGGTGACGTGCTTTCCTTGCTGCCCACCCCAATGTTCTGGGTTCCTGCATGAAAGACACACACATACATATACACGTGCATGCACAGCCTCATATTTTAATATGCCTTAAGCAGCTCAATGACCAGGTCACTCCCAAACCTCCACGTTGCTAACACCTCCCCTCTGATATTCCTGAGTTATTACTTACTAAAATCTGTATTTCATATTTTATTGACACACACGATTTCTTCAAAAGCTAAAGCTAAAGCAAAAGAAATCAATGCAGTCAAGAATGTCTGTCTCTCTCTCTCTCTCTCTCTCTCTCTGTGTGTGTGTGTGTGTGTGTGTGTGTGTGTGTGTGTGTGTGTGTGTGTGTATCATCATCATCATCATTATTGCTAGAAATTGAGCACAGGGTCTCTTATGTGTTATGCACGTACTTTACTACTGAGATACATCTTCATATAGAAATGTTATTTTGACACAGAAAACAGCATTGACAATGATTTATTAAACTGCTACATATTTGTATAGCATCTTTCATATGCATTTTGTTTATTTTAATGTGGACATGTATTCAGGCTAAGTGCTGACATATTAACATAATGAATAACACCAACTCAAAAGCACTCAAGCTAATATGATCCAGTCAATTGAAACTAGAGGGTCACTCTCTTAGGATTCTTCAAGTAGCCACAGCTGTTATTAGCTCATATGTGCAACAGCCATGCCATATGTAAAGAAAAAATTTTATAGAATTTCTGTCCATCCTTAATAGCCTCTTCCATATTCTCTGAGTCTTTCTTGGCATGAGGCAGGTAGATACAGATATTCCAACTCTGAGTGAACACTCAGCGTCACATATTCTCTGTTCTTCAAAAAGTAATGTGTCACTATATAAGCTATTGGTCACTGCAATAAGAAGCTTCTCTGGCCAAGATTGGCAGCAGCACAAATCTATAGGTATAAACATAAGTATTCAGAAAGCTGTTTGGCATGTTGACATGATTATCTATAAAATAAACTATAATAGGTTCTCTCCTAGGATTTATCACTTCTATAGCCATGGTTTTTGACTATGTTTACAGTACTAGGCATGGATTCTCTCTTCTGGTGCGAGCTTCAGTTCCAATCCAGAGAGCAGAGCAATTCATTACACCCACATACAATTGTGCCCCTGTTACGCTACTGGATTCCTCTTGACAGGCAGGTTAGTAATGTACACCCTGGATCCCAGTTTCAAATAAGAACATCAGTGTCTTTTCTCCTTTAACATCTGTATAGTACCTTCCATCAGTGGGAAAGCTTGACAGCAGAGAATTAGTTTCCTGACTAGGTCAATAATGATTTTTCCATGTCATGTAACTAATTTGCGTGCTGTCTTCAGCAATAGGGTCCATCTAGTTATGGTAGGCAACCAAGAGTAATGGTGGTAGCCTATATTGTTTTAAGTGCCTCTGGAATCTGCCTGACCAATAAATTGTGGGGAAACAACCTGCACCTGGCACTGAGGTTTTCATTTAATAAACATTATCATATGGGAGAGAATTGCTCACTAATATTGGATATCTTCATTTAAACTTCTTTTTTAATTTATAATTTTTAATTAGCTTACAAACTAGTTGGATTTTATAAATTCTCCTTCTTCATTCTTTCCAGCATATACCTTTCCCATCCCAGCTTAAATCTTTAGCTCCAGGGATCACCCCCATTTTGTTTCTTCATACCACATGTTTTCTACTATCAACTCTCATATATATACTGAAAGATCCCATGTAGTTTCTGCATGCATACAGAAATTTAGTTAAGCCTCCCACCACCCTTTCATTCTATACTTACTTGCTACATTCACATTCTTCTATCTTTTCCATGTAAGTGCACGAACCCTGACAGTGGCACATTTTTATTTTCTTATCTTCTGCTCATACCTCACATTAAACACATAAAACAAAATATTTGAAACAAGAACACTTAGAAAAAATAACATTTATCTTTGGGGGGTGGGAGATCTCTCTTTGTATGCCCCTCAAGTTCCCTACATTTTCATGCTTTAATATTTCTTTACAGCTGAATAATTTTTCATTGTGTATATGTATCATATATTCACTATGCATTAATCAATTGATTGATATCTAAGTTGATTCTATTTCCAAGTTATTGTGAACAGGGTGGCAATGAAGATGGATGTGCAAGTGTTCCTGTAGTAAAATCCTAGTTTATCCTTTGGTTATGTGTCAAGGAATAGTATAGATTTATCACGTGGTATTCTATTTCTATTTTTTTAAAGAATGATTTCAAACATGGCTTGACTAGCTTACACTTCTATTAATAATGTATAGCAATCCCTCTGCCCTATATTCACAATAGCATTTGTTGTCTAGGACTACAATTTTATTCTGTATCATACTAGTCAGAATTTCTATCATCAGGAAAAGAGTCTTTGTTTTTTACATTGGATATTTTCTTTATTTACATTTCAAATGTTTACCCTTTTCAGGTCTCCCCTTCAGAACAGCTCTATCCCATACCCCCTTCCCTTGCCTCTATGAGTGTGCTCCCCCACCCACCCTGTCTCATCCTCCTGCCTTGGCATTCCCCTACACTGGGGCATTGAACACTCTCAGGCCTGAGGGCCTCTCCTCCCACTGATGTCCAAGAAGACCATCCTCTGCTACATATGTGGCCAGTATCATGGGTCGTTCCATGTGTGTTCTTTGGTTGGTGGCCCAGTCCCCGGGAGCTCTCTGGGGGTCTGGCCAGTTGACATTGTTGCTCCCTCCACAGGGCTAAAAACCCCCTCAGCTCCTTCAATCCCTTCTGCAACTCCTCCATTGGGGACCCACAATTTCCTTCCAATGGTTGGCTGCGAGCATCTGCCTCTGTATTTGTCAGGCTCTGGCAGAGCCTCTCAGGTGACAGCCATATCAGGCTTCGATCAGCAAGCATTTCCAGCATCCACAATAATGTCCGGGTTTGGTGGTTGTATATGGGATAGATCCCCAGGTGGGGCAGTCTCTGGATGGCCTTTTCTTCAGTCTCTGCTCCATACTTTGTCTCCATATTTCCTCCTGTGAGTATTTTGTTCACCCTTCTAAAAAGCAATGAAACATCCACATTTTGATCTTCTTTCTTCTTAGGCTTCATAGGTCTGTGAATTGAATCTTGGGTATTCCAAGCTGTTGGGCTAATATCCACTTATCAGTCAGTACACACTGTGTTTGTTCTTTTGTGACTGAGGTACCTCACTCAGGATGATATTTTCAAGTTCCATCCATTTGCCTGTGAACTTCATGAAGTCGTTGTTTTTAATAGCTGTGTAGTACTCCATTGTGTAAATGTACCACATTTTCTGTATCCATTCCTCTGTTGAGGGATATCTAGGTAAAATGGGGAACAGAGATAAACAGAGAATTCTCAACTGAAGAAACTCAAAGGGCTGAGAAACACCTAAAGAAATCTTCAACATTATTAGTCATCAGGAAAATGCAAATCAAAACAACCCTGAGATTCCACCCCACACCAGTCAGAATGGTTAAGATCAAAAACTCAGGTGACAGCCCAAAAGTTCGAAATACCCAAGTTTCACTTCACAGTAACTGTTGGACTGAGAGTGAGGTCCCAGATGGAGGAGTTGGAGAAGGGACTGAAGGAGCTGAGGGAGTCTGCAGCCCCATGGAGGGAGCAACAGTGTCAACTGGCCTGACCCCTCCCCAGTTCTCCTGGAGGCTGGAACACCAACCAAAGAATACACATCGAGGGACCCATGGTTCAGACCATATTTGTGGCAGAGGAGGGCCTTGTTGGCCATCAGTGGTAGGAGAGGCCCCAGTAAAGGGGAATGTCAAGGTGGGAATATGGGAGTGGGTGGGCGGGTGGGTAGGAGGTGGAATTCCCTCATAGAGGTGGGGGGGAGGGGATAGGTGGTTTCCAAAGAGGACACCTAGAAATGGGGAAACATTGGAAATGTAAATAAAGTATCAAAAAATAAAAATAAAAAATAAATTAAAAAAAAAAGACCTTAAAAAAAAAAAAAAAAAAAACCCTCAGGTGACAGCAGATGCTGAAGAGGATGTGGAGGAAGAGGAACATTCCTCCATTGCTGGTGGGATGACAAGCTGGTACAACCACTCTGGAAATCAGTCTGGTTGTTCCTCAGAAAATTGGACACAGTATTACCTGCGGACTCATAACACAGAAGATACCCCAACAGGTAATATGGACACATGCTCCACTATGTTCATTGCAGCCATATTTATAATAGCCAGGAAAAGCGCCTTAATAAGAGATAAACCAGGTCAGTTTAATATATGGCCATGTCCGTAGGGAATTTTCTTAGTTGCCTTAATTGATGTTTAAAGACCTAGCCTAAAATTGAGTATCAGCATTCCCTAATTTTTAGACCCTAGACTGTGTAAGAATAGAAAAAGTGAGCTGAGTACTAAGCGGGCATATATTTTATTGCTCACTACTCTTAACTGTGAATGTGGCAATCTACTTCAAATACCTGACTCTACTACTCTTCAGTGATGGAGAGTGATCGAGAATTGTAAGCAGAATACACAGGTTTTTTTCATGGAATATGTTTTATGACTGGATTCTATCATAGCAATAAAAATGAAAATATAAACCCTCTTTCATTTCCCTCTTCAGATATCAGCATAAGGTAGCCGATATTTATAAGGAAATCATGATGCTTCAATAATAGCATGATTACTTGTAAGGTGTATTCTCATATCATTATTCTTCATGAGTTTTTTTTGTTTTTTGTTTTTTGTTTTTTTTTTGGAGATTAGTCATTTCTATGTGGTCACCCATAGTGCTACAGATATTTTCACATTAATTTTATACCTTTCTTTTATGGCCTCACTTACTTTCTCCTTATATAGATGTATCTATCAGGAAGTATGTACTAGTTAGTTATTCTTTGAAAAGTTGACCCAAACTAGAGTCATCTGGGAAAAGGGAAATTCCAATTGAGAGTGTTTATAGAAGGTTTGGCCTGTAGACAGAACTGTAGGGTATTTTCCTTATTAATGATTGATGTTGGAGGGCCCATTCCACTGTGGGAAGTTTCACCCCCAGGTTGGTTGTCCAGTGTTGTATAAGAAAGCAGTCTGAGCAAGCCAGGGAAATTAGATCAGTAAGAAACATTCCCCCATGGTCTTTGCTTAATTCCTATCTCTATGTTCCTGTCTTGAGATCATGCAATATGTTCACTCTGTGATGGGCAAATATAGTTTAAGATTAACTAATTTCCCAAGTTGGTTTTGGTCAGTGTTTTATCATAGCAACAGAAAAAAAGCTAGAACATTTAAAAAACAACCAAGACCAGAAGTCCTGACAACCAGATAATTGTCCATGATTTCAATTTCTAATTGGTAGGTTCATTTTGACCATATATAAATCTTTTAAGCTTTCAAAGATAAGGTATATAATTATGTTAACCTCTTGGTACTAAAAAGATACACCTTCTCTGCCTACTTCTCTACAGGAGGTTTCAGTTTGGAGTGGATAAAATGTTAGCTTTTAGGCTTGAAAACCACAGGTCCTCTCTTTTTTCTGCAAATGTAAACAGGTTTCCGATAAATATGTTTCCTCTGTGCTGTACCACATCCAGAAAAAAATGTCTTTCTTCATGAAAAAATAAAAATTATTCTAATATCTGTTGTAGGATGTTTGTTAAAACTTACAAGATGGTGAATAAAATTAGGCTGTGCATTAAAAGTATATAAAAAATACTATTGATCCATAAATCTGTAAGGATGACATAACCTCAGAAAATCCATATGCAGGAAATTAGAGAGACAGGGAGACAAGGAGACAGAGAGAGAGAGACATACACACACACACACACACACACACACACACAAAGAGAGAAAGAGAGAGAGAGAGAGAGAGAGAGAGAGAGAGAGAGAGAGAGAGAGAATAACACACAAGAAAATGTAAAGGCTTTCCATTTAAATTTGTTGACAAAAAAAAAAAATGGTTCCATAGTTTAGGCAAAGAAGTAAAGTCTGTTCCTAAGAGTGAGAGAGGAAATGCTTCAGAAATGATGGGTGCTGCAGACTGCAAAGTAACAAAATAATGATGCAGCAAAAGAATCCTCCCAGCAACACCACCTCTTTGGTAATCTGACCTTCAGGATAAAGCCCTAAGAGTAGTTGTAGGTGTTGACGACAATGTGGTTCCTCTGAAAGGTGGGCCAGCAAGTGAACAAGTATACCATGTTATAATTCTGCATGACTCAGAAAGCAGAGGATGACTGGCATTCTGAAAAAGAACCTATTGTTTGAAAATGAACTGTGTCACATGCAGAGAATAGGGAATAATCATTTAAAAGGAAGGCTGAATTTAATCTGCCACACACTCAGGACAATAAATATCCATGGAAGACATTTGTGGAGAGCAAAAGATTAGACACTGAGGAGAGCAGAAGTATATGTCGCAAGAGGTAATATCCTAGACAGTGAAGTGCACAGGGAAAGGTAATGCCAACAGTTGTTGGAAGTACATTTCATCAAGGAAAGGTATGCAAGAGTTTAGGAGTTTAGGAGCTTGAGGGTGTTACAAGATGAATCAAGTTTTGGAGCCACCTGTCTTCTGGCCACTCCAGCAGCTGGAAAATACTAAAGCTATGACCAGCTACTTGATGTCCATAGTTCATTATTAATGGTCAGGAAGACTTGAAATTTCATGGCAGATTTAGGACCTGTATAGATCATGTTATGTTTGCTTCTTCAACTTGCAAAGCAATCTGGAGAAACCTGCATCAAGAAAAAAAGCAATACAAGGGCCTATTTGCTGAAAAGTCTCAGGAAAGTGAAACTAGCCCTATACACTGCACAATGTAGTCTACAAATGTCCATGGTACTCAAGGAGAGAAGATGCTGAAATGAAGAAAAAAGCTCTTGTTGACATCAGTACCTTTCCAATAATGTTTTAATATCAGCACATACTATAGAGAAGGGTCCACAAATTCAAGTGTCTTACTCCATTCATACAATTAATGCTTGATGCTCCCAAATCTTCTCTGGAACTTCATGTTGTTTTTATTGCACTGTTGGCTTTATTCTTATTTTATTTTACTTATATACATTTTTGAGGTTTTATTCCCATCCATGCAGATATCTAAATTTTGTTTATGAAGTTTTCATTACTGGCCAATCTTTGTTTTGTACTTATTTCTTCTTCCAGCTGGAAATATCCGTTTTAATTTCCTCTGCTATATTATCTTTATCTTACTGAATTTTTGTTGTGTTTTATTGTTTTTTATTTTTAATGTAAATTATTTTATTCTCCATCTTATATGTATTTAAGTTTTTGAATGTTCTCATTATTGAGGAATTGTTTTTCAGGTGATTATTTCTTCTTCTTATTTTTCTTTTCTTGATTGTCTCCTTCCCTGTTTGTTTCTTTAAATCTCATTGCTATTTTCAACATTTACATTAAATAATTGTATATTTCATGGTTAAGTATAGACAGTACTTTATTTTATGGCTTATTGTCATAGGCAATATATTAATGGGACTATGTCAATTTTAATTAACTGGATTCTAAAAGATTATACTATAGTTTAAAAAGTCTAGTCTGAGTGAAATGTTTATGCATTATATACTGCGCAAAGATGTAAGGTCTAGAGCGGAGGAGATAAAAAAAAAATGTGGTATGTGAGGACAAGAAGAAAATACCAAAGAGAAAGTAATGTCCCAAATATATAAACAGATTCACACAGAAGGAAATTGAAAATAAGCATATTAGAAGACCCTCTTTTGCGTAAATACTTATAGACATAGAAATTGACTCATTTATGACATATATACTTTTCTTGTCAGTTAGGAAAAAGAAAAGCAAGGAACAGGCAGTACAAAAGAGCATCCCAAGGGTTCTAGCATGGCTATGGATTTGAAAAAACAAATACTAACATACATGTTGCTATTATAAATTGGAACGGTCTACTTTTTTGATATTTTGAATCTCTCATTAGTATTGAAAACTCTCCTTTGTATAAATATGTAGAACAAAATGCAGGACAATATTCAGGGACATATCAAAATGTTGAAAATAGTGCCCAAACACCAAGCCAAAGTTCATTTAATAACTTTTTAAAAAACTCAAATCAACAATTCAAATCACTATTTTTTTAAAAAAATCTTGTATGCTAACACAATGTAATCCCAAAATGCACATCCAGGAACATTTGGTTACTAAAATATTGAGCTGTTGTCACTGTTTTGAGTATTGCATTCAGTAGGCATAGTAGTGCGTTTGTATTCCCTGTACATGGGAGATACATAGCAAAATTTGAAGTGCTCTCTCTCTCTCTCTCTCTCTCTCTCTCTCTCTCTCTCTCCCTCTCCCTCTCCCTCTCCCTCTCCCTCTCCCTCTCCCTCTCCCTCTCCCTCTCCCTCTCCTTCTCCCTCTTCACTCCTCTTTTCTTCTTCCCCCTGCTCCTGCACCTCTTATTTTAGAAAATGTAACAGTCTTTTTGAGGGGCATACTTTATAGTATCTACCCAAACTTGAAATAGCCATTGTGATAGTTAGGGTTTTCTTTTTTCACTATCTGTAGCTTTTGTTTTATTGTTTCTGTTTTCACTACTTTATTTGTGGGTTCTTCTTGGGTTCTCCTAACTGTATCCCCACAATATCTTCACTGGCACAGATCAGATTCTCACATCTCAACTGTCAACAATGGTCTTTTTTCTCCTATACTCTGACCCTATTTTCTGCCTCCTGAAACCTCCTCAACCCTACTTCTGTGTCCTACTCCAATGTTCTCAGCCTCTACTGACTTTTTATACCCCCTTTTGTCCCCAGATTTCTAAAAAGAAATAGACACTGAAGGGCATTGAGTACTTGAAAGGGTCAGGCACACAAAATAAATCATAATACATTTTCCTCCATCTGTTTTAAGTACTAAATATGAAATTCTGAAGCTATTTCTCCGCTCTTTCCTATGTCTTTTCCAAGGTTCTCAGGTATCTGATGTGATCTTTCTGTTGATATTTCAGGAGCACATTCACAACTGGGAAAAGAACCTAACAGTGATGTTTCTCTTTCTTATAACTTGGGTACTGTCCCTTGAAGCTCTCATGTTTCTGGACTATCTTATCATGCACCATATGTTCTGGAGATTTTCACTGAAGTCTTTTAATCTCTGCCCCCAGCTCTGTGGACCTTTGGCTTGTAGCCCCAAAATGGGCATGCAGGCTATGGTACTTAGCATAGTCTGTCTTAAAGTCCTGCTCATAGGCCTGTTGTTTTGTATTGAGTATGGCTCTGTATTGCAGCAGACCAAAGTCCTGCTCACAGGTCTGTACATGGTTAGATGGAAAATATTTCCTGTCCAGGCTTTTCTGGTTGGTAGGGAAAAGCAAAGACTGGTCAGGATCTCTGCTTTGCTCTTTTTGGGTTAGTGGCAATGGTTTTCAGAAGACCTTTCCTCAACTCTTACCTTTACTAGTTTTGATGGTATCAAAGGTTTTGCATTTCCTGTGGAAATATAAACAAATCTGCCTCCACAGTGCAAAACAATTACTGGCTTATATTCTGACATAAACACAGAATGATTTAATTCCACAGATTTTTCTAAAACTCAGTGTCTCTATGGTACTACTGTTCCTCTCTTATTAACATTCAGAAAATTTAAAGTTAACAGAGCTCTATTTACCCTCTCCTTCTTCTCTTATAAGGGGGAGCCCCCTTCTCAGGTACCAATCCACTCTGGTATATCAAGACACTGTAGGACTAGGTACATCCTCTCTCACTAAGGCCTGACAAGGCAGCCCAGTTAGGGGAACAGGATCCACTGGCAGCCTCTGCTCCAGTTGTTAGGGGACTGGCATGAAGACCAAGCTGCACATATTTTACATATGTGCGTGAGAGGGGGGTTGTCATAGGTCCAGCCCATGTATGCTTTTTGATCAATGGTTGTTCATTCTGTGGGAACCACCAATGGTCCAGATTGGGTGACTGTTTGTCTTCTTATGGAGTCTCTATACAGGGCTGGATCCCTCAATCCTTCCCCAGCTCTTCCAGGAGACTCCATTTACTATTTGGTTGTGGGTCTCTGCATCTGTTTCAGTCAGTTGCAGGGTAGAGCTTCACAGAGGACAACTATGCAAGGGTCACATCTTAAGGCATAACAGAATATTACTAGTAGAGTCAGGGGTTGCCTCTCTTCCATAGTATGGATATCAAGTTGGGACAGTCATTGGATGGCCATCCCCTCAAACTCTGCTCCATCTTTATACCTTCATACCTTATAGGCAGCTCAAATTTTTGATCAAGGGTTTTGTGGACGGGTTGATGTTTTTATCTTCACTTTGGGAGTCCTGCTTAGCTACAGGAGGTGGCCACTTCAGGATCCATATCCATCACTGCAAGGAATCTCAGCTTAAGTCACTCTCATAGACTCCCTAGAGCCTCTCCTATCCCAGATCTCCAGGATGTCCTAGAGATGCCACGCCCTGCTGCAGCTGATTCTCTCCTACTCCCTACACCTAATCTTCCTGCTCCATTCCCCTCCCCATCCCCTATCACATCCAATTCCTTCCCTTCATCCACATCCAATGGCTATTTTATTTCCCCTTCTTAGTAAGATTCGAGCATCCTTCCTTGGGCAATCCTTGTTGTTTATCTTCTTAGGGTCTATGGATTGTATCACGAGTTTCTTGTACTTTATGCCTAATATACACTTATAAGTGAGTACATACAATGCAATTTCTTTTAGGTCTGGGTTACCTCACTCAGGATGATATTTTCTAGTTCAATCCATTTTCCTCAAAATTTTATGATGTCTTTCTTTTTTAATAGCTGAGTAGTATTGTGTAGAAGAAACACATTTTCTTTATCCATTTTTTTTTTTTTTTTTGGTCGAGGGACATCTGCATTGGTCCCAGTTTCTGGCTATTAAGAATAAAGCTGCTATCAACATAGTTGAGCAAGTGTCCTTGTGGTATGGTGGCTAATCTTTTGGGTACACACCCAGGAGTGGTATATCTGAGTCTTGAGGTTGAACTATTCCCAGTTTTCTGAGAAACTGCCAAATTGATTTCCAGAGAGGTTGTACAAGTTGCACTCCCACCAGCATTGGAGGAGTGTTCTCCTTGTTCTACATCCTCACCAGCATGTGCTGTCCCTTGAGTTTTTGATCTTAGCCATTCTGGTGGGTGTAAAGTGGAATATCAGAGTCATTTTGATTTGCATTTACCTTATGATTAAGGAAGTTGCACGTTTCCTAAGTGTTTCTCAGGCATTAGAGATTCCTCTGTTGAGAATTATCTGTTTAAATGTGTACCCCATTTTTAAATTGGGTTATTCGGGTTGTTTTCTAACTTCTTGAGTTCTTTATGTATTTTGGATATTAGCCCTCATCAGACATAGGGTTGGTAAATGTTTTTCCCCAATCTGTAGGTTGTTGTCTTTGCCCTACTTACATTTTCCTTTGCTTTACAAAAAATTTTCAGTCTCATGAGTTACTACTCATTAATTGTTGATCTTAGCGCGTGAGTTCTGTTCAGAGAGTTGTCTTCTGTTCTAATGTGTTAAAGGCTATTCCCCAATCTCTCTTCTATTAGATTTAGTGTATCTAGTTTTATGTTGAGGAGTTTGATCCACTTAGACTTGAATTTTGTAGAGGGTACTAAATATGGAACTATTTTCATTCATCTACATGCAGACATCCAGTTAGACTAGCACCATTTGTTGAGGATGCTTTCCCTTTTCCATTGTATGGTTTTAGCTTCTTTGTCAAAAATCAAGTGTCTGTAGGTGTGTGGATTTATTTCTGTGTCTTCCATTTGATTTTATTGACCAACCTATCTGTTTCTATACGGATAAATGCTTAGGGATTTCTAACCTTTTTATTAACTCTTTCACATTATGCACCACAATCCCATTAATCACCTAGTTTTTTCGTACCTACCCTCCACCATTGTAAGTCACCCCTCAAAACAAAAACATACAAACAACAACAACAAACCAAAATAAAAAAAGAAGAAGAAGCCTCAAAAAAACCTCTCCTTGGTGAAGCTGTAGTGTGGCAGTGTTTCCTGCAATATACCCTGCTGTCCACACGTCTTCAGTAGGGAATGTTCAATGGATTATTGGTCGGGTCCAAGGTCTCTGGCTTCTGTAACATCATCAATATTGGCTCTTCACCGGGACTCCTTCCAATTATCCCATTGTTGACCTGTGTCATGGAGATCCTGTAGTTTTGGATCAGCAAGACTTGCTGTTTCATGTGCCCCAACTGTTCACATGATGCTGTAGATTTTGGGGTGGGCCAAGTCAAAGCCTGTGACTCTGAGCCTTAATGGTAACTCAGCTGGTCAATTCCCAGTTTCTCCCTTATCCACACCATGGAATGGTCCCTAGAGGTCATGAGAACAGGTAGGCTTATTCTGCCCTTCTCTAGCTGCAGCACTTCTAAGAACAGGTTCTGAACCTCATCTGAACAGCAGAGTTGAACTTACCTTGGTGGAGGAGTGTAGGTGAACCACCACTAAGGGCAAGATAAAGGGAAAGCTGGCCTTTCCACGTGTCTGCTATAAGTTAGCATGGGTGTGAGGGTGATACCCTTCCCTTACCTGGCCACCTACAGCAGTTGGGAGAGCTGACCCTGGAGTCATGAGAGCCTGTGAGCTGGCCTTACCTCTCTCTGGCTGTGGCACTTAAGAGCATGGTCCAGGATTCTCACCTGAGCAACATGTGTAGCTGGTCCTGATGGTGAAGACATCCATGAGCCAGTCCTGAGTGTATGACAGTGGAAGAGTTGGCCCAGCCCTTTGCCACTTGTAGGGCATGGGAAAGTGGGAATTATGCCTTGGCTGTGCAGCAGAGTGGAGCTGTTTCTGGAGGTGTTGGGTCCAGGCAAGTCTATCCCTATGGTATGAGAATGGGAGAGCTGATGCTGCCTCCTGACACTAGCAGCATTGGATGATCAAGCCGGATTGTTAGATTTTTTTTTTGTCAGATGTCTTAATCAGGATTTCTATTCCTGCACAAACATCATGACCAAGAAGCAAGTTGGAGAGGAAAGAATTTATTAATCTTACACTTCTACATTGCTCTTCATCACCACAGGAAGTCAGGACTGAAACTCAAGCAGGTTAGGAAACAGGAGCTGATGCAGAGGCCATGGGGGGATGTTACTTACTGGCTTGCTTCCCCTGGCTTGCTCAGCTTGCTTTCTTATAGAACCCAGGACTACCAGCTCAGGGATGGCACCACCCACAAGGGGCCCTCCCTCCTTGATCACTAATTGAGAAAATGCCTTACAGCTAGATCTCATGGTGGCATTTCCTCAAGGGAGGCTCCTTTATTTGTAATAACTCTAGTTTGTGTCAAGGTGACACACAAAATCAGCCAGTACATCAGGTTGACACAAGCTTGGGTCATCTGAGAAGAAGGGACCTCAATTGAAAAAAAATGCATTGATCTTCTTTACTTGTAGCAAGTCTGAGGAACATTTTCTTGATTAATGATTGATATGGGACCCAGTCTACTGTGGGCTTTGCAGCATCTGGGTTGTATAAGAAAGTAAACTGAGCAAGTCTTGGAAAGCAAGCCAGTAAGCAGAATTCATCTATGGCCTCTACTTTAGTTCTTACCTGCAGCGTCCTGCCATAACTTCCATTCATAATTAGTTGAGATCAGTAAGTGTAAGCCAAATAACCCATTTTCTTCCTAAGTTGCTTTCTGTCCTGATGTTTATCACAGCAATAGTAGCTCTAACTAAGGCCATCATACTTTTCTTTCCAGCAGTTTCATCATGTCCCAGAGAAGCATCTATCTGAACAGATTTACTATGAGCTATTTTCATGGATATTCACTATAGCATTGCTTATAGTAGAGAGAAAAAAGTTCAAATATGTTAAATATCTGTGATTGTGGTCATAGTTAAAACAATATTCTATATTTGTGTTGCATATAATTAAATAGTGCCTAATACAAGAATGAAGTAGATTTCTGTGTACTTGCATAGGACAAGCTTTAAGATGATGTTGAAGAAGAAAGTTAGTTGTAGAGAAATAGACCAAGTATGATCATACATTTATAAGCATAGAGGACAGAAGTGGTCAATTGGTCACAGGAGGTACTGAGCCAATTAGTAGCATTGACTGATGAGCAAGACAGAATAAATTGCAATACTTGCCTGAATTTTTATGATATTCAGCATGCATTTTTTATTCATCTATTATTTGTGTCATTTGGAAATTAACTTTAAGTTTTCAAACTGTGTTGTGTGGAACATTTTTTCTGAGCATCCTGAAATTATTTCAAAAGGCAGATCTTTCATTGACAGTCTTTCACTTTGAACCCATTGCTAGTTTACTCAAGTCTTGGACTTTAGCTGCATTTAATCATCCTAATTGTGTTGCTACCTGCTATGGCATGAATATAATTGCCCTTCTTTGAGGATTTCATGTTCTTCAGCAGGAGTCTCTAAAAAAATGGCTTTAATCTCTAATAGACTAGCATAAAGAGAAATGCATGGAGCTGTGTGCATCTTAGCTTCATATATCTCTAACAGAGTCATTTATCCTTTACTGCTATAAGTGCTAAGGTCCTCATTAAATACCATGTTAGGAGCTTAAATTTAGATTTTGATTGATCATAGCTTATTTCCATCTATTACATCCTGTTTCTAATCAATTCTTGCCAATATTCCTTATTTATCACAATTGGAATTCCTTTAAATTTTATTTATTTATTTATTTATTTTGCCTTAATATGACAAGTCCTACCATTTCATGCTATTCCTGGGTAATGTGGTAATTCTAATAGAATGGCATTTTTATCTTAATCACTTGGTGAATTTTCTCATCAATCTTGGTCAATTCTCATGCAGCAAGTGATTTTTCCCAGTGCCTTGCTTATTAGCGATTTGGCATCATGAGCAGCTAGTTCTGTGGCACAGGTGCATTTACTGCCCTTTATTTTTCCTGGGCATATTTCTTCTCCTTCATAAACCTCATCACCAGGACTGATTTTCCTATTTATCAAGGTTTGTCACTTCACAGGTAAATGTTTTCGTCCTTTCTACCACTGGCATTCATATTTGTCACAACATTGTCAGCCGACATAATTTTTCTTAGCAAATCTTTAAGTATTATGTACATGGATCAGATAAGCTCATAAACATTCACCAAAGTAGCGCACAGCTTAAAACATGTCAGAGAAAATATTAGCATATGTTCAATCAGTATCAAAAACACCTTCCCTCAAACACAAAAAAAGTTTTTAGGCTTGAATGCTGATATGTGAATATAGAGATGATTTTCACCATAAAGCAAAATATAACATACTGTGAGACATTCAGTTAAACTAAGAACAACCATTAAGACATAGGCTATGTTAAACTATGAAATTATATTCATCCAATTTGACATAAGCTTATTTATTTGAAATATTATTGAAGACAACAGCTATACAAGATTAATGAAATTGGTTACAAGGAGTTACCATGGTTTATAAAGTAGACATCATTTGAACTCTAGCAGTTCTGTGAATTGTATGTTAATTATGGTGCTATATTATGAGGAAAGATGTAAAAGCTATGCCTATTCCAACTTGGCATGAAATAAATGATACAAAATGAATTTTAAGATCTATATGGGAATTCTACCTGCCAAGTTGGCTGAAATTTTGTTCATGAAAGGCACACAAAATTGTCCTCCAGAGACTATGTTCATGATTTGTTGCCATGAAAATTAAAGTTTATAACAAAAAGAGAATGATGTATTTCTTCATTTTGCTCTTCTCTACTAATTAAGTCTTTCTCAGGTTCATTTTCTCACCCACTTGACTGACCTTATTGGTACCTCCAAAATGAAAAAGGGCTCTCTTCAGGAAGAAACTTTCTTACACAAGTGAAGAATTTTCACTCTTTTACTGGATATTAAAATATCTGGCAATCAGCAAGGCTTAAAAACCCAATACGTATTTATTTAAAAGTGTCAATGTAGACAATTTAAAATGTCTATACTGGAAGAACAAATCATGTTTAAAAAAACAAGTACACTTAGTATTGAAGTACTAATGTTGAGCAATGTTTTAAGTAATTATGAGAAGAAAACCCTTAAAATATTCATAAGTCCATACATAGAAGTATAATGAGTCTGGAAAGGGCATATGGCCCCTTTAGTCAGTGACATTTTAGCCATGTATAGCAGGTGACATGCAGTGATCTCTACTTCTACATATTCATGTTCTTTTATCAGTATCTCTTTGTTATCATAGCCAGAACTTTAGTCTCCTCTCTAAACAAGAAAATATAGAAAATGTGGTATGATGTCACTGCTAAAATTTTATCTATAAGAACTTGTGTAGTTGCATATCTTCATGCTCCTGCTATCTTCTCATTCACTTGTAAAAGAAAATAGTAACAATGTTTTAAGAAGCCCTATGGGAAGTCCCAAGTGACAGGGAACATAGACATTTGTGTAGCCATTCAACAGCTCTGTAGCTTTGGACTTCGACCAACCATTTTTAATAGAACCTGGATGTGCTAACATAATTGTAGCCTTATGATAGATGGTGACACAAACACACCCCTCTTCCACAATTAAGGTGTATATACATTCCTGAATCACAGGAAGTAGGGCATAACATCCATAGTTTTGAGCCAATATTTATTGTGGAAATTGGCTAGAGCAAATAAGGTGTCCTAATGTAATATGGTAGTATCCCTTGTGTTTTTTTTCTGTGTTAACTAGGGATATCAGTATTCACATTGATGACATGTAGCTATGAAAAATGCTTTAAATTTGAAATAAAACATTAAATACTAAAGATTTGAAGAATCCAGAATGCTTACATTTTACTGTTCCTTTGTAGCATTAGCAGGATCTCAGTATTCCTGTATGGAGCATATTTCAGAAAAAAAAATCATGAACTCCAAATATTATTGTTTTCAATATGGTAAACTGCCAATATAGCAGAAATGACAGCACCAATTTGCTTGACCAGGGCATTAAGACTAATTTCCTCTCAGCTTCTCTATTCAAAAGCATTTTTCAATTTTAAATATTGTCATACACGGTCAGCTAATCATGCTGGAGCTCAGCTTTATATCTAGTTAAACAGTGGGGAAGCTGCCATGGTTTTCTGCTATCACATAATGCTTTAGTTGGTTCTACTCATGTGATACACAACAAGACCACAATCAACTTGAATAAGAATGGCTTTACTTCATCTTCCAGTCCACCATGAAGGAAAACCAAAGCAGAAACTCAAAGCGAGGACCTGGAGGCAAGGTCTGAAGCAAAGAGTGTGGAGGAATGTTGCTTACCGGCTTGCTCCCTCTGGCTTGTTCAGTTTGCTTTCCTATACAACTCAAAACTACCTGCCCAGGAATGGCACTGCTCAAAGGGGGCTGGTTCTTTCCACATAAATAATCAGAAAATTGCCCCAAATACTTGCCTATGGGTCAATTTGATAAAGGGATTTCCTTATTTGAGGTTCCATATTCTTAGAATATTTAGTTTTTCTCAAGTTGACAAAAACAAACAAAACATACAAAACAAAACAAACATCTAATCGGTAGAGCTACAATTTAGTGAAATCAAAATGAACAATAAGAAAAAGAGTTCACCTTGGAGATATTCTAAAATGAGCAAGATATAGATATCTTTGTAATTTCACTGTGAAGGTGTAGTTTTTATTCTTTCTTTTCTTGTTATATTCTTTTTTATTGCTTTTATAATGAAGCATAATGGAGATTTCAAAGTGGAATCTATAGACTTGAAAAATACATTGGCAGTAGTGTCAGGAAAATTGTTCCTCACATCTATTGCTAGTTAATGTGGAGCATTCTCCAGTGATCGGTCAAAAGAAAAGATAAACATCTTACAATCAATCAGATCTGAGTTTCAGAATTATGGGTAAGTATTGAAATTCTAAGGATTCTACATGAACTAGTTCCTTGTGAATTTTATGATGATGTACCACAAATGAGATGGTTTCAAGAAAAATCACCAAAGGTCTGCAAAATGGCTATGAAGGTAACAGCCCTTGCAACACAGGCTGGATAATCTGAGCTTGATATGGAGAAGAAATGAACTGACAACACCAAAAAAGTTAAATTCTGTCCCTATATGCAGGTTTTGACTTGCATTCCCATATCCATGAACACATCACACAAAAACCTCTCCTTCCCTCTCTCCCTCTCTCTCCTCTCTCCCCTCTTTATATGATGAGACTTTATAAGTGTAGCTTCTGATATTACTAGGTAATAGTTTCATAACAAACTTTCTGACCCTCTGGTTCTTACAGACTTTATGCTCCCTCTTTCACATTGTATTCTGAGCCTTAGATGTGAGAGCTGTTTTGTAGATGTATTCATTGGGAATGAGCTACAAAACGCTGCACATA
The DNA here is from genome assembly GCA_028551405.1 of Uromys caudimaculatus. Classification (NCBI taxonomy): domain Eukaryota; kingdom Metazoa; phylum Chordata; class Mammalia; order Rodentia; family Muridae; genus Uromys; species Uromys caudimaculatus. The sequence continues at coordinate 68,948,714 of CM052722.1, forward strand.
GATTGGTTATGGCTTTCTGTATTGGTCACTGTTACATAGAGATTTTTTTTTCTTTTGAGAGGGAAAGATCACACTTATCTGTGCATAGGCTTACAGTACAATACATAGTTTCTCTCAGTGATTGGGTCTTTAGGCCAATCAGCGAACTGTTGGTCATAACTAAAGTATTTGATCCATTTCTGTACCCTTAAGTTTACGATGCCATGCTGGCCATTGTTGCGTTGTTTTTTTTTTGTTTTTTTTTTTTTTGATACTTAATTTACATTTCCAATGTTTCCCATTTTCTAGTTCTCCTCTTTGGAAACCCCCTATCCCCTCCCCCTCCCTGCCTCTATGAGGGAATTCCACCTCCCACCCACCCGCCCACCCTTTCCTTTATTCCCACCTTGACATTCCCCTTTAATGGGGTCTCTAACACTCTCAGGCCCAAGGGCCTCTACTCTCCCTGATGACCAATGAGGCCATCCTCTGACACATATGTGGGCCAAACCATGGGACCCGCGATGTGTATACTTTGGTTGGTGGTCCAAACTCCAGGACAGCAGGGGGTGGAGGTATCAGGCCCATTGACGTTTTTGCTCCCTCCATGGGGCTGCAAACTCCCTCAGCTCCTTCAGTCCTTTCTCCAACTCCTCCATCTGGGACCTCACTCTCAGTTCAGCGGTTACTGTAAAGTGAAACTTGGGCATTCTGAACTTTTGGGCTAATATCCGCTTATCAGTGAGTACATACCATGTTCCTTCTTTTGTGACTGAGTTACCTCGCTCAGGATGATATTTTCAAGTTCCATCCATTTGCCTGCAAATTTCATTAAGTCATTGTTTTTAATAGCTGAGTAGTACTCCATTGTGTAGATGTACCACATTTTCTG
>CM052722.1:68957312-68988033 GCA_028551405.1 Uromys caudimaculatus
CATTGAATCTTTTTCCTAAACACTAAAGTCATTTATGTTTGTAAAATTGGAAACACATCCACATTAACGATTTGGAGCCCATCTCAATTTTCTCCCCGGTTAGGTATGCAATGAAGCAATAAACAAACAAAAAATCATGCAGAAATGCAACAGCTATATTATTTAAATCATAATTAACTCCTCTGTTGTTACTCTTTCCAAATACAGTTATTTTTGTTTTTAAAAACTAAAATACTCAGATTAAGAAGAAACTAACTTGGTCAGTCCATTCTAGGATCAGTATTCATAAGTACAGATCTCTAGTAATTTCTCAATATAAAGAAAAATTATTTAGATCCTCACAAAGGAGACAATGAAGATTTTGTGTTTAAAAAATGGCAATTGAAGAGTTTTACCTGGTTCAAGTTGCTCAATTACTGTGTAATGAGTTAGGACAGCCTATAATGCACTACCAGAAAATACTCTCAAAGAGCAATAACATACCAAAGGAGAAAGGTAGAAACTGGCTCAATTACTGTAAGCAAGTTTTGACATTTGCATTTCCCCATCTGCAAAATATATGTACATCTGTGGCAATGATATAAAGTAAGGTAAGCTTGGTTAGTCACAGAAAACTAGGACTATCATCTAGCTTTATGGTAGTTAAAAACTGTAAGCTGAGTTTGTCTTATAGGTCTTTTGCAATTTTTGACAATGAAGGGGTAAAATGCTCCAAGACTCTTGTTCTACCCTAAAGATGTCTCTTGTATAGGGAACCTTGAAGTAGGCTCAAGATGCCTCAAGACCAATTTCTCAGAACAGAGATTTGTTTACCACAGAGAGCCAGAGGACAGGGATAAGGGACAAACATAGGAGATAGAGGCAGAGGGAGGAGTGGAATGGAACAAGGGAGAGGAGAGAAAAGGGCAAAGGTAGAAGGGGCAGGAGAAGGGTATTTTTCCCAGAGACACAAAGGACTGCTTCTGGATAGAGAGGAGACATACTTGGCCTAGAGGAAAATAGTAGTTTATAAAGATAAAGAGGGAATTTCAGTGCTCAGATGAGGTTCATTTAACTTGGGAATGTTAATTAGGTGAGCCAATGTGGGCTTTTGATTGATGGACTTCAATACTTGATAGCTGGAACTTGTTACTCAGCCTCGAGAGGAGGACATGGTCAAATACAGGAATAGACCTGGGTAGGTAGCTTTAGGAATATAATCTAACCATTTTTTTTAACAAGGCAGAGGGAATGGGAAAGAAGAGCAAGGCTTTCCTGAGCTATGTTTGCCATACTCAAGCTGGCAAGAGTCCCGTCTCCTGGTTTAAAGTCCATAGTTGATCACTATGGATGAGGGAAGACATAAAAGAAACCTTTTATTTTATGCTTATGATGGGTAATCTTATATGGTTAGCTTGATTACATTGTAAGATGTCAAAGAAGTTAGTAGAAAACACTTTTTCAGGGTGGTTCTAGAAATCATTGGCATTCAGGACTGCAAGGCAGTGCCAGGGTTGAGGAGTGCTGCTTGAATGTTAATAGAATTTTTTAACACGCTCAGAGACGGTATAGAACATTGCAGAAGAAAGACTCGTACACAGGATCTTCCACTTGTTCTCATTGTTTGTTTACTATCTGCCATTAGATGAGCAACTCTGCTCTACCCCAGCCACCACATCATGTTCCACTGCAACCCACAAGCCCGAACTAAAAGAGTCAAGTAATCATTTACTGAAATCTTGAATCTTGAAACAACATCAACATTTCTTCCTTTTGGATTGTTTATGTTTAGTATCTTGTCATAGCAATCAGTGGCTGACAGAATTGTCCTTTATCTAAAGAGGAGTTTATTTTTTCTGAATCTTAACAATAGATTTTGAAGCACAGGGGTGGAAGAGGGAGTTTTTATGGCAATTTTTAATTAGAATTATTTTTCTATCACTTAAATTAGATTTTTTTGTTTCTTCTCAGACTTGGCAAACAAAATGAATGATGTATCCAACAAGGTGGGTGTGGTACTTAACTGCCATAATTTAAAACCTATTTGTATGGTAAAAATTTCTCTGAAGGTACCCATTTTATCAAAATCATACAGATTTAATTTTTACCATTACTGTATCCATGTTTGTTATAAATATGGTGGTTAGTAGCTTAAAGTTATTCTTTTTATGAGTACCCTTTTCAACACAACATTAAAAAAAGCACATATCTACTGTAGTAAAATAAATATTGCATTAATATTGGTAAGGATTGTATAAGATTAAATGTGCTCTCAAAATTGATCTATTAGATTTCAATGTGACAAAGTCCATAGTTACCTAATGTATGAGTAATAATTTCCCATTAAAGTTTAACAAATATGTTAGCAAATTATCACTGAGTGAAGAGTAGTTTACTGAATTTGCTTATAATCTTAGTTTGCTTAGTTCTGCTGAATATTATGTGTCATGGAAATCTGAAGAAACCAAGACATGAGGACATATTAGCCTGGCTGCTAAAAAGTAAGTAGCACAGTCTAACTCTCTTTTCATCTTCAAATGGTTTCTTTAAACTATATTAAGTTCAAACTCTCTATAGTGTGATTTGTTATTTCTCTGAATCGGTTTTTGAAGATACTACTAAAATTTTCATAGCACCTTCCTAATCTCCTGCACTATCACCATATATATCTTATTGTGCATAGCAATGAATTGTGGTTGTTTTTTTTTCCTATTTCAAAAATGACTAAGTAGTTGATAAATTAATAGGGTATCATCAATAGGAGAAAATGGCCACTCTAGGGTACAAAATGACATCTAGAAAGATCATCTTAATTTAAAAGCATTAACTTTTCCATAGGGAAGGAATTTGGACTCTAAAATCTTTGGAGTGGAGCTATTTTGTCATTATCATTGATGTTCAGACTCACAGTTATGCTTTGTAACACATCACACTTTTTCCATCTCACTTTTTCTTCAGTTTCAAGTATGTTACTTGTATCTATAGAGTATAATACCCACAAGGGTACAGTTTTCAAACAACCACCACTTCAGTTTTAAGTATAATTATCATATTGGAAATAGAGATTTTAACAACAGTAAAGTCACAGTGGTGATAATTTAATAGCTTAAACATGGCCTTGATTTTAATCTAGCTCTTTAAAAATTACAGTGCTATAAGAATTTATGGACCAAGCCTACAGAAGGATTGACAATTGCCAAGTATGTGATGCAGTTTCATTTGTCCTAGTAAATCATGTGCCATCTTTCAGAAACCCTATTTATCAGGCTTCTTCCATTCATACCAAAACACGGGGTTGAGATTTTTATGTTAAAACGGTCAGTGCATTTGAATTGCTTGTGTTAGGAACAGAGCAGAAATTAAAGTGTGGAGCTTTTCTCAGTGACTGCACATTCTTTCTGATCTTTATCCTACAAAACTGTGATTTTTAAGATTTCATGTAGATGTTGTTTACCATGGTGAATAACAAGCTTCTTGAGTGTATGTGCTGTCCTGTCACATTTCAGACCTTAGGGAAGCCACCTCAGAGCCTTGCCTGGGTAACAAAGACTCACTGGATGAATGCAACATTTGTTTACTCAGGAGCTTCCAAATCTGTGCACATATTCAAAGGCATTCTCATTTCGTGCACTAATGACATAGTTTACTTACATACACACAAGTCATCTGCAACTGTTCAGACTGAATGAACAAAATTTCCCCAAATTACTGAGTACTTAGAGGGTAATCAAGTTACGCTGAATCTCAAGAAAACAATTGCATTTTCATTTGCTCATAGTCAGACTTGATAAAAGAAAAGAAACCACTATTTTTTTAGAAATGAATGTTAATGGTGCTGTAGTTCATTCTGTTTTGAAACATTAGTTGAACAGTGTATCTGGGTGTAAAACTAAAGGCAAATTCAGTCATTCAAAGAGCATTTAACAGGTCTAATTGGGGAAGTAGCATCCAAATGGATTTTTGCAGAGTTGCTAGACAGTGTTTATCACACAAAGCAGCAGAGGAAGCCTACAATGCATTGATTCTGTCCCATGTTAACTATGGGAAGACAGCCTGAGTCGATGTTCAAACAAAAAGTTTGAAGATAAACTGTAACATTTTCGAAAACATTCACCTGAGTGAATTATGCCAAATAACAACTGGAAAAGAAAAATACCTTCAGGACAGCAATGCTGACAGGAATCAATTTCTCCTTAGAATGAAAACAATCATTCCAGGATTCCTGGCCTTAGTTGAGAAAGATAATTAAGAAATTAATGTGTGAACAGTCTTCTCATCAACAATGGCCTGTGCATCATAATTATCTCAAGGCTTTAGTTATAGCTGAGTTTAAAAATAGAAACTGGAGCTACCTAAAAATGACTATGCTATATATACACAATTCAGCTCATTAGACTGACACTGGGATTTTCTTTGAGACAGAATTCTATCTAAGCCGGCAATTTCAATGCGAAGCTTGGGCCAGATACAATTTAGAATGGTTGTGAAATAGCTCAGAGGGAAAAAAGGAAATGCTGATAATGAAATTGCTGACAAACTAACTCACCACAGAAAGCTGCCCAGTGCCATCTACTAGAATGGAAACCTACAACACAGAGACCCATTTTATTATACAAATGACATAAGGAAAAAAAAGTCTCTTCAAACTGAGAAAAGATAAGGATGAGACAACAGTTAGCACAATACAGAGGTTGCCCGCAAAGAAATTGTTACCATAGTAGAAGAACCTAACCAAAACCTTAAACAGAGTTTAAACCATTAAAGAAGCCCTGTCTGTCTACTTTTTGGTATGTAATCTAGAATAACTCCCAAATTTAATTTATAAATAATGTATGATTTTCTGCATGATGGAGTTGACTGGATTCAAAAGGCCTGTGCAATGTTTCTGTGGTTGATTGTGATTTGTTCTCCAATGAGATAGATATCCTTAAGCATTAACTTCTATAGTAAGAAACATTACTGAAAAGAGTTTCAAAGCTAATGTAATGCTTTCTATTCACATTATACATAGCATCAATGATGAGAACAATATTTAATTTCCAGGATACCGTTATCTTGAAATCAAAGAGTGGAATGACGAGATCAAGGATGCTCTGGGATGTTAATATGGTTACTGCTGTCACCAGGCTTGTCAAATGAGAGGAGCTACTCTGTTCTGCTTCCTACGTTGACTACTGCTTTTGCTGTTGTCAGATTTCATGTGTCATGGGACTACTTCAGCTCTTCTTACTTAGATTGCATTCTATCCATTTGTACATCTTAGGATCAAAGTTTAATACTTTGCCTGTTTATATGAAATTGGATAGAGGTAAGCACAGTATGAGTCAGGACTGGTGAGTAACTGAAAAGAAGAAGTGCAGGATTTCAGGCTATACTCACCTACATTTTCATGTCTGCTCATACTGTAACTGCTTCTGTGTTTATGAGCAGTACATTTACTGCCACTAAGCCTTAACTTGTTCATATGTAAAATGGAGCTACTTTAAACTGTCATGTTTTGCTATGAAGATTAAATATATGTAAGTCCCAGAGAGATGATTTAACAGTTACAAACACTTGCTATTTTGCTGTTCTTCTAGAGGACCTCGACCCCATTTGCAGCACCAATATTCAGCAGTACCCAATCAGACATCTCACAAGTTCAGCATCAAGGCATCAGATGCTCTTCTTTTTTACCTCCCAGGCACCACACACACACACACACACACACACACACATACACACACACACACACAAACACACACACACATACATGTATATGTAACTTTAATTCTTCAAAGCCCACTTTTAATGATGGTTATTAAATGCTTTAACCTCCCTTTTAGCCCACCATCCACCAGAGGTAATGGAAAAGAAAGGATACAAAGGAAGTGGACCTCTTTAGAAATCATTCTTTGAAACAAATCCCATCTGCACTGTCACGAAGTCAGCAGTTCAGTTCACAGGTCAGCAAAGGCAGCTTCAGTCCACTTGCAAACACTTCATGGATACAACAGCAGCCCAGTTTGGTGGAGTAGGGTTAACAAATAAGAATCAGCAGCAGTGTCATTACCTAGCAGAGACACCCAGGTCTCAGCTGAATTGTCATGAGTCATCAGGAGGAATTCAGACCAGAGATACCAGGAGAAGTTTTTGGCTAAGCCTCTCTCAGCAAAGTGAAGATCAGCAAAGCAGTGAGACTAACTGTTTCATAGCTAGTTCTATAAGCAAGCCTGCTTCATTGTCCATTGAGTCCTACTTATACTCCTTTCGAACATCACGTGTCATCCATGGGACTTGCCTCATCATATGTCTTTCCTGAGCATGTGAGTCTGTCTCAGTAAAACTACTTGAGTCTGTCTCAGCTGACCTCATTCTGCCAATTGGCCAGAGTCTGAGGAAGCCAAACATACCACCAGAAGTTTTTTGGTGTGTTTCTCTCTATGGAGTCCCAACAAATGGAGCTACACAATATAAGGTGGACCAATACATGCCTGTCCTTAGCAAAGAATCCTTCATCACAATCCTTTCAAGTGCTTGCTTTTGCTTGCTTTAGCAAAATATCCTTTCACTTGTGTCTGCTTCAGCTAAACGTTCCTTTATGTGTCTGCTTTAGCAAAACAGCACCCAACACTACTGACTTTCCAAAGAATGCTTAATATTCCACTCCCCACACTCACTAACACACACACACACACACACACACACACACACACACACACACACACACACACCATACCACATAAACTGAAAAATAAGTAAATTTAAAAAACACACAGTAGATGTAGATAATCCTAATATTGCCTCAATCAGCTTGGGGTTCATGTTGGTACTTTCTCTTCCTTCTGGCTCAAGAACCTTTGTGGGATTTTGTCTCTTCTTTGCTTATATAAGGCACACCCCTTTCACAGTTTCCCAATCTTATGGAAACCTGAGCTTCTTATCCTATTCCTCATACTTTTGAGAAGGGAAGTTAAACAACCACACTGCCTAGCATGTTACCATTGTTTTGAAAATGCATAACATTATGACTTCATGATATTTACTTCTATGTAGGAGGAAAGATAAGATTGGGTTCATTTAGGGTGGTATGGTCATAGACACATAGGAGTAAAGAAATAGCAAAATATACATGTAAAATATGAAGTATACTGTGGAAATTGTTATATTTTATGGCTCAGCCACCATCTATATTCATGTATCACTTTTTGAAAAATGTATTCTTGTGAAGGATCAGACATTTCATTTTCATGTGACATATGACCCAGTTCTGATTCTTTTTTTTCACCTACTTGGACATTACTCAATGCAAATCAGAGTGAAATATATGAATTTGTTGAGCTATATGTTATGGTATGGTTCCTAACTTTGAGATATAACATTTCATTTACTAGCATGATCCTTGAGAAAAGCATATACAATAAGGATGGACAAAGCTGTGCCAAGAGATTTAAGGCAATACATTGTTTTATAAACCGCATTTTGAGGATTTCAAGCATGAGTATACTGTTTTTGTATTATTTCTCACCTCCATTTCCCAATCCAACTCATCTCATGTCCTTCATCTCTAATTTATGTCGTCTTTTTTTCAAAAATTGTTATTGCTTTATACATGTACACAAATTAATGAGTCCAATTAATGTTGTCTGTATGAAAATAGATTTAGAGTTGACTACTTAAGCTATGGTAACCTGTCAGGGGACTCATCCATGATGAAAGCTGAGTTTCCCTTCACTAGCAGCCATTGTCTTCCTATAGTGCTTCAACTAGAGGTAGGGTCTTATAAAATATTCTACTCTTGATTCAACATGGCGCTGGGGATCAGGACTCCTGGGACCAAGATGTCTGAAAGACCCACAGAGGCACTGAGGGTAAATATGTCTGTGGAGAATGAGTCTGCATAGCTTGCAGTATTTCCAGAACAGCTAAAAAGTGTAGGTCTTATGGAAATATGCTTTTAAAATATGATACCATGAAATTATAAATAAAGATGTTGGACCCTAGTATGAGGGGTGTCTAAGGGTATGGAAACAGCTCCATGAGACGAAATAGCATGTTTTTGTTCAATAGTTCTGGTCCTTGGCCTATTGGAAGGCTTAGTCTGACCTGTAGTGTGAAACCATGCCTGCTGCATATTTTATTGCTTATTATGGTTGGATAGCAGAGAGCAGGGTCTTGGTGCTGGCTGCTGGCCATGATAGTTATATCCACTGTACTGGAAGTCAACTTAGGATGAGGGCTGGAGGTGTGCAGTAGAATCGAACTCTCAAGGATCCTGCCCTCAGACACACTGCCCAGCCACAAGATCACTATGATTCTGGTCAATAACAGGAGGCAGTGGAACTAGAGATGCAGAGGTAGTAGTGACAAGCAAGGGAGCACAGCTATGGTGGACAAAAGGCCATGTTATTCTTGAGAAGGACTAACAGGGTAGTGTGCAACAGTCTGGACTTCATGCATGCTTTGTCCCCAAATGTGATGTTCACTCCCATGATCACCCTGGCTCTAAGAACTAAAAAGATATCAAAAAATGGTTCATTTTCTGGATTGAGCCTCCTGGAAAGACCTCCAAGGTCAATGCTGTCCTCAGAGGCCATGCGTTTGTATTCATGGTCCATACTATGGCCAGGGACCATTCTGGTGTTTGTGGTTTGTGTTGCCTTCTGAAACTATGTAGTTGTCTGTGATATGTGCTGCCCCTGGAGTCCATGTTGGTGTTCTTGGACTGTTCTGCCACCTAGAGCCATGTTGATATCTGTGGTCTGTGTCAGAAAGATTGTTGAGGACTATGCTGCTTGTTCTTGGCAAGGAAGCTTCTTTTGCAGTGATATTAATGACTGTAGAATTATAACTGAGAATGAGAGACATTTAAGGCTTATATGATAACTACTATTCCCCCCAAAAGAAACAGTCCAACAGAAAGCCACTGAAGAGAGTACTTAAAAAATTGTGATCAAGATGCTAAAGTACAGTTCTTCCCAGTTGATGACTTCTGGTGGGGATGGGGTAGAGATCTGTTATGGGGGAAGTCAGTTATTGTACAGGGGCTAGTCACTGGGAGTTTATCCAAACTCCAACAGGATATGGGCAAAACAAATTGTACTTAGTGTATGATTTTTCTTTTTTGGAGGGGTAGAGCACAAGGGTGGGAGCGTGGACCTTGGAGGCGTGGTCTCAGTGTACTGTATAAAATTTCCAAATAATCAATAGATATATTATGTAGGATAAATGTTTTCTTATTCATGTTGGTAAGTTGATTGGTATGGTCTTGTGGTAATTCTGTTTAAGCAGCCATATTGTTTAGCGGTCATGGCTGAAATATCACTTTCACACCCAAAAGACAGTATCTAGCAGCACTTTCTTTCTCTGGTATTTTCAATATTGTCACTCCCTCTTTTCATGATGTTCCTGGAGCCTGAGCTGAAATTATTCTATTACAGATGTCCATTTTGGGGCTGAGCATATCACAGTCACTTATTCTCTGCACTTTGAACAAGTTGTGGTTTTCCCTAGTAGCCTCCATCTACTCAAAAAGAAGCTTCATTGATGATAAATGAGAACTGCATTTATCAATGTGTATAAGGATAAATCTTTCAAAAGCATTAAGAGCCTATATGAATTTAGCAAAATGACAGTAGTAGGTTCTCCTCTAGAATCTATAACCTCTTCAGCCACGAGTTCTTAGCTAGGTTTATAATAGCAGGCATGAGTTCCTTCCTATTGTGCAGGCTTTACACTCAATAAGACAGCTTTTTTTTTGTTGCCTTCAAGATAGTAGTGCTAATATTGCAGTATTGAGTATATCTTCCCAGACCAGTCATTACAGTAAGTTCTCAGAATTTATAACTAGAAATCAAATGTTGATAAAAATAAGCATCAGGATATATCCCTGAATGTGGCTAAATACATTTGGACGCTAAAACAATCAATCTATTTTTACTTAATATGTGTAGGTGATCACATGTGCATTTTGTATGTTTCTTATCTCTGTGTACAGTATGTTCTTGAATAATGCTCATTTGTCAGGAGAACTATGAGAAATAAACTATGTTGATATGATTGCTTGTATTTAAAAAAGAGATTTTATTATACCCAACTTCTTTCCCAGGTTGGAAGAGTCTACAGAATATCAATTTATACTTTTCTAAGTAGAATTCTCTTAAAGTTCAAATACCTTTTTTGTTTATGTGTTTCTTAATATCAAGACATTTGGTACAAGAAAATTGGAATGAAGCTTTTTGTCTCTAGAAATAGTTAACAGTTCTATCTGGGGGAGTGGGGATTCTTTTGAGATTCTACTGGCTAGGACTCTTGAATAAGAATTTGAATATTTATAGACCCATGGAGTTTGAACTTTCAAAATGTCTATGTGACAAAATGGAGGAAAACTCAACCATCACATTGTCAAATAATTCATCATTAAACCATTACTGAAAACCATTAGTAGACAAGCTAACACTGCAGGGAGTTTGATGCTTTCCAGTTGGCAATTCTTTAGCAGCCATAGATGGGGCAGGCATTTTAACCTGTAAAAAGAGCGATTTCTCAGACAATGAAAATATTTCAGGGAGTAACCATTTAAATCCTCACCTATTTTCTTAGATTATAGTCTTGCTTTTGACTTGACAACAGGAAGTCTGTTAAAGAAACACATTCTCTCACAGTAGAAAGCAATACTAAAAAAGATATACCTCTCACATTTCAATTTAAGAAATCTTATTATGCTTTGTTCTGCATATATCTCAAAGTGACAGTCTCCTGTGGTCCTCATCACAGGAACCTGGCACAACAAAAACAAAAAACAAAAAACAAAAAACAAAAAACAAAAAACAAAAATCAACAACAACAAAAAAAAAACCAAAAAACAAAAAACACAGCCTGGTGTGACCGTAGAATGACAGCCAAAACATTTTGTTCAAACTCCTACTGGCAGTACTTTGCATAGGCAGGCAGCCTACCCTCTGGCCTCAGTTTGGCTAAAGCTTAGCAACCAAACATGTAGCAACTGTGTTTTTTTCCCAAGGACAGCCCCAGCTTTCTAAGTCAAAGGTATAATTTTCACATGAAAATGATTGATTTTTTCATTACTACCTTGTAGTGCAAATCAGTTAGAAAACAAAGGAAGAAATGAAAGCACCCAGGCTGACAGAGGTTAGGAGAGCCTAGAAAAAACCAAAGAGAGGAAGATAGGAAAAACGTCTTGCCAGATAGTCTGCCTGAAACCACTGTGCTATTCTTTGGCAAAAGATAATAGAAGAAAAGTGAGTTTTGTATGTATGAACAAGTCAAGGAACAGAAAAGGTACAGTGGAGGGGAAGGAGTGGACATGCAGAAAGTCTGCTGAGAAAGGAGCCAAACTGGGAATTGTAACTGGCCAGTATATATCTCTTAGAAGGCCTGAGTTCTGCACTCATCATCTGCTCAGTTCAATTTAAGTTTCTTATAAAGTCTTTAATTAAGTAGATACCAATTCCATGTTTTAGTCAAGTCACACTTTGCTCTATGTAAATTCCACACTTCTCTTGATTCTTTCATCCCTTTCAATTATAAATCATCCTAAATATTATTGTCACCTTCACTTTTCCACTTTGAATTTCACAACATGGTATATGTGAATGTGTGAGAGAGTGTGTGCACACACACACACACACACACACACATACTCCTTTTCAGATCAAGTTTCTAAGAGTAGACGTGATGCCTTTGCTATGCTCTAAGCTTGAGATATTTTATACTCTTCACTATATACTGCTATTGTGGTAATTCTTCCAACTTCACAATACAGTGTTTAAAAAATGAAAGTGGACAGTTTGGAACTTTGATTCACAGCAGGGATGTTTTTCTTAATCTTTTATACTTTACAAGGCAAAGGGCCCTTTTGAAGGGCTGATGGAGGTTGGGACAGAAGAAAGGTCTGAGAAAGAAAGCTTTTGGTTATAATGGACAAGAAGTCTAACAGTCAGAAAACTCAGCAGGACACCACCTCGTTTCTATCTTTCTTTAGTGTATGAAATGGCCACTAGCACCATCAGGAAAAAAGTGTTAGCTTTTGTGAGAAGAACCTTTGCAAAAAAAATGTCACTGGATTGGAAAATATGACAGAAAACACATATATTTATATAATGCATTCCTTCTTAATTTTGTTGCTGCGTCTTAATTGGCCTCTGATGCTAAATCGAGTAGTAAAGGTGTCAGGGAGTGAAGAGAGCTAGTCTAGTAAACAAGAGTCCATGCAGCAGTTCAAAACTTCTACTGGGTTTTGAAATGTTGACGAGACCAAGTTTGCCAAGTTTAATGGATTTGGAACGGATAGAACTGGTATGAGAGAACAAAATGAATACTATCAACAAGGAACAGGAAACAAAGCCAGTACACTAAAGGAATTTTTCCAATGATGAGAAGAATTCAAATGTTAATTTATTCCTCATATTCAGACAGTCTTCAAGATAAAAGACATTATGTGGCAATGGCTTTGATATACAAAATTAATCTCTAGGACATTGTCGGTCAAATTAGAATAAGAAGCTTCTCTAATGAAGGTTGGATAATGCTGGGATCACCTTCAAACTATTTAGTTCAGGTTTGTTGGCTTCATTTGGGCTTATATTGATGATGAGACTCAGAAGTGGGGGTATTGTGCTTTATTTTCATTTAAGTAAAGAAGTAGCATATATTTAAAAATCAATCAATAAAAGAAAGGTTGAAAGTAAAAACACACATGTTTCTGTCATTTCATGTACACTGTGAATGGATGAATACCAGTTACTTTAAAAATGACTTATTAGTTTTTGTTTTGTGTGTGTGACGATTTTCCTTCCATATATTCATGTGTACCACATGCATACAATGCTTCTTGAGGCCAGAAGACAGTGGACAGTTGTCCCTGGAAGTAGAGTTTCAGAGGGGTATGTGCCAGCTTATTGGTGCTGGGGCTGAGAACCTGGGCCTTCTGCAAAAGCAGCAGTGCTCTTAATTTCTGAGTCATCTGTCTAGCCCTGTGCTTTTCTAATGTATACTTACAGATCTTGCCTATATAAAAATACATACATATATGTGTATAATAAAATGTTTTTCTTTGTAAAAATTGGATCAATCATATTATCAGCTTCCTTTGAAATCTGTTGTTTTACAGTCAGCATTCAAATATAAACTTTTGCACTCAAACATACCACATGTACATGTCATGCTCTTTGTACCATAATGCATTTATTTACTCTCCTGATATGAAAAGTTTTGTCATTTCCCAATTGTTGTCATGTTTTTGTTTTCTATTATTAGAATCAAACTTCTGATCTCAAAATGCTAAGCAAGTGAAACACTACTGAAATATGTTCCAAGGAACACTCCATTGTTGTTTAAAAAACACTTCAATTAATGCTATTTGACACATGTCTTTTCATAGTTGTACCATGACCTTGTATAATGTGTTATATTTATCAATATACTTACTAGACCAATATTATCAGGGCAATTGTAACACATGCAAAATACTGTAAAACCAAATAATAAAATGACCACATGATACCGTCACTATACTTAAGTTTTGAGCCATTCTTCAGAGAAAAACAAAATTCTTTGCTATACAGTCAGAATAGTTAGAATTAAGAAAGTAACAAATGCTGGCATTGGTTGAGACCAAAGCCAATATATTGGTTCTGCCTATGTAGAATGTATCAGTGTCTTGTCCCACAAGTGGCTATAGGAAATTGAGCTATATTCTTGCAATATGACATGCCACTTTTCCATAAAGAGTATGTTTACTTCCTTTGAACATGGGCATCAGTAACTATTGTATAGAAAGTTTGCATGTCTTTTAACGTTTGTCATAAAAGAGAAGAGGAAGATTAATTTCCATGAATATAAGATACACAGGTAGTCTCATTGCTCATGATTGGAAAAGTATTTAGTGATTCTCCATAGTGAAGCAAAAAGCTCTCTTAGTTTTCTAATGGTATATTGTGAACAAATGAAGATGTCCCTTAAGTCTTACTTATCACATTGAAATAGAAAGAAGAGAATTGGATGTGATGATACATGCCTATAATTATAGCACTTGAAAGTAGAGACAAGAAGTTTGGGATGTCAAGGCCTTAACTATTTTGTAAGTGTTTATGAGAAACTGTCAGTCAGACAGCTATAGAGAGAGGACAGTGAGAGTGAGAGACAGAGAGAGACAGAGAAAGACACAGACAGACAAAAAACACAGAAAGAGAGACAAGGAGATGATGGGGGTATATAGTTTATCCTACAAAAACTGTATGACAAGTACCATGGGAATTTCACCAATATAGGTACTACCTCCCACTTGTACTGTGACCTTGAGATAACTATTACCTGTACATCTTTCTTTCTATGTTTGAAGGAAATTAGAGAAGAAAGGTGTCCTGATGAACTATGAATCGATAAATATGCTTGATGGTCTTTAAAAAGGCGGTATATTGTCAATAATATCAATAAAATGCAATTTGAATGTATGTTTCAAGACTCAAAGGATAAATTCTTATCAAAATGTTTCTATTGACATAATTTAATTTTGTTGATTTCCTTGTTTGGTCTAACAATTAAATAAAATATTTGCCCTAATTAACAGAGAAGTAGCCTAGTGAAAAAAAAATAATAGAAAAGCTTTTATATTTATGAATACAGTCTGATTAGAATATGCCTCTAGGGGGCCCATGGCCCCAAGTTCCATTAGAGAAACAAGCTAAGTGACAAGATGTTCTGACATGGTTTTGCAAACTAAAAAAAATAAAAACTTAACAAGAAGGCTGATGGCTTTATGGCTGAATCCTAAACCTGAGACTCCTGTCACCAGGTGTACCCCCCAAGATGGCTATGCTGAGACATTATGCCAAGTGAGGAAAATGGTACTCCAAAGAAACCATCCAAGAGGCATTTATCAGTTGTGAAGCAATATGAATTGATACTTATATTAGCATAAGTGTGTTTTAAAATGTCAGAAACACCACAATGTGACCATTAGTACAGCATTAATTCCAATTATATTCCTTTGCAAGAAATACTGTTTTCTAAAATAATTGTATTTAGAGTTTTCCTTAGAATTCTGCAATTCAAGTATGTTGGCTTTGCTTTTAATTTGATTGACGAAAATTTAAGCTAATATACATTTCCAGAGGCTATGGATTACTTTTTGTTAAATTATTATAGCAAATGGCACATTTGTTTCTTATTTTAATCTCTGTTTATGCAACATCAAAATCTATTAAGAAAATTAAAAATGACCTTTGCTTTTTCAGTTAGAAAATATTGGGCAAAAGTGACGATGTTTTTTTTTTATTATTATTTTCAAATATTTTAAAACATGTGAGCTCCTAGAGGAAGAGATTTAATACATGTATAAATGGTAGTCAAAATGTATATATAATTTAAAAATTGTAACTCATACATGCATTCAGAGTATTTTCATCAAATATACTTCTATAAATTAAATAAACCAATGGCATTTCAAAATGTAAATCAGTCACTTACTTATTAAGGCTTTAATGGCAATAACTAACTCATTCCCCAGACTTAGACTACATGGTCTCATGTATATAAAGGAATGATTTAAAATTAGTATAAAAATGATAGTCCTTTTATACTGGTAAATATTACCATCTGAAACACTGAATTTTATAGCTTCATGTTATTTGTAGCATTTGAGAAAGCTGATAACTTAGAGATGAAAGATTCAGAGACTCACCTAGCCAATAAAGAACTTCTGATGAGGTGACTTATCTGGGTCTACAAAAACCCAGAAGAGGGCTAAGCTCATGCCAAACAAAAGTGATATAATTTCCTTCTATAGTTAGGGAAAATACACAAGAAAAGCTTTTTCTCTTTATTCCTGAAACAAACAAACAAGGTAGATTTTGCAGCTAAAAAAGAAGCTGCTGTGGCAATACACAGGGTGGCTCAGAATGAAGCTCAGAGGCGATTAATACATGGGCATCTCATCTCTAGAGAACAAGCTTTAATTCCAGCTCTTGTCACAAATGAAATGAGTTTGACGGTCTATAGTGAGCAGCAATGCATGATACACCAAACTGCTCTGCTCCTTGCCAGAGAAAATCAAGAGTGTTCCATCTAGAATAAAGTTAATCCTATTTGATGGAAAATAACTCATAGTGCAATTCCTCCAAATATCTGGGGAGGAAAAACCCTCACTGATAGTGGGCATTGTTGATTGCAAGATACAGGAAATAGCCACCTCTATATCATCACTCTGCTTGGTTGGTTAATCAGAGAGAAGTTTCAAGGACCCAAATTATTAATCTTTCACATTTTTATTAGTAGCAGGGGCTATTGGCATATCATTAAGCCATGTGCCCTCTCCAAAAGGGATACCTGTGCACTAAGAGAAAATTGTTTGATTCTATATTTTTTTTTTCAGTGTCCTATTACTGTGTGACTCACTGGAGCTCCAGAGATCCCAAATTATTAATTTTAAGGCTCACATAAGACATTTCCAATGTAATCCAGTATGTTTTTCAATGATATCTCTGACTTGTCACTTCAGTTATAATTTCTACCAATTGCTCTATGCTATCATTTCACAAAGGCCTCGCCTTTGTGAACAACTCACTAATAATATGTTAGATCACCTTTCTGATATAGACACTGAGTAGAACACTGAGTAAATTATTCATGGTGTCTGACAATGCCCAGGTCCAATCTCTCTTTCTATACAAGCTTAATAATTTCTGTGATTTTGTCCATGTGTCAGTTTCATCATTTGAGTCTAGACACTGCATCACAAAGATAAGATCTCACAAAGACTTCAGGGATTAACCACATTTCTTGTTTTAACACTAGAGTGTTGTGAAATGTTGTGATTCAAGGCGTGTATTAATACAAAAGCCTCCCTAACCAGTCATCTCATCCCCGAAGGCATGAAACGTATTTGTTTGTTCACTCAACCATCATATCTATGACATGGAGATCTGCAAAAATCAAAAAGCCTGTTCAAGTGATTTTCTCTTGCCAACTTCCATATTCTTAAAATGATTCTGAATATGTCAGGATCTATTTTAAAATAAAAAATATATCTAGTTGCATAATGTTGGACATTGACTAGATAAAAATGCATAAATAGATCGGATTAATGTGAAAGGGGAATGTGTTGTATAAAAAACATTAATCCAATAATAATCCAAAAAGTCTTTTACCTTATGAGAATAATAAAAAGGCTATCGAAATACATTTATCAAGCTCCATACTTTATTGTAGGTCCCATGTAAGTTAACATACCTCCACTGACTTCTTGAGTTCACATATGGGTAGGTATTGATACTATTATTTAGCAGATGGAGAAATGAGTGCATACATTTCAAATAACTTATCAATGTCATTTGTGCAAGAAATGATAGTAAAAGAATCCCAAGGTCTGACTGATATTTCAAGCAAAGTCTGTAGGTTTTAAATAGGTTTAATAATTAGACAGGCTTAATAATTAAAGCAAATGTTAATTTTTATGACACTGAGTCATCAAAATACAGTATCTTCAATAAGATGTTTAAGTTATTTATTTATGAAACATATTTCTTCACTTTTCACATAATATGCTCAATTTTTAACTGTGTTCTGCAGAGTCATTCATGGCCATAACTTTCTTCCACTTTTATGTTCAGTAATCTTTTAGGGTATTATTTTCATTAATATCATCAGAACTCATGAAATTACATCACAAACAACCATGTATTTACATAGTACTGCTCCTTATATATTTATCATACACTGAATTGTGGGTAATGGTGGTTTTACGAAACACATCTTCATTCCCTTGAATTACTTGCCTTGGAGGAGGAAACAAGGAAGAATAAGAAATATGGAAAAAGAAAACAAGGATAAATATAAACTTCCATGCCTATCATGATTAAGGACAATGTCATTCATACATCTACTCTGAAGTGTGTAGTATACTTTCACTTTACTACTGGCCATAGTAAACTTTGGATGCTTGTGCTACCACCATGTTCCTTTTGAATTTGCTATCAGGACCAAAAGAGCCAAGCCTGCTGCCATGATCAGGACTAGAAAATTTTCAACCTTTCCCTGTAGCAAAACCATCTTTCAAAGTATAAAAGTTGAAAATAAAGGCCAATGATTTGACTGAGTGGGTAAAGGTACTTGGTACCAAGCTTGAAGTCCTTGGAACTCATGTGGTAGAAGGAAAAAAAAACATACTACTGCAAGTTGTCCTCTGACTTCTACACACAGACACACACACACAGACACACACACAGACACACACACAGAGACACAGACACACACACACACACACACACACACACACACACACACACACCACAAATTAGAAAAATACTACATGAAACTAAATTCATCACATTGGCCTAAATGTAATCTACAAAACTACATTTTAAACTTACAATGGCATTGTTTTAAAGGTTGACAAGGCTCTTCTGCTTTAGCGTTGATAAATTTGAACCTAAGTAATTTGGATACCCTAAAAGTTATATTTGACTTCTAAGAATTTACCAGGGCTATTCAAACCATAGCTGTTGCCTTTCTTGAACCCTTTTCAAGGCAGCACACATAGCATTTAGGTACTCCACAGTTTCCTTCCGGCTCAGTGAGAGTTTGGCATGTTACAACAAAATTGACTCTAAATATTTACATTTGTTTTATGCAGAATATTCTGAGAAGTCTTTCTGATGAAGCTTTTTCATACATTATTATCATTAGTAGTAGTAATAAGTATGTACTGTATTGCAGGAGTAATGTTAAATATTTTTTACACTTTTCTAAGAGGAAGGATAGTGAACCACTTGATCAATCTGTTAATATAATTATTTATAAATTAGCCAATAACTACCTAGCACACTAGGGATTGTTAGCCTTCACTGATTTTTTTTAAACCAGGGACTCAGAGCCAGAAAGTTTAAGTTGTATGGTTTGGCATACTAAGTTACAAATCTCAAAGTTAAATCAAATATATTCTTATTGTTTGTTTTTGTTTTTGTTCATTTGTTTTTTGTTTTTGTTGTTTCTTCAAGACAGGGTTTCTCTGTGGAGCCCTAGCTGTTTTGGAACTCACTTTATAGACCAGGCTAGCTTTGAACACCTGATTCTGCCTCCTGAGTGCTAGGATTAAAGGTGTTTGCCAACACTGTCAGGCTCCAAGTACATTTTTGAGCCTCATCATGTGAGTTTGAATTCCAGTTGTGTTATTTCTTAGCTGTTTGACTATGGTGAATTATTCAACATTTTTTGTGTGTTGGTTTCAAATGATAATAGTACATACATCAAAGTGACCAAATCAATTTTAAGGCATATTAATTCATTTTGAATTTCATGTATTAGACAATGTATTTGATCTTATTAAGTCCAAATCCTTCCCCTAATTTTCCCGTGCTTTCCCACACATAACTCACTGA
This sequence comes from Uromys caudimaculatus, assembly GCA_028551405.1. Lineage (NCBI taxonomy): Eukaryota > Metazoa > Chordata > Mammalia > Rodentia > Muridae > Uromys > Uromys caudimaculatus. The sequence continues at coordinate 68,976,668 of CM052722.1, forward strand.
GTACTATTTTGGCTTCCCAAATAGTGTCAGATCATTTGTGGAAATATAGTCACTGTATCAGGTGCCATATCTCAAAGAAAATTTGTTCTTTTTCTTTCTCTTTCAAAGATACCATCAAATGTTTCAGTCCCAACCAATCCTGGGTCTTTCAATCTTTCTATTCACTCTTCCTTGATGGATCCTGAGCCTTGGTGAAAAGGAGTATAAAATAGAGGTCCCAGCCAGGCAGTGGTGGCGCACGCCTTTAATCCCAGCACTTGGGAGGCAGAGGCAGGCAGATTTCTGAGTTTGAGGCCAGCCTGGTCTACAGAATGAGTTCCAGGACAGCCAGAGCTACACAGAGAAACCCTGTCTCGAAAAACAAAACAAAAACAAAACAAAAAAAACAAAACAACAAAAAAAATAGAGGTCCCATTTATGGCAAAGCACTCCACACATACTAAGCCTCTGCACCTTTATGGTAACTTGTAAATTTTAGTGTTAACTGTTGACTACTGCTGAATGAAACTTTTCTTGTAAGATGTGAAAACTGAATTAATTCATGGGGGTCCAAACTACTTTTAAAGATGTAGGGTTATCTTCCCCATATGCATTTTTTAATGCTTTTCAATGTAATAAGAGTATGCAGGAATAAAAATTCACAGTTTTCCATGTGCATCAGTACTGTGTAACAGTTTCCTCTGAGTTTACAACCTTCCACCTAGGAGGGAAGCTCATTAAGACACAGGACGTATACAGCAAAGTAAAATAACAGCATATTCTAAGGGGAGGGAGAACATTTATTTTGCAAGTATGCTTGTTAAGTTCAGGAAGTAAACAACACAAAATAGCTTTAGAAAGTCCCTAAAACTGACTAAAATCACTAAGATCCTTCTCCCCAAGCATATGTACAAGCTATAAGAAGTTCTGAGAGATACTCTCAGACAAGTCTGAAAAGAAGTGGACACAATTCAAACTACTTGGAAGTGGGGCAGATAAACTGAGCTATCTGTAAAGGACACTCTTCCATCTGTTGAACTGCCTGCAAACTGTGTAGTACACTTTGGTGTTCATCTTTGGGGAGCTATCTAACATGCTAGAATGGGCTTTGGTGATGTAATTTTTTTTTATTTTTGAGTCATCTGTGCTCCAATAAATAACCCCTCACCAGTATTTCTGCAAGTAACTCCATGTTGAACTTGGTATCTATGCTTTGGTCTATCATTGATTCCTTATCTAGGATGAATAGACATTTGGTTATTATCTCCCAAGAAATATTGTCACAAAAGAATTTCTGACTCACGTTTGCCAAATAAACCCTAGTGAAATAGCATTGTTAGGAAAGCTAATGAAGTACTGGGTCAATATCAAGGCTAAAATGCATAGAGATAAAGATGGAACAAAGATTGAGGAGAACTGACAAGCAATGACTGGCCCAACTTGAGACATATCACAGGTAAGAGAGACAATTGCTGACAGTATTAGTGATACTCTGCTATGCTTGCAGATGGAGGCCTAGACTAACTGTCTCCTGAGAGGCTTCATCCAACAGTGGATGGAAACAGATGCAGAGACCTACAGCCAAACATCAGTTGATGCTTAGGAGTCTTGTGGAAGAGCTGCGGATATAATTGAGTGAAGTGAGGGTTCAATGACACCATAAGACCTACAGAGTCAACTAACCTGGGTCTATGGAGGCTCATAGAGAATGAACCACCAACCAATGAGTGTGAAAGGGTTGGACCTAGGCCCCCTACACATTCCTAGTAAATGTGCAGCTTGGTCTTCATGTGAGTCCCCTAACAGTTGGAGCCTGCTGTTGGATCCCCTTTCCAAAAGTGAATGGTCTGGTTGGGCCTCAGTGGGAAAGGGTGCATTTAAGCCCACTGTGACTGGCTTTGCCAGGGTAGGGTGGTACCCAAGGTGGTCTTCCCTTCTCTGAGGAGAAGAGGAGTGGTACTGGTTGGAGGTATTTGTAAGTATGTGACTGGGAGGAGAGGAGGGACCTACGGGGAAGGGTCGATCATATGTAAAGTGAATAAGTAAATGGATAAATGAATAAAGAAAGAAAGAAAAAGAAAGGAAGGAAGGAAGGAAGGAAGGAAGGAAGGAAGGAAGGAAGGAAGGAAGGAAGGAAGGAAGGAAGGAAGGAAGGAAGGAAGCAGTAGGCCCAAGGAAAATAATCCATAATCCCTGTCCTGGGCAAATAATCACCTAGACCTCTAAGGAGTTTTTAATCAGTTTCATGCACTAATTAAGAGCATAGTGCTATCCCTAAACTTTAAAAAGCACATTTTTGATAAGTAAAAGTGTTATTTGATAACATAAAGACTACCTAGAAAGTAAATACCAACTTAAATTACAGTATAATGTTCATAATATCCAATGGTATGTCTTACACCATAGGATTATATGTACAATGAGATTATATGTAGTAGCTATTTTAAGGTTTAAGGTAAGCTTGGTGAAATAATGATTATGTAGATATGTGTCAAACATGTGACTTGTATTATAACTAATGTGTAGTCCATCATTCATTCATTCATTCATTCATTCATTAAGTATAGTTGTATATTTACTGTGTTCAGGTGCTATGTATGAATGGGTGTTTACAAAAAGAATGTGTAATAACATTAAATACAGAAAATACTAGGGCTAAAATGATCACAGTTTTACCTTTTCTGTCTTGTGTTACAGCTTCATGTAAATTCACTAAAAGATACTTCTGACCCCAGAAAATTCTAGGTCTTTCAACTGTGGGACAAAGTTTCAAAAGAATTAGTTTTAGAGAAAACAATTACTAGTGATCAATGATCAATTAATGTCAGGCTCACTGACTAGTAAAGACATATCTGTTATTGTAAAATTTTACATAAAATTACATGTAATCAAAAGCAAGGTTCCTAAAATTGTTATAAATATTTGAGGATGTTTATCAGTCTAAGGCAAAGACACAGTTGCATCCCCACACTGAAATTTCAAAATAACCTCTTGGGCATTAAAAAAGAAAATCTGTCTAGTTCCAAGAACATACACAGAAATAGAAGAAATTAATAAAATCTCAAGTGTCCTGTAATCTTATTTCTTAAGTTATTGAAATATAAGTCTGCTAAAACTTATCATAACACTTGTTTATGGATTCTACGGTTTTTAATTTCTATATAGATCAAAATACCTTCTTTAGCAGTGTTCAAAATGATTATAGATAGATTTTTTAAAGTATCAAGTCCTCATACTGACAAGAATAAAAATCAAAGAACATAAGATTTTAATTACAACTTCGAACAAGCTACATGTATTTATATATTTCCTTATCAATATTGAAATGGTATGTTTGATAGATACTGTTTATATTACCAGAGTAGGTTCAAGATGGGAACAATGAACTGTAATTGTGGTTTTTTAGTGACTTTAAAAAGACCTTTATACCTTGTAATTAATTGGCCAACTTGGGAAATCTGCTGTAGAAATAAATGCAGTTCAAATAGTATCCCATAGTAGATGGCGTTTGTTCAAAACCATTTTTTTTTCTGAAGTCTATTAAAACATGCATGAGAAACTACCAATTACTTAGCCCTGAGAGAATTTCTTACAGAAAAAGCTGGGGGAATTATCATACAATAATAATAAAGACACTGAATGTGTTACCTAGGGCCTGAGATCATATATTCTTGGTGCCTTCAGTGACAGGGTTTTATGTCTAATTAGGTCGATCAATGTGCTTCAGCATCAGTTTAAACAGTGAACTCCTTCTTGAAAAATTAAAATGTATTTGCCTGAAATGTGCAGAGACCTGCAAGTCTTAAAGTGATATTAGATGGCTTGCTCCTAAGAATACTTTTCACTGCTATATACCATTTGCGATGAGCATCTTGAAGTGCAACATTAGGTGAGAAGGTATTAGTCTCCACATTTTCCTAAGGACTCTAACATCCTGAATTTAATGCAGAAGAAAATGTGTGGAACATGAGATGCAGATGAAATGACATTTTTTCTCTCCTTTTGAACTGGAACTTACAGTCGAGTTTTGCTCATCAAAGTCTTATTTATCACAAACCAGCCATTTAGATGAGATCATTTTGCAAGTTAGGAATATATACATGAAACGTGTTTCATTTTTTCCTCTCATTTGACCATCATGTTATTCACATTAATTCCATTTGGATAACTGAAATTGGACTGTATTAGGTAGATAATGTTCGATCTTACAGTCTCTGCCACCATGTTTCTCTTATCACAACTGCTGATTTAAAGCAGAACATTTATAATTCATTCCCTTTAGTATAGCCTATTTTTAAACTCCTTATCCGTTCATTATTTGGCATAGAAAAAGAGCTTGAAGAACTATTAGAAAATTATTCACCTCTCATCTTGCCTTAAGTTGAGTGAACACCAGCCCAAATGTGAGTGGGGAGTTGCCCTCAGTCATTATTCATACTAGTGATGATATTGGCAAGATAGATGGTGATTAATCTTAGTCATGCAAAGAGATTGCAAAAGGAATCATAAAACTCACACTGGGAAAACAAAATGAGAACACTTTGACAATACAAATGCTTTTTCTGCACTACACCATAATAAATATGAGAGTAGGAGTCAACAAAAACTTTGATATTATAGAGTAATTTCCAGTTAAATTTAGGATTAAACAGTTTGACAATATGGTTAAAATAACTAACAACATTGTTACCAAACATGTTCACCTGATATCTAAATTTCACTGGGTCTAGTGGTACATACCTTCAATCTCAGCACGTGGGACAAGGATGCATTAGGCTCAGGACTTCAAGGTTACTCTTTTTTAAAGAGCAAGTTTGAGCTCAGCCCAGAGCTATGGGAGACCTTGTCTCAAAAAAAGAAAAAAAAAAAAAAAAACCTCAAAACAAGACCTTAAAACAGCTCTACATTTCAACTATGCTATATGCTGCTGTCCTGAGGTTTGCAATGAGCTTCAGTTTCTATTAAAACACTCTGAAGACACTGTTTAAAAGAAATCAATATACAGGCTTACAGAATACATTGAAAAAAACTGTTACCTGAAATTGCATAGTTCTAGTTGAAGTTTCGCATAAACAAATAAGGCATATTTGCATAAAAATTATGAAATTTTAATATGTATTAAATTATGACAAACATCTTCCTTGTCATCTGCCCATAGTGTATTTTCACTGTATCTAGAATTGGGTTATAAAAAGACAATTGTATCCAAATATTATAATGATCCTTGAGTGTGTACCTCCATTTTCTCATCCTCTCCTTTTACCCCAGTCCTCTTAATCCATCCTTCTCTCCTAGATAAGCCAATTTCTACACTTGAACTTAGCCAAAAGGCCAAGAAATTATGATAAGCCCATTTCATGTCACGTGTACATAATATGACAGGTTCCTTAAGAAAGAGTACCATTAACAAAATTTGCATCCAGTGGTGGGGATGAGTTTTTGTAAGAATTGTTGACTATATGAAAAAGCAGTTATTTCAGTAACTGGTCATTGTTGCTGAATTTTAAAATGATTCATTTGTGTGCATCAATTTGGTGTCTGAACTAATAGGAAAATAAGAAAAAAATATTTGGGAATCATTACTATTAAATGGTTAACAAGAATGATGTGAAGATTTTTTGCTAGTACATTCAAAAACTATGTGCAAAGTTAAGAAACTGATAGACATGAGAAAGAAGAAAAAGACACCAGTTACAAAGAATAACTATCCCCTTAAGTGTGTCTCAAAGCAATTATCTTTCAGACTCAAGATTGATGTCTACGCTTCTAACCTTACATTCATATTTTTAAATCCATGACAAACTCAGTGTGTTTTTTTTTTCCATTTTGGTGATGGCTGCATTTGCATCAGAGCTGATAATGTCAGAAGAATTCCCATATGTACAACTTAGCTACTCCAGGGTTAGAATTTCCTCTATGTCTATGTGAGTCTAACAGAATCCAAGTGGTAAATGAAATCGAGTTGATCTGGAAGAGGAAAATGGACTCAATTACATTGGTTGCGAAATCCCAGACACAAAATGTTGCCAGTTCAAGTTGAAGTTCCTTGCAATGCCAAAATATCTTGTTTTTGATATCCAACTTACATTTAAAATATTTCTTAGAGTGTTTGCAGCTGAAATGTTATCAGCTCTGAAAACTCAAGTGTCCTTTCCCTGAATTTTGATGAAGTTTAAAAACAGAAGCTATTAGCATTTGCCATCTTTGAAATATTTTTTAACTTCTCATGAACCTAAAGAGCAGGAATGGAGTTTAATGTTTTTCTTAACTCAGATTCAAAACGGTAATTTAAAAATGAAATTGGATAATATTAGTAGTACTCTAATTTTGTAGTCTAACAGTATCTGGTAAAACAACACTGCCATTGGCCACATTGAATTAGATATCACATGTGTGTTGAGGGAGAAAACACTTAAAACCCATATGAAAAGTTCAAGAGAAGGTAAGAAAAAAATTCCAGGAAAAGAAAAATATTCTTGACAAAATTTAAGAAATGGGGCTGGAGCAAAGAGTTATACTTGGTTGACTCTGTTATTGAAATGCAAACAATATATTGTTATTTGATACCAGAGTTACTTTTTCCATTTTCATTCCTGATTTATAACTTCAATTTTATATTCAGTTGTTAACAATCTTATAAAGTCTGTTCAGATCTACAGAGATAATGAAAAATAAATGATGCTATAAAACCTAGTCAAAATTAACACTGGGCTATTAAGATGTCAAGTTACAAAGGGTTAGTTTCATCAGGTATACCATTTTGTAATACAGTATTGGGCCACTAAAGGGAAATAAATTATTCAGCCTCTTCTAGCTTTTGAATTCTAGGAACAACTTGTGCAAGCAGCCTCTGTCTCTTGCTCTGGCAGAGCATGGAAAATAATTCAGTCTTATTCCTGTAGAACCTGAATGGGAGTCTGTGATTATTTTAACATCTCTCTTTGAAAATTCCAGTGTATTTTAATGATATAGTAAATCATTGGTGTTGGTGAAAGGTTTCATTACTCATTATATCACGTTGGAATGCTCCATTACTCATTATACCAGGTTCAAATAAGATATAACTCCTTTGTAACATAATGCTTATTTATTAAAATGTATTTATCATGTCTGGTACATTAATATGTGTTTTTCATAAGAGATGTAATTTTGGTAACAGTTTCCAACAAAATTAGAACAGTTATCTGAAACCTTTGAGACAATTTCGTAGAATATTAATCTTACAAAATTACTATGCTAATAATGTTCTTCTAAGTAAACACAGTGAAGTTTCATAATATCATTCCTGAAGTGATCTGTATTCCATCACTTACAGTCTGCAAGAGGGGAAAAACATTTTTTAACACCAATGTTACCTTGACATCTATAATTCTGACCATACCATAGTTTTCTTCATTTTCTGATGAAAATTATTTGCATATACTTTTTGACGAAATAATCATAAACGAAGGTGCATGTTCTGTACAATAGAAACCAAATATATTTGTTGTAAGCCATATCCTCCCATGGAATTTGAATGCAAGTAATTAATGCATTTTTTTTTTTTTGGCTATGCTGGGTTTTTTGTTATTCCAAATGATTTTGAGAATTGCTCTTTCTAAGACTATGAAGAATTGAGTTGGATTTTTTTTTTCATTTTTATTTTTTGATACTTCATTTACATTACAAATGTTTCCCTTTTCCAGGTCTCAACTTTGGAAACTCTCTATCCCTTCACCTCTCCCCTTGCATCTATGAAGGTATCCCCCACCCAATCACTTGCACACCCACTCCCATCTTCCCGCCTTGGCATTCCTCTATACTGGGGCCTCTAACACCCTCAGGCCCAAGGGCCTCTCCTCCCCCTGATGGCCAACAAGACTCTCCTCTGCCACATATGTGGTCTGAACCATGGAACCCTCCATGTGTATTCTTTGGTCTTCAGGAACACCTGGAGGTCAGGCTAGTTGACACTGTTGTTCCCTCCATGGGGCTGCAAACTCTCTCAGCTTCTTCAGTACCTTCTCCAACTCCTCCATCTGGGACCTCACACTCAGTCCAGTGGTTACTGTTAAGTGAAACTTGGGCATTCTGAACTTTTGGGCTAATATCCACTTATCAGTGAGTACATACCATGTTCGTTCTTTGTGACTGAGTTACCTCGCTCAGGGTGATATTTTCAAGTTCCATCCATTTGCCTGCGAATTTCATGAAGTCATTGTTTTTAATAGCTGTGTAGTATGCCATTGTGTAAATATACCACATTTTCTGTATCCATTCCTCTGATGAGGGACATCTTGGTTGTTTCCAGCTTTTGGCTATTATAAATAAGGCTGCTATGAACATAGTGGAGTGTATGTCCTTATTACATGTTGGAGCATTTTCTGGGTATATGCCCAGGAGTGGTAAAGCTGCTTCTTCAGGTAGTATTATGTCCATTTTTCTGAGGATCCACCTAACTGATTTCCAGAGTGGTTGTACCAGCTTGCAATCCCACCAGCAATGGAGGAGTGTTCTTCTTTCTCCACATTCGCGCCAGCATCTGCTGTCACCTGAGTTTTTGATCTTAGCCATTTTCACTGGTGTGAGGTGGAATCTCAGAGTTGTTTTGATTTGCATTTCCCTGATGACTAAAGGATGTTGAACATTTCTTTACGGGCTTCTCAGCCCTATGAATTTCCTCAGTTAAGACTTCTCTGTTTAGCTCTGGTCCCCAATTTTGGGGAGGGTTATTTGGTTCTCTGGAGTCTAACTTCTTGAGTTCTTTGTCTATATTGGATATTAGCCCTCTATCAAACATAGGATGGAAAAAGATATTTTTCCAATCTGTTAGTTGCCATTTTGTCCTAATGACAGTATCCTTTGCCTTACAAAAGCTTTGCAATTTCATGAGGTCCCATTTGCCGATTCTTGATCTTAGAGCATAAGCCATATGGGACTTTACCCCTGTACCCATGTGTTCGACACTTTTCCCCACTTTGTCTTCTATTAGATTCAGTTTATCTGGTTTTATGTGGGGGTCCTTTATCCACTTGCACTTGAGCTTTGTAAAGGGAGATAGCAATGGATCAATTTGCATTCTTCTACATGTAGACTGCCAGTTGAACCAGCACTATTTGTTGAAAATGCTGTCTTTTTTCCACTGGGTGGTTTTAACTCCTTTGTCGAAAATCAAGTGACCATAGGTGTGTGGGTTCATTTCTGGGTCTTCAATTCTATTGCATTTATCCACCTGCCTGTCACTGTACCAATACCATGCAGTTTTTATCACTACTGCTCTGTACTACAGCTTGAGGTCATGGATGCTGATTCCCCCAGAAGTTCTTTTGTTGTTGAGAATAGTTTTTGCTATCTTGGATTTTTTGTTATTCCAAATGAATTTGAGAATTGCTCTTTCTAAGTCTATGAAGAATTGAGTTGGAATTTTGATGGGGATTGCACTGAATCTGTAGAATTCTTTTGGCAGAATTGCCATTTTTACTACATTAATGGTTCTAACCCATGATCATGGGAGATCTTTCCACATTCTGAGGTCCTCTTCGATTTCTTTCTTCAGAGACTTGAAGTTCTTGTCATACAGATCTTTCACCTGTTTGGTTAGGGTCACACAAAGATACTTTATATTGTTTGTGACAATTGTGAAGGGTGTCATTTCCCTAATTTCTTTCTCAGCCTGTTTATCCTTCAAGTATAGGAAGACTATTCATTTGTTTGAGTTAATTTTATATCCGGCCACTTTGTTAACATTGTTTATCAGCTGCAGCAGTTCTCTGGTGGAGTTTTTGGGTCACTTAAGTATACGATCATATCATCTGCAAATAGTGATATTTTGATTTCTTCCTTTCAAATTTGTATCCCTTTGACATCCTTTTGTTGTCTAATTGCTCTAGCTAGAATTTCAAATACTATATTGAATAGATAGGGAGAGAGAGGGCAGCCTTGTGTAGTCCCTGATTTTAGTGGGAATGATTCAAGTTTCTCCCCATTTAGTTTGATGTTGGCTACTGGTTTGCTGTATATTGCTTTTACTATTTTTAGTTATGGGCCTTGATTTCCTGATCTTTCCAAGAATTTTATCATGAAGGGATATTGAATTTTGTCAAATGATTTTTCAGCATCTAATTAAATGACCATGTGGTTTTTACTTTGAGCTTGTTTGTGTAGTGGATTACATTGATGGATTTCCGTTATTGAAATATCACTGCGTCCCTGGGATGAAGTCAACTTGATCATGATAAATGATTGTTCTGATGCGTTCTTGGATTTGGTTTGCGAGAATTTTGTTGAGTATTTTTGCATCAATATTCATAAGGGAAATTAGTCTGTAATTTTCTTTCTTTGTTGGGTCTTTGTGAGGTTTTGGTATCAGTGTAACTGTGGCCTCGTAGAAGGAATTGGGTAGTGTTCCTTCTGTTTCTACTTTGTGGAATAGATTGAAGAGTATTGTTATTAGGTCTTCGTTGAAGGTCTGATAGAATTCTGCACAGAACCCATCTGGTCCTGGGCCTTTTCAGGTTGGGAATTTTTTTTTTGTTTTTGTTTTTTGGTTTTTTGGTTTTTCGAGACAGGGTTTTTCTGTATCGCCCTGGCTGTCCTAGAACTCACTCTGTAGACCAAGCTGGCCTCAAACTTAGATATCTGCCTGCCTCTGCCTCCTGAGTACTGGGATTAAAGGCATGCACCACCATGGCCCAGCTGGTTGGGAGACTTTTAATGATTGCTTTTATTTCTTTCAACATCATGAGACTGTTTATATGGTTTATCTGATCCTGACTTTAATTTGGTATTTGCTATCTGTCTAGAAAATTGTCCATTTCATCCAGATTTTCCAGTTTTGTTGAGTATAGGCTTTTGTAGTAAGATCTTATGTTTTCTTGAATTTCCTCAGAATCTGTTGTTATATCTCCCTTTTCATTTCTAATTTTCTTAATTTGGATTCTGTCTCTGTGCCCTCTGGTTAGTCTGGCTAAGGGTTAATCTATCTTGTTGAATTTCTCAATGAACCAGATCCTGGTTTTGTCAATGCTTTCTATAGTTCTTTTGTTTCTTCCTATTTGATTTCAGCCCTGAGGTTGATTATTTCCTGCCTTCTACTCCTCTTGGGTGCATTAGCTTCTTTTTGTTCTAGAGCTTTCAGGTGTGCTGTTAAGCTGCTAGTGTATGCTCTCTCCAGTTTCTTTTTGGAGGTACTGAAAGCTATGTGTTTTCCTCTTTTTTTTTTTTCCTTTTCTTTCTTTATTTTTGATACTTTATTTACATTTCCGATGATTCCCCTTTTCTTTGGAAACCCCGTGTCCCCTCCCCCTCCCCGCCTCTGTGAGGGAATTCCTCCTCCCACCTACCCACCCACCCATTCCCATATTCCCACCTTGACATTCCCTTTTACTGGGGCCACTAGCACCCTCAGG
>CM052722.1:68988133-69030024 GCA_028551405.1 Uromys caudimaculatus
AGCTTCCATGTGTATGTGGGCTTTCTGTTGTTGTTGTTGTTGCCATTGAAGAGCAGCCTTAATCTGTAGTGATCTGATAGGAGGTGTGGGATTATTTCAATCTTCTTATATCTGTTGAGGTTTGTTTTGTGTCTGACTATATGGTCATTTTTGGAGAAGGTACCATGAGGTGCTGAGAAGAAAGTATATTCTTTTGATTTAAGATGAAATGTTCTATAGATATCTGTTAAATCCATTTGGTTCATAACATCTGTTAGTTTCACTGTGTCTCTGTTTAGTTTGTATTTCCAAGATCTGTCCATTGATGATAATGGGGTGTTGAAGTCTCCTACTCTTAGTGTGTGAGGTGCAATGTGTGCTTTGAGCTTTAATAAAGTTTCTTTTATGAATGTGAGTGTCCTTGCATTTAGAGCATAGATGATCAGAATTGAGAGTTCTTCTTGGTAGATTTTTCCTTTGATGAGTATGAAGTGTCCTTCCTTATCTTTTTTGATGACTTTTAGGTGAAAGTTGATTTTGTCCAATATTAGAATGGCTACTCCAACCTGTTTCTTGGGACCATTTGCCTGTAAAATTGTTTTCCATCCCTTTACTCTGAGATAGTGTTTGTCTTTATCACAGAGGTTTGTTTCTTGAATGCAGCAAAATGCTGAGTCCTCTTTATGGATCCAATCTGTCAGTCTATGTCTTTTTATTGGGGAATTGAGTCCACTGATGTTAAGAGGTATTAAGTAATAGTGATAGTTGGTTCCTGTTATTTTCGGTGTTATTTTTATGTTTGTGTGGCTATCTTCTTTTGAGTTTGTTGAAAGATTACTTTCTTGCTTTTTCTAAGGTGTAGTTTTCCTCTTTGAGTTGACGTTTACCATCCATTATCCTTTGTAGGGCTGTGTTTGTGGAAACATTGTGAAAATTTGGTTTTGTCATAGAATATTTTGGTTTTACCATCTATGGTAATTGAGAATTTTGCTGAGTAGAGCAGCCTGGGCTGGCATTTGTGCTCTCTTAGGGTCTGTCTGAGTTCTGCCCAGGATCTTCTAGCTTTCATAGCCATTGGTGAGAAGTTTGGTGTAATTCTAATAGGTCTGCCTTATATGTTACTTGACCTTTTTCCATTACTACTTTAAATATTTTTTCCTTATTTTGTGTATTTGGTTTTTTCACTATAATGTGACAGGAGAAATTTCTTTTCTGGCCCAATCTATGTGTAGTTGAGTAGGCTTCTTTTATGTTTATGTTCATCTCTTTCTTTAGGTTAGGGAAGTTTTTTTCTATAATTTTGTTGAAGATATTTACGGGTCCTTTAAGTTGGGTATCTTCACTCTCTTCTATACCTATTATCCTTAGGTTCTGTCTTCTCAATTTGTCCTAAATTTCATGGATGGTTTGGGTTAGGACCTTTTTGCATTTTGCATTTTCTTTGACTGCTGGGTCAATATTTTTCTATGGTATCTTCTGCACCTGAGATTCTCTCTTGTATCTCTTGTATTCTGTTGGTGATGCTTGCATGTATGACTCCTGATCTCTTTCCTACATTTTCTTTATTGTTTCTATTTCTCTTTTTAGTTCTTGGATTATTTTGTTCATTTCCTTTGTCTGTTTGATTGTGTTTTCCTGTAATGCTGTCTGTTTGATTGTGTTTTCCTGTAGTTCTTTAATGGATTTTTGTGTTTCCTCTTTAAGGGCTTCTATTTGTTTACTTGTGTTCTCTTATATTTCTTTAAGGGATTTATTTATTTCCTTCTTAAAGTCTTCTATCATCATCATGAGAAATGATTTTAAATCTGAGTCTTGCTTTTCTGGTGTGTTGGGGTATCCAGGGCTTGCTGTGGTAGGAAAGCTGGGTTCTGATAATGCTGAGTAGCCTTGGTTTCTGTTATTTATGTTCTTGCCCTTGCCTTTCACCACCTGGTTAACTCTAGTGTTAGCTGGTCTTATTCTCTCTGGCTGGGGCTTATCCCTCCTGAAAGCCTCTGTGTCAATACTCCTTGAAGACCAGCTCTCTCTGACAAGAATTTGGGTTTAGAGAGCTGTGGCACTGGGTCAGCTCTGGGGTGCAGACAGAAACCAGAAGGATGTTGTCCCTAGCTGTCCCTTGATTCCTGTGTCCTGATGGCTCTGCAAGGGTCCCTCTTGATCCAGTGAATTTGAACAGAAGTGGTGGTCTTGCCTATGCTTGAAGGTGTGTCAACATTCCTGGGATACCAGCTCTCTTCTGGCACTATTTGAGTATGGAGCCCTGTGTCACAGGATCTGCTCCAGGCCACCGAAAGAAACCAGAGGACCATTACTCAGTCCCCGTGTCCTGGGGATTCCAGGTGGGTCCCTCTGAGCAGACAGGCTTGCCCACACTCCTCGGAGTCTAACTTTCTCCTGGTACTATTTGGCTATAGAGCCCTGGTGGCCCAGGCAGAGGTCTCCCGCAAGAGAGGGAATGTAATTAATGAATTTTATCATCAAGAATTTTTACATTCATTTCTTTAAAAAGAGCAAAATATATTGAAAGGTTGTTGCCTCAAAGATATGTAAGGTCAAATAAATATGGATATATATATATATATATATATATATATATATCACTATTTATATATATATATATATCACTATTTTATATATATATATCACTATTTTATATATATATATATATATATATATCACTATTAAAGGGTAAGGTAGGAAAAGTGCTTTGCAGAAAGACTGGCATTCTAAACTGATAAGGATGTGTTTTGTAGACATCAAATAACAAACAATAAAATGCATAGTTTTCATGTATATAAAGCAAATGAAAAGGAAAGGAGAAAACTGCTAACTTCCTGTTTAATGGGCCTAAATTGTATAAGCCGATTGACTTGAAATGCCAGATTGAGAAGTCAAAATCAAATGTAAAAGAGAATGGTTTGAGATACTTTTGAAATGCTTGTAATGCACATTTTGGGGGTGCTTAAGTTACTGGCAGATATCATTTTGGATACGAGCTTTATTTTTAAGGTTTACTTGTATAAAATTTAAAAGGCTAAATAAAACAAAAATGACAAAAATACAATATTTTTGAATCAACAAAAAGTCATGAAAGAAAATATTATTTTCATTTTATGGAAGAAGAAGCTGAGTTTCAAAACAAGTTGTGTAATTTATTCAACATTATATTGGTAGTAAGAAGAATTCCAACATGGATATCTGGCTTTTTGCTCTGCACAAAAGCATGCATCTGGGTATGGAGAAGGAGCTGTGGAGAACTTCAAAGAGAATTATATCCTGCAGCAAGAAAATAAATATATAAATGTCAAAAATAATATGTTTACACGGTATAGAGCACATAATTTCCATTGTTTCATTCCCATTTTTAATCAGTTGCTCAGAATCATATACACAATATCATATTTCCTTGGTGAATAGTCAGATTGCTACAAAATATTGACAGTTTGTCAAAAAGCGAAAGAGGAAAATGTATTCTTAAAGAACATTGATATGGAAGCTGGAGAGATGGTTCAGTCATTACAAGCTTGGTTCTAAGCACCCATGTCAGATGCCTTATATCTACTTGTAACTATAGCTTCAATGAATCCTGCATACTCTTTTAAAATCCAAGGGCATCTACACTCTCAAACACAACACAAACAAATACACACACACACACACACACACACACACACACACACACACACACACATAAACACAATTAAAAATAAATCAAAGTGTAAAGGCATCAATATGCCGTCCAAATACAATAAAGAAATCTTTTACATCCAAATACATTATGCAGGACACTTACTGTGGAGGCAATGTAGCCTTGCTTTTCTCAAGTACATTGTGTGCTTGTATTCCTGTACCACCCTACTGTCTTTTCTCCAATCATAAGAACTTTGGAACCTCAGACTGCTCAAGAATGCAACAAATTAAAAAAAAAACAAAAAAACAAAAAAACAAAAAAAAAACCACCTCTAAACAGAACAAACTTTTAAAAAAAATTTACATTGTTTATTGTAAATATTAACTTGGCTGAGTCTGAGGCCCTAACTGTTATAACCCCTTCACTGTCAACCTGACATTGCAGGCAATACACCAGAGAAGGGCCAAGATAGAGGATCATGGACTCATAGGAGCTCAAGCTTGAAATACTAAATAAATTATATCAGCCCCAAAGACAGTTCTGTCTGTTTCTGCTACAACTCCTTAAGAAAAAAAAAATACATTTATAAAAGGAAAGCCTATATTTATTGAAGAAAATATTTTCATTGCATAGCATTGCATGGTTACCAGCTATTTAAATTTACCCTGAACTACAAAGAACTTGTAGAAAATCTGTTTAAAAATTTTAGACAATCACCATTTTGCTAGAAAACACATTCCGAATTTTATTTTTCTTCCAAAAGCAAATGAGTAAAAAGAAAACACTTATTTTAACGCCAAATTTTGAGGAGAAGATAATAGGATATCCAAATGACAGCAAAATTATTTCCGAAAATCTTTATTGAGATAAGCCCCATTAGGATGGTAAAATTTTGTAGTTTCACAGCTGATGCTGTGATAGAAAACAATATTCATCTACATATTCAGCATCATAAATAGATAGCACTGAGATTTTCTGGAAATATTAGCATAAGTGAAATGAGAATTTGTACCATGTCATTGCACAAGGGTTCTTCATTTGTTCATGAACAAAGAGTAATTTCTAATTATATTGTTGAAATTATGAAAGTCCATAAAGCATGATAAAGACACAGGGACTGTTACTAGTTTGAATATTCTAACTTCAATCAATCCCATCCACATGTCTAAATTTTCAGACTGGTGATGGGATCCATACTGTACAAAATTAAAACATAAGTAAAATTAGTAGATGAATACCTCATTTGTCTTGAGAGGCTATTTCTCCCCCCACTCTACATGTTAAGCAAAAATTCTATTAAAGACTTCTAGTTACAGAGAATAGTGAACAGATTAATCTGTTTATAGGTACAATGGTAGATAGAAACTCAGATTTGTCTCTTCTCTAAAACATTGCACACAACTGCACTCATGTCCTCAAAGCATCTGTTTTAATAGGAAAGGATCACAGGAAACCATCAAGAAAAGAAAGGGGAAGAAGGGGTAAAAAGAAGACAATCTACAATAGTCCTTGTCATACAGCACCTGAATATATGTCTGAACCAGTCTGTGTATACAGATTTCTTGACGGAGCTCTCTGCTATAAACTATGTATCGCGATATAAGGAGTAAGATACAGTTCAAAGGAAAAATAATTCATGACCTCCTGAAGAACAGACCAGTATATTACTATAAATAAAATAATATATTATGAAAATATAACTTCTGAGCCTAAAGTTCCTCTCTCATCCACACTCTTCTGATGAGGTTGCTGCTTATACTTTTCTCTCATATAAGAATTGCCTATATAGTTTCCATGACAATGTTTCTCTGAAGGATCTTACAAGCCAAGAGGGGCAGTAAAATAAATATACAAATGATCCATAATCCAATGTACAGAAAAATATTTCATTAACTAAAGACCAAATGTAATTATGACACAAAGATAAGTGACTAGAGAGGTAGCAAGCCAACTTAATGTTTCTGAAGTTAAGGCTCCATAATTGTTTGAGCTCCAAGTTAGACTCATATGGGCAAAAAATTCTTTGCTCTACTATGAACATATGAAAGGAATAACTGCAAAGGCTGATGAGTATGGAACATCCCTGACATTACTGAATCTAATTGATATTCTTATAAAATTCTTACTAATTATCCGTATAGAGTATTTTTTACGTAGCTTTTGAAGAAAACTCCTGAACTTGACTCTGTTCTGAATAGTTGGTCTAACTTTTCTAAACAGTGCCAACAAAAGGATCCTACAGAATAACAACTTTAGAATGTTGCTTCTCAGGCTTTTGGCTAAGATCAAGTGTAGAATGTCAAAATGGCTTCAGTGGGCAGGTATTATCGATATGGATCACGAGGGATTGCTAACATTGCTACATGGAGAGACAGAGAGAGAGATGGGCTGGAAAGAAGTGTGGCTTAGGTCCCTTTTCTAACGTTTATCCCAGTTTTTTAGACACAAATCACAAAAGTTCAAATGTGGTTTACCATCATTCGAAGCTTCAAAGCTAGGGACTGTAATTGATACTTGACTGGCTGGTAACAGGCAGGTGTAAAATTTTTGAGCATGGTGAGAACTTGATCAGAATGTTCTTAAGAGAGCCTTCTGACATGGAATATAGCATGCAATGGAGTAAAGAGGGATAAATGGTGAGAGAGCAATTAGAAAGCTATTAAAGTAGCCCAGGATGAAAGGTAATGAGAGCATTAACCAGAGCATTGGCAGTGGAAACACAATGGAGGGTACAGATGCAAGAGATAGCAAGCAAGTAGGATCAAGAGCTCTTAGAAACTGATTGTGTGTGAAGGGTCAGGAAGAGAAAGGAGTCTAGAGTGACTGAAGTGCTCAAGCCTGAGTGACTGGGAGAGAAGATTTTACTATTAACAGAAAAAAGAGCAGAAGATGTTTGTTGCAAGGACAAGTGGGATAACATGTAGAAAAGATATGCAAAGGGGGTTGCAAAAACTGAAAGCAAAAGGCTCTGTGTTGGGCAAAATAAATGTATAAAGTTTTACAAATAGTGAGAATGGAAGGGGCAAGAATAGATATCCCAGTAACTATGAACTTCAGCAAAATGAAGAACAGAGAGGGAACCAAAACCACGAGGAGACTGTCAAAGCAATTCCAGTCTTCACTAGACAGCAACAAAGGTGTAGCTTTTGTTAATTTTCCTCAGGGCTGGGCAGAAGCAGGTAGGATTTTCTATCTTGGAGAAGGAAAAAATGGCATTATAGCTTTAAACACAACACACATTCAGGCTTAGAACCTATAATGCCTTTGAAGTCATAGATATTTATGACTAACAGGTAGTGTCTGCTATGCATTATGTATTAGGCAATAGACTCGTATGAAGTTACAGCAAGTTAGCCTTAAACTGAACTTGAATAATCAATGGATCAAGGTTTTGACATATGTTCCGTTTACTTTAATTCAAAGCATCATTAAATCAAATATGGGATGCATTTTTACTGTCCTTTGATCTGTGTCTTCTGGGGATTTTAAATAACATTTCCTAGTCAATCAAAGCTGCATTTAAATTGTATATTAAGGGTCTGACTTAACTTCATAAAAACAAGGACATTCAGAGTTAATGCTGAAAACACTGACCTTAACTTACCCCATCAAAACCTCTGAAAAAATGTTGCCTTTTTGCTTGTGTTTTCATACTTTTCGTTAAAATGCAAATGTAAAAAGAGTGTGTGAACTTGACAACCTAATGAAGGTGGTCCAAAAGAAAAGACAGATGGAAGAGAGTGGGTGGACCAAATCAAACGCAGGGGAATTGCTGCATAGTCTTTACACATTACCCTAAGACAGTTTTTGGCATATTCAGATTAGCACCATGACATTTTTAAAACAGAAGTAAATAATTATGGACTTAGCTGTTTTTTCTTATTCGATGAATCAAGAAGCTGAATAGCATCCTTAAATTGATGATGATCCATCCATGTCCTTGCTTTCACTGATCTGTAGCTCCCACCTTTCTTTCCAGCTGCCATAACTTTTTCCCTAACTTGCATGGTTTTCAGGTTTGATGCTTAACCAGTCCTTTAAAAGTCTGATGCTTATGCCCCATTTTCACCCCTGAAAGTTTTACCCCACTTAACAGAAGAATAGCAAGCCACTGAGAAAAGTGAATAAGACCTAAAATATTACTGATCTTGCTTGTAATCTTGAGAGTGGCTAGATGTTGCCTTAGCTTGTTTCCCTCACAAACATGAGGATCTGAGATCCAATCCCCAGTCCCTAGTAGCATCAGGCTCTATGATAGACCCTGAGTAAGGTGGAGAGTAATCAAACAGGACAGGTGACGCCTGCCTATGGGCACACATAAAAAGTACACAAGTGGGTATCTGTACCCACAGTTGAAAATATTTATTTATCACCCATGTGCAACATGCATACACACACACACACACATAAAAGATAACATGCATATACACACATATACACTAAAATAAAAGAAAATGCTGTATTTAAGTATAATTCTTTTGGGCAGAAAAGGTAGTTGAGTGCATAAAGAAACTGCCACCAATTCTGAAATCTTAAATGCAATCCTCTAAACCCATTCTGTGGAAGGATAGAAATATGCCTGTAGGTTGTCCTTTGACTTCTGCACCCCCTCCCCCCACATAAAAGATAGAGTTTTTTTATAATCTATGTTACATATATCTGAATAAAAATATGTTTCAGAGCAGCCAGAATGGGAGCCACAATGGGTCTTTCCCTCTGTGTTATTATAAAACACATTGGATAGCTCCTGGATGTGGATTCTTATAAGGGGCTCCCTATAATGAAACCACACACTTGGTTTTGTAGAACTTCAGCAACAACAGCAACATAAACAAGTTATAAATAATTGGCTATATATTTATTTTTTAGTTTTTAGTTTTCATGGTTTTTATTTTGATAGCTTTACATGACACATATTTTAAACACAGAAATGCATACACACACACACATATGTATATATATATGTATATATGTGTATGTATATATATATATCATCACAGATTATAAATATCATTTCATTTAATCATATGGCAATCTTATAAGGCTAATAGTCACACTTTTTAAAAATTTTATTAAATCTATTATTTTTACACTCTAGATTTTTCCCCCACTAGGTCCACATCCCATAATTCCTCCCCACACCACGGTCTCCACATGGATGTCCATAACCCCACCTCTATGCCACCTGACCTCTAAACCACCTGGGGCCTCCAGGCTCTTGAGGTTTAGGTTCATCATATGAGATTGAACACAGACCTGGCAGTCCTCTTCTGTATATGTGTTGGGACCCCATATCAGCTGGTGTATGATGCCTGGTTGGTGGTCTACTGTCTGAGAGATCTCGGGGGTCCAGGTTAATTGAGACTGCTAGTCCTCCTACAGGGTCACCCTCCTCCTCAGCTTCTTTCAGCTTTTCCTTGCCTCAACCACAGAGGTTGGCCCCTTTTGTCCATTGGTTTGGTGCAAATATCTGCATCTGACTCTTTCAGCTGCTTTTTGGGTCTTTAGGAGTTCAGTCATGCTATGTCCCTTTTTGTGAGAGCTCCATAACCTTAGTAATAGTGTGAGGCCTTGGGACCTCCCCTTAAGCTGGATCCCACTTTGGGCCTGTTGCTGGGCCTCCTTTTCCTCGAGTTCCTCTCCATTTCCATCCCTGGAGATCTTTCAGACAGGAACAATTCTGGGTCAGAGTTTTACTATGGAATGGCAATGCCATCCCTCCACTTGATGCCCTGTCTTTCTGCTGGAGGTGGACTCTACAAGTTCCCTCTCCCCACTGTCTGGCATTTCATCTAAGGTCCCTCCCTTTGAGTCCTGAGAGTCTTTCACCTCCCAGGTCTCTATTACAGTTTGATGGGTCCCCCTACCTCCTACCTTCTGCAGTTGCCCGTTTCCATCAATTCCGATGACTTTTAGGGCTTCAGTCCTTTTCGCCCACCCAATACCTGATCATGTTCCCCTCTCCCCTACCCCCATCCCCTTTCCCTCCCAGGTCCCTCTGTCCTCCCCTTATGATTGCTTTCTTCTCCTTCCCTATTGGGACTAAAGCATCCTCACTTGAGCCCTTCAGCTTGTTGACCTTTTTGAATTCTGTGGACTGTATCTTGGGTATTCTGTAATTATTTGGACTAATATCCACTTATTAGTGATTATGAAAGAAACACATATAGAACAGAAATAGATTTTTAAGAATGCACTTCTCTTTTTTCCTTTAGTCACCATTTGAATCATCTTATCCTCTGTGATCCACTGTTACTGTGTGGAGGTAACTCAAGGATAGATCATTAGCAAAATACATTTGTGACTAATCAATACCTCAAGCACCATATAATCAGTAGATTTTGTAATATAGGCCCAAATAAGAACTAACATTTCCAAACATATTTTATTTAGTACTTTTTAAATTTTTTATTATTTATTTTATTTATTTACATTTCAAGTATTATCCCCCTTTCCAGTTTCTCCTCCAAAAAAGTCCTATCCCACCCCCTCCCCCTGCTTCAATGAGGGTGTTCACTCATCCACCTCCTGCCTTACCATCTTAGTAGTCCTCTACTCTGGGGCATCAAATCTTCACAGGACCAAGGGTCTCCCCTCCCACTGATGCTAGATAAGGTTATCCTCTGATACATATGCAGTTGGAGCCATGTGTCCCTCCATGTGTATTCTTTGGTTGGTGGTTTAGTCCCTGGGAGCTCTGGGGGGTCTGGTTGGTTGTTATTGTTGTTCTTCCTATGGGGTGGCAAACCCCTTTAGTCCTTCAGTCCTTCAGTCCTTCTCCTAACTCCTCCATTGGTGTTCCTATGCTCAGTCCGATAGTTGGCTGCAAGCATCCACATCTGGACTAGTAAGGCTCTAGCAGAACCTCTTAGAAGACATCCATACCAGGCTTCTGTCAGCAAGTACTTCTTTGCATCAGCAATAGTGTCTGAGTTTGGTGCATATAGGATGGATCTCCATGTGGGGAAGTCTCTGGATGGCCTTTCCTTCCTGCTCTGCTCTACTCTTTGTCCCTGTATTTCCTTTAGCAGGAGTAATTCTTGGTTAAAATTTTGAGAAGGGTGGGTGGCCCCATCCCTCAACCAGGGGCTGTGTCTAACCTCTGGATATGGTCTCTACAGGTTCTTTCTCCCTTTTTTTGGTTATTACAGCTAATGTCATCCCAGTTGGATCCTGGGAGCCTCTTGCTTTCCTGACGTTTGAGACTTTTACCAACTTCCAATCACAATAATTTTTTGGCTAATCTGATATGGGGTATGGTTGATATAACATTGCCAATACAACATAATACAACTACAGCAGCTACAGATTACCCTTTATGATTCATACTCACTTAGCAAATGTTTCTACCTCTGATTGTGATGAAGTGTTATAGTATTCTGCTTTGCATAACTCTTACTATTCACCGAGTTGCTGATACAAACTAGAAACAAGAAGTCTATCATAAATTCTTTCTTCAGTAAATTACTAATTTGGACCCTTGACTTTAGAAGGTAAGAGCACACAGTATAGTTCAATATGTTCATTACTCAATACAACATAGTTTAGTTAAGAATTCAGACTACAAAGTTATCTAGAAAATCCAGTAGAGGTGAGGTACAAATAGTCTACTGAGAAAGTAGAACATAAACTATTACAAGGTAAAAGAAAATGCAGAATGTCAGTAATTGAAATAAAGAAAATCTTTGCTATCTGTATGACTGAAAGAATTAATATCTACAGTAGAAAAACTAAAACCCTAAGCATTAAGAACACAAAATATTCCCCCAAAAATGGGTTTTGGATCTGAATACAGAGTTCTCAAATGAAATAAAAATAACTAGTAAACATTTTAAAAATTAGTCAACATCATTAGCCACCAGTTAAATGTAAACAAAAACTGCCTTAGGAGTCCATTTCTCTGCAGTCAGAATAGCTACTACCAAGAAAATAAATGACATCAAATGCTAGTGAGGATGCAGGAAAAGAGGAATGTTTATCTACTTTTGATGGGTATGTAAACTGGAATTGTTATTTTGAAATTTAGTGTGGAAATTCTAAAATAAAGAAAGAGAGAAAGAAAGAAAGGAAGGAAGGAAGGAAGGAAGGAAGGAAGGAAGGAAGGAAGGAAGGAAGGAAGGAAGAAAGGAAGGAAAAAAGGAAGGAAGAAAGAAAAGAAACAGATCTATCAAAGTGGTTATACCAATCTTAGGTCAACCCAAAGGATGCTGTATCCTACAACAGAGGTATTTATTTACACATTGATTTTCATTGCTGCTCTCCTCACAATAAATAGGAAATTGAATCAGCCAAGATTGTATCGTCTGTTGAATAATTATTGCTTTTTTCTTCTTTTTCCTGTCTGGTATGATCTATGACCTACTCCAGACTATAAACAACTTATTAGATTTTTTTTTGCAAATTTTATTAATTTAATTTATCTCATGTTCTATGCAGTAATTTAAAGACATTATACTATAAAACACAACTAGAATGCTCTAGTTCTGTAGTCTTCTAAAGTATTTTGCATGTTGGAATATTTGCATTGTGATACATATTCTAGAAAATATAATATTCAACTAAAATTTAAAGAAATAAAACATCTTTCACTATGCCTTTCTCACTGTGGTTGTATTTATGTATTTTTTTTTATCTATTTATCTATTTTATATTAGTCTATTGTCTCTACTTCCTTTGTGCACATACATGTGAGTGTATTTAATGTACATATTCCGCTTTTAAATATGAGGCTCATTATTTACAATTATATGATCTTTCATTTAAATTTTGTTATAAAATTGCCCATTTGATTAAATATTTCTTCAGTTTCATACTTAATAATCATTTTGTGTTTCTTTAGCAGGGCTTTACAGTGCTTACTTAGTGAATATTACTGGGCTATTTGTTGACTTTTTTATTTTTACAAGTAACATTACAAAGTATGCTTGCAAACGCAATTGTTGACCATACATAATTCCTTCAGGGTAAGCATGTCTAAGCTGTCACATGTTATTGATAAATATAAGGATATTTTCTTTAAGAGAGAGAATACTAACTCCTTTTTCTCAAATTATGAATGCCAGTGTACATGTTTCTGCAACCTTAGTGGCAGCAAATATTACTTCCTGAAACGAATTGTAATATGATATATTAACATGTTATTAAAATATAATATTATTGGAATAGCCTCTAAATTGTGTGTGTATTTGTGCTTTTGTGTGTGTGTGTGTGTGTGTGTGTGTGTGTGTGTGTGTGTGTGTATGTGTGCATGGTTGTGTGTTTTTATATATGTGCTCTCATACACTTATGAATGACTTGTATATGAAGAACAGAGGATAACTTTCAATGTTATTCCTCTCTCCCTGACCCTGTAGCTTACTTACTCAATTGAACTAACATCCTTCTGTCTCTACCTCTCCAGAGTTAGTGTTATAATTACACATCACTATGTAAGTCTTTTAGTGGGCATAGGAACCAAATTCAGGTCCTCATGTTTACATTTCAAACATTTTACTCCTCAGACTGTCTCTCTGACCCATAGTCCTTGACATTTTATTCTTACTAGTTTATTAATCATTTGTTATTTGAGAAAGTGTCTCACTATGAAACATAGGATGGGCTGTACTCATTATTGGCCTTTTAATTTTCTTGATAGTTGCATTTTCTTTTCTGTTTGTTGACAATTTTATGGGCTGTTTATCTGTATCTTATTGAAACCTAAAAGCTCTTTTCATAGTAAAGATTTTGACATTAAAGTAGCAAGAATTCTACATGTAGGTTAGAAATTCAATTCAAAAGCATTGTACATTTATTTGTTTTGGTTTATGATTTGCTCCACAGTTTTGTAAACAGAGTTACACTTCTCTATTTCCATGTCACATTTTGAGTTTTTTAGCTGTTGTCTTACTAAGGGTTTCTATTCCTGAACAAACATCGTGAACAAGAAGCAAGTTGGGGAGGAAAGGATTTATTCAACTTAAACCTCCATGTTGCTGTTCATCACCAAAGGAAGTCAGAGCTGGAACTAAGCAGATCAGGAAGCAGGAGCTGAGGCAGAGGCTGTCCCTTGCTTGCTCAGCTGGCTTTCTTATAGAGCCCCAAACTACCAGCCCAGGGATGGCACCACCCACAATGGGCTGAGTCCTCCCCCCCTTGATCACTAGTTGAGAAAATGCCTTACAGTTGGATCTCATGGAGGCATTTCCTCAACTGAGGCTCCTTTCTCTGTGATAACTTCAGCTTGTATCAAGTTGGCACATAAAACCAGCCTGTACAGCTGTACATCCTTATTTGCTTGTGTATTCTTACTCATAGACAAAGAGCAGAGAGGAGATCTCAAAATATATTTGTACATACATATGCAATATTTATTCATATCAATGAATACTCCGAAACCATTCTTTGCTAGTGTGATTTTCTGTTAGAAAACATTGAAGTTCAGTAAAGCAGTTCCACATAAAGCAAAGGATCAGAAGATGCACCATGTGGAAATAAAACTGGAGCGCTGATAAGTAGACTCATATTGCCCATTGCTATGACTTCCTGAAAAACCTTATATCAAATTCATGACTAGAGCTGAACCACATGCTGTGTCCCTTGTCAGACATTCTTTTCCAAAAAGGATATCTAATAACTTCATGAGCATGTGTGCAGAAGAATAATTGCAGGCCTTTGGGGGCTTCTCCAACCTAGACTTCTCAATATTGAGTGCCTTGCTTTGAGATTATAAATCTGACCCTGCAACTTGCACTCTGGAAGGTGCAAGCGAACTGAGAAGCAATGTGAAGGATTACTGGTCTGCTTTCTCTCCCTGTGCAATAATCGGATGTAAGTTCTATCTGCAGACTCCTGAAGACTAATGAGATTATAACATGAAAAGAAAGTGCACCATGAGGATTTGCATAGACATGCCCATTCATGGATCCACACACAAATATTACTTATATACTTGTGCTACCACCCTCATCCTCAAGTGATTTTAAAATGCCAAACTATGTATAAATTTGGTATAAAGTCAAGGTGTTTTAAGTTGTAGAAAATTACATGATGTACTACTTATCATGGCTAAAAATTCCTAAGTGATTTGTATGAGACCATACTGACAGTCAGAGACT
The DNA here is from genome assembly GCA_028551405.1 of Uromys caudimaculatus. Lineage (NCBI taxonomy): Eukaryota > Metazoa > Chordata > Mammalia > Rodentia > Muridae > Uromys > Uromys caudimaculatus. The sequence continues at coordinate 69,002,837 of CM052722.1, forward strand.
CCTCACAATCACCATTACTATCAGGCAAAGAAGTCTGGGATGGAGACAAAATCAATAGGTATGTACAGCTTAGGGTACAGCATAGTAGTAAGATTTAAGAAGGATCCTTAATTATCCTCCTGTCTCAGATAATGCAAAGATTATCCATAAAATTCTATAGGATTAGGAATAATGCAGTGTGGGTGAACAAAATAATATGCATGATATCTGACATTAAATTCCATTATGGAATGGGGAGTGACCCAGAAAAAGAAAAAGGATCAGAAAAACTTTATAGACTTAACAGTATTTAAGAAACTAGATAGGCATATATTGGACTCTTTAGATAATATAAATATCTAGGTAGCATAAGTAATATGTCCAGGTGTTTGGAGGAATAAGTTCTTTTTGTCTTTGCTTTATGTTATAAAATGATAGTTATATAACTGAACAACTAACAGCAACCAAATTAATTTAGTGATGAGTCATTTATGCATTCCATCATCCCTTAGTTATAGCATTTTCTTTCTTAACTCAGGTGTAAAGCCCTCAAATTGGAAGGCTTTTTATGTTTACAGAAGAGTAAACTGAGCCGCAAAGGAACTGCGACTTATAAAAAGCAAATTATGTGGTAAAGTAAGTTGGCTTGAAGTCTGGATTTCTAAAATTCGAGCCACTGATTTTATAACTACTAGCGTGTTTTCCATCAGTATGTTAGATGATTTGGGCTGGTTAGCATTTAATATCAGAACAGTGCACTTCCTTATGGCAAAATCTTCAGAAGTCACATATCCAAGATTTCTTGATTTCTCTTCTTATGAATTCTTTCTTTATATTTTTTAATAAATTTCTTTATAAATTCTTCTTTCTTATTATTCTTCTGTCATTATTTTCAATTTTTTATTTGCCTTTACCTTTAATAGTAGATGTTTAATTAGGAATCAACTCATATAAAGTATATCAGAATTACATGATAGCACACATTCACACACACAATACACACACAGAGAGACAGAAAGAGAGAAAGAGAGAGAGAGAGAGAGAAAGAGAGAGAGAGGCTGAGTGGAGAGAAGGACTGAGAGTGGGAGAGGGAGCGAGAGGGGAGAGGGAGAGGGAGAATTTTAGATGAACTACACAATTACCTCTGTAGACGGTAAATTAAGATTTCTTTGTAATGAAGTTTGAATTTTCTAGAAGTTAATAGTCTAGACAAGTTCATTTTAGCAAACTAATATCAAGAAGGAAATATACCAGAAGCACACAGCTGGAGGATCATTGTATTCCCAGTTCTAAATTGCCAGGTTATGAATTAAGGGCCTGGTGATTCCTACAACCTAATGAGTAGTAGTGCAAGCACTTCTGTCCCAATGTATTTGGTTCCCATTGCATGGTAGGGCTTCAGTTCCCTACTTGAGGAATTGTTTATTTTTCCTAGGAAATGTTTTGTTTTCTTTTTTATTTTATTTTATTTTATTTTATTTTATTTTATTTTATTTTATTTTATTTTATTTTATTTTATTTTATTTGTGTGGATGGGAAAGAAGAGAAACTGTTAAGTCAAATTCAGTTCTTTCTCTCATAGTACACAAAACAAGGAAGAACATTTTATTTATTTTTAAGACTTATTAATTTTAATGTAAATTCATGAGTGCCTGCCTTGTAATTTATGTCTTGCTAATACTACATGAGTGCTTGGTGCATGGAGGGACCAGATGAAAGCTCAATATCCTCTGGAACTGGGGTTTCAGATTCTTGTAAGCAACCCTGTGTGTGTTGGGAAGCAAATGTGGGATCTCTGCACTCTTAACTATGGGACCACCTCTCTCTAGCCTCCCCTATCAATTCATTTATTTTAAAATTAATACATATGTTTATGTGTACTGGAATAAAATATGTGCGTCATGTGCTTGTGAAAGACAGAAAGAGGTGTAGAATATCTATAACTGTACTTATAGGTTGGTGAAAGCTGGCATTTGGGAGGTGAGAACCAACTCTCCAAGAGCAGTAAGTGTTCTACACCACTGAAGAATCTCTCTAGCCCCCAAACAATTTGAAAGAACCCTCTACTTTCTCTTTAGGAATTCTTTATATGAAGTGTACTATGTCAGGAGCTAGTGAGATGACTGAACAGATAGATACTCTTGCCACAGAAGCCTAGAGCCCTGAGTTTGATAATTAGAACACAAATAAATTAGAAGGTATTGCTTCCAGAAAGCTACATACTTGTATGGCATGGTATATACAACCCTCCTCCAATACACACCATACACTTATATAGTAATAATAAAAAATAATAATGTCTAAAATATTATTTCAGATTGGTCTTCAAAATATTAGTGTTAATATCAAAAGAAAATAAGCAAGATCAAAAGATGGGCTAAGACACCATAATGGTGTGAATGTTAGCCGTATATCAGTTCACAGAAAGAGGATTACCAGTTATTTTGATTTCAATAAAAATATCACTGTAGTTAATAAAAATATTTTTTTCTTGAAATCATGAGTTGACCATATTATTCAGTGTGGGATTTTTAGAATTGTCAGGTGAAACAATTGCGACAGTAATACAGGTAAACTTCAAGTGTTTGGATTTACTAGAAGAACAAAAATGGTCTATTTGTGAAATTCTCTAGAGATGTAAAAGAAATTCTAAAATTATTAATCATATTAAAGTATCCTGGTAACAATGTGAGACAGGCTAGAAATTTCCTTATATGCAATGTACATATCTTCATCTTAAAATGTGGCTAAAGTCCAATAACATTAAAGTAATTTCATAGTAAGTGGGCTAGAATTTAAGTGCTCTGGATTTATAGTATCATTGCATTTTAATTAAATAATTCCCAGAATCAATAGTTGTCAAATTTTAATCAGGCAATCATGGTATATGTTTAATTCTAGTATTCTGGAGGCAGAGGCAGGAGGGCTTTTAGTTCAAAGAAAACCTGAGGCACGCAATGTCTCAAAATGAAGTTTTCATTTTCTAATTGCCATATCATTCTCAAACTTAAATCAAAATCTTTGGGTAAGATATCTGTTTAACGAAAAGCATAACTTCACCAGCAAGATATCAGATATGATTATAATTTTATGGGCTTCAGAATGGAAAGAAAACTTGCTGCTTTGTTGAGAATGTTGATGATTATGCAAAATTCCTATGTGGAAATCTGATCCCTATGTATTCTGTATTGTCCTAAGTCCTATGGGAAATGAATAATAGATAATAAGGATAGAGCTCTTTTGAGTGCAATGATCCTCCTTGCTCCTTCTACTATATTAGAACAAAATCAACAGTTACCACATTAGAAGCAGCAAACAAGCTTTGTTTTTTCCTTCAAACATGGTAGCAGCTGGTTGTGTTCTAACAGATCTGGAATCTGTGGGCACGTTACTCTTGGGCTTCTCATCATACAATAAGATTTATATCTCTGTTTATAATCATCAATGAACAATTATATTGCTAACAACCAGCAAGTAATAAAAAAAGTGTCCCATATTTCTTCCATGTAACATCTCGTTAACATATATTAAGATTTGAAGCACTGGAATGAAGGTAGTGAAAATGAGGAGAGAAAAGATGAGGAGAGAGAGAGAGAGAGAGAGAGAGAGAGAGAGAGAGAGAGAGAGAGAGAGATAGCAAGAGCTGTCAGAGACAACATTACAGTACTGCTAACACTGCCACATAGAAAACAGCACTATGAAATCAGAAGTGCATAAGCTCGCTACTATTTTACTCTTCCCTTGAGGCACTCACTTGAGATACAATCATGGCTAGCCAGAAAGTCTGCTGGTTACAGAGTAATGACCTAGTTGATTACAAAGAGTATGTCCTCCTCTTGACATGGATGGGTATTGGGGTGAAAATGTAACATATCTATCCTGAGCACCAGAAAATTGGAGTACAATGGATGCATGATATGAAAAAGAAAATGGCAAGCATTCTTTGAGATTTTATTTTAGGAGGTATGTGGGAGTCTTAGGATCAAAACTTATTAATATAATATCAATTGTCAGATATTTATAACCAAAGAGTTCATTTCATGTTCACTCAACCAGAAAACAAAACAAAAAACCAAACAATAAAAAAACAACAGCCAAAAAACCAAACAATAAAAAAACAACAGGAAAAAACATGGGAAAGAAAAGGGAGGTATACCTCTTCATAGACTTTCATAGCATGATGAATTTTCTTATTATACCTTCATATTTTTTGGGTTATCAACTTTACTCTTCTACCATTCCAACATCGTATGAAATCTGTAAAAGAAAAGAAACATGCCCACATTATTTTCTGCTTTATGTGTGATGCTATTTATGTTAACTGGCATACAGTAAGATGAACATGCCTGTGGTGATTTGAATGAGAATGGGCTCCATAGGCTCATACATTTGTACACTTAAACACTTTATCTTATAAGTTGCTTTGGCAGTGGTATTTTATCACAGCCCTAGAAAATTACCTAAGAGTTGCCTTCCAATAGAGAAAAATAGAAAGTATAAGTGAAGAGGGAAAGGTAGAAGAGATTGAAAGAGCAAGTAAAGAAAGGACTGATAAATGAATTTACCCAAAAATATTTTTAATGATTTATTTATTATGTGCATTGGTGTTTTGCCTGCATGTATGCTTGTGTGTGGGTGTTAGATTACCTGGATCAGGGGTTATAGAGAGCTGTGAGCTCCTGTGCTGGTGCTGGGAATTAAACCGATGTCCTCTGAAAGAATAGCCAGTGCTCTTAATCTATGAGCCTCTATTTGCTTCCTTTTATGAATAAGTCTCAAATTGGCAAATATAGCTTCAAACTCATTATAACATTGAAAATAAACTAATACCTTTTAGTTTGTTATATTCTTATTAAATTGTATTGTTGACAAATTCATACATGTGTATGACGCATTCTAGTCTAAGTTAGCCCTCCAACCCTTCTTATTTATCACCCTTCTGCCCTCATGAACCTCTTCCTCCTACCAATTCATTATTTCATTTTTATATTTTTTCGCTGGTTTTCTGTTTTGCTTTGTGATTCACTGAGTTTCATCTGGAACTCTCCTGCTTGTAACATCCAAGTTCTGGAATCACCAACATGTTTGGCTTAGTTTTATTATTTCAAATTATACTTATACAGACTATACATCAGAAATATACATTGGCATGTACACATTTGTAAATATATACTATGCATCAATAAAGTGTTCAGTGTTGTCATTTTAAAACTCCAACAAAGTGTAATCAAATATTTATATATTGTAATGCAAAGTATGTATTTAATGGTTTTTTTCCTGAAATCACTTTTCATGTCAAGTGCTTTCTTGTAATATTTTAATATCTATTCCAATAATATGACACAAGTCTTTTTAAGCATTTCATTAGGCATTCAAATCATTCCAAATTATTAAGAAAGTTCTCTATTTTACTTGGCAAATTTCTGGGATTAAAAAAGTTTCTCTTATAAGAAGCAATGTTTGCACATAATTATTGGGCTTCCTCTTGTGCTAAAAAGTGCCGTGAACACTATGGATTTTATTCAATCTATACCTTAGGTCTTAGAAATCTTGAAAAGTTTGTTTTCAGTAATCAAGTTATTCCAACCATTTACTTTGGGACTGGAAACAACTTGTTATATGAAATATGAATATTTATTTAAAAGCAATTTTTGAAATAAATAGCCACTTTCATGAAATTTTAAGAGCACTCAGACAATCTAAGAAATTAAATTACAGCAGACCTTGGGTGTTAACTTGACAGCCAGTTCTGCAACACCCAGACGAAGCTCCACTCCCAGGCACTCTAACATGCCCAGGATCATAGGATCAGAACTGAGGAGGACACAGCATCTGCCCCAACATCAGGAGTAACTGGGACCAGCTGGACCCAGGGATGCAGGAACTCTGCCCTACCAGTGGCACGGGTTCCTTCTGGTCTGAGCTGGTCCCCTGAGCAGTCTTTGTGCACAAACTCCGTAGCCAGTCCCAAAACACCCAGAGGAACCTCGACTCCCAGGTGCTCTAACAGGCCCAGGATCACAAGATCCTAAGAATACAGGATCCCCAGGAGTTTGGTCACACCAGGATCTCAGGGTCTCAGAGGAACCTTGACTCCCAGGAGTTCTGACACACCCAAGATCTCAGGATCACAGAATCATAGAATCACAGGATCACAGAGACAGCTGGACTCTGAGGAGTACTGACACAACCAGGATCACAGGAAGGACAGGTTCCAGTCAGATAAAGGGAGGGCAGGTAGTACTAGAGATAACCAGTTGGCAGGAGGCAAGCACAAGAACATAAGCATCAGAAATCAAGGTTACCCGGCATCATCAGAATCCAGTTCTCCCACCATAGGAAGCCATGGGTACACCATCACACCAGAAAAACAAGAAACCCCCTCATAGAAGCAGGGAGAAGGAGAAGAATAGTAGGTTTCTGGAAGGGGGGAAAACCAAGAAAACAGATAACATTTGAAATGTAAATAAATAAAATATCCAATAAAATATCAAATAAAAAAATCAATGGCAGCAAGCAGAGGAAACAAAGCAGGGCTACTTCTCGAGATAAGGGTAGATCTGGTCTGAAAATTTTATCAACATTTGCTGTCAATTCCATATGCACACTGTCAGTGCAGTGTGAGCGATGAGTACGAATTAAGACAGTATTAAGTGCATACAAAATCACTTTTAATTAATCCTCTAGAACTTTCTAACATTGACAATTACTAAATGCAATAATATAGAGCTGTATATTAACTATTAACATGAAAATTATTCTGTTTTTAAATAAAAATCATGTTTCTCCCCCCCAAAAATAACTTAAATTACTAATTTTCTTTATCTTTAGTCAAAGGATGCAATGATCTGATTCCCATGGACCTAACTTGAAGAAAATGGAAAATTGTTCTTCTTTTCTCTTATGATTAAAATTAAAATTTTCTCATTTGTGAAGCTAATTCATGTATCTTATACTGTGAAAATGCATACAAAATTTTAAAGATTTGTTAAGTCTTTAAATCACACTTATTGTAAAGACACAGATCCTCTGCTTTAATCTTAGCCATTGTGACCTGTTTACAATAGGAAACAGATATATTCTGATTTTGCAGATATTAACTCCTAAGAAATTTATTGTTGATAACTTTATACATGTATAGGACATATTCGATTACAACTTATCCATCCAACTTTTCTTATATATCACCCTTCTACCCTCATGAACAACCACCTCTTCCTCCTACAAAGTCCATATTGTGTGCTATGACTCATGAAGCCAAGACAGTGAGGTTGGTAGAAACCAGCACTCTTATACATTACCACAGGAGAGTATGTGGTCATATATTTTAAAAAGACTACTCAGTAATGTATATGAAAAGCCCTTTACCCATAAGTTGGAAGTTTAAGTGGAGGAACAAAAGAATTAAGCTTAAATGATTAATAAATTTAAATATCTAACTCATTAGTAATACTTAAGTGCATCCACAATCTCTACAGATTTGAGGCGGATTAACTCAGAAACTAAATCATACTCTAATTTATCCTTATTAAAGTTTTTTATAATAATTACATATATATATATATATATATATATATATATATATATATATATGATTTTCTATCTGTATGTGTACTGCCCTTTGAGGCCAGAAGAGAATTTTGGATTCCATTGAAATGGAATTATATACATTTGTGAGTTTATATGTTGTGATGGTAGCTGACCCTGAATCCTTGGCAAGAGCTAGAAATTTTCTTATTCTCTATGCTATTCAGCCCCTTGATAATTATGCATTTTGAAAATCATCAGCTTTAAATACAGCTGTTCATGAGAATTTTCAAACACACCACTTACAAAATTAAGATATATTAATGAACATTTATTTTAAAATTATAATAAGGGTCCTTAGAAAATATCGATCAAGTACTAAATTTGTTCTTCAAATTTCCAATCTAACCCTGGTCATTTTGGCATCAAAAACCACTGTTCATTACACTCTCTTCTGGTTTGGTACCAAATAAATATTGTAAACAGTAAAATATATGTTCAAGGTGAGGGGGATAAAAGTGTATTTAGCTACTTCATAATTGTATGTGGAAAGTAATTATGTATAAATGTCATAATATATATGTAATGTGACAAAATTGCTTGTTTCTCCTTCTTAGATACAGTGCTAATTTCATTTCATTGCACTGATACAGACAGATATAGTCATTTATCCTGAGGTAATACAACAAAGCTAGGCAAAATACACACTCAAGGATAAATGTAATGTTTACATTTTCTAACTTGTTTTCACAATTAAAAAATTCTTTAAAGACAAATAATTCTTAATTCTGTAATTCAATTTTATAAAATTTATTTTGCCTTTTAAACTTGAAATAATGGCAAATATATGAAATAACTTGTGTAGCTTATCCAAGGACAGTGAAATAGTAAGACACAGAAATAAAATTGGTATTAAGAAGCTTTCATACTAAAATGCTGTATTTAGAATACTGTAATAGCTCTCTTGTCATTATAAATACTAAGAAATGTGCCTTGTGACTTTCTCTTTTGATATTCCAAGTTCAGGGTTGTTATTATTTGCTCTATAGATACATAAAAGAAAAATGCTTTTCAGCCATATTTCACAAAAATTTGGAATGGAAAAGGAAAACATAACAGAAAATTATAAGAGAAATAATTTTGATAGAGACCATCTACAGAGGAAGAAAAATATTGCATATTAAAATTCATCAAACTTCATTGTATACATTGAGTATTTAACATGATCTCTCTTGTTACTGGGTATTTTAGGAAGCTTTGGTGAAAGGTCACGTTTGTAAAGTTAATGAGAGATTAACAGAATAGGCAGTAGAAACCATACTGCATTTAATATTGAAGAGATTTTGCATCTGTTTTCTGTTAGTGGATATCATAAAAAATTTGCTCACACTGCTCTCATTCCATATATGCTTATATATACTTAGCTAAAGTTAAACTAAATGTTATTCTTCGGTCTATTTTTTAAAGTAATTGTATTATATTTATTTTTGGTTACTTTCTAATGTGTAAGAAAGCATTGCAGCTAAAGCACTATATATAGTCACACAAACTGCATTGCTACTAAGATATTGCAATGTAATGTCTTTATTAACACTTGTTGCCGGGCAGTGGTGGCGCACGCCTTTAATCCCAGCACTCGGGAGGCAGAGGCAGGCGGATTTCTGAGTTCAAGGCCAGCCTGGTCTACAGAGTGAGTTCCAGGACAGCCAGGGCTACACAGAGAAACCCTGTCTCGAAAAGACAAAACAAAACAAAACAAAAAACAAACAACAACAACAACAACAAAAAACACTTGTTTAAGAATGTAGGAAAGATATGCAGAGGAAGTAGAGTGCTGGATAGTTAAGGTAGAAATGCAACTTCTAGATGTCGGTAAAAGCTTATAATATGGGGACATTCTGAAAACCCTCACTACATGCTCCTTCTCCATCATCTTTTGTATCTTCATGCAGCTTTAGTCCTTTCTCTCAGAGGTTGGAGGGAGATCACAAGTCAGCTGTTGATACAATAGATTAATTCACCTTGGACATTGTGGGTTGAAAAACCTCCCTAGAAGCAACCATATTTACTTCAAAGAAAATAACTTTTAGGTTTTTGTAATAAAATCTTATGACCAAATCAACTTATTGAAGAAAGTGTTTATTTTGGCTTATTGTTTCTTTGAGTTTATGTCCATAAGGGCTGGGTGGACATGTCACAGGATGCAGTAGCAAGAAGTTGGCTGGTTGTATTTTATCTACACACAGGATGCAGAGCACATAAACTCAAACTTTGAACAAAGTATAAACTCTCAAAGCCTGTCAATCCCTGACATTATTAATGATTCTCTACCATACTTGCATACAGGAGCCTAGCATAGTTCTCCTCTGATAGGCTCTGACTAAAACAGATACAGCTATCCATAGCTAAACATTGGATAGTCTGTGACTCTTATTGAAGAGTTTGGGGAAGGGCTGAAGGCCCTGAAGGGGATGGGAACCCCACAAGAAGACTAACAGAGTTAACTAACCCAGATCTCTGAGGACTCCCAGAGATTGAGTCACCAACCAAAGAATACATATAGGCTCTAACTAGGCCTCCAGCACACATATAGCAGATGTGCAGCTCAGACTCCACATGAGTCTCCGAACAACTGGAGTGAAGGCTCTCCCTAAAGCTGTAGCCAGACTGTGGTAACCATTCTCCAAAAGAGCTGCCTTGTCTAGCATCAGTGAGAGAGGATGTGCTTGCCTTGGCAGAGACTTGATGCACCAGAGTGTGGGGGAGAGCCCCGGGAGATGTCCCACCCTCTTAGAAGAAAAGAGGAGGGGAGATAGTGGGAGGGTCTTTGTGAGGTGGTCCAGGAGGGGGGCAGCATTTGGAATATAAGTAAGTAAATAATATAAATATTTTTTAAAAAGAAAAAGAAATGGAAAAAAATGCCTGCCCCCAGTGACATACTTCTTCCAGAAAGGCTCCACTTCATAAAGATTCCATAAACTCTCAAAACATTACCACTGACTTGGGAACAAGTATTCAAATATATGACCTTATGTTAGGTACTTCTTATTCAAACCTAAATAGAGAACAGGAAATTATACTCAACTTTAATATAAATTTTATTAATTAAAAATTTGCAGTAACTTCTGGCTTTGAACATAATGGGAGCTGTAACACTTTTGCACTTAATTCTCAAAACCATATTCTGTAAGTCTCACACTTAGTGCGGGTGTATAGATGACTAATTTAAGACTACCATAATTGCGATATGTTCTTTGGAAATCTCTTAAGTTTTCTCAACTCTGATCACCTTGAAACTGTAGATTCTGTTTTACTGACCTTTGTGTTAGTGATATGAGACAGTCTGGGAAGAATAACTCTCCAATAACTGCTTGTGGAATAAGCAAGTTCAGAGATTTATATGTGTATATATTCAACATCATATCACAAAAATTTTAAATGAATACAAATAAAAGTGTTTGACAAGTATATTACTAAGAAAGTTGTGATTAATCATGTATACATATGCATGATTGCATGAGCATACACTTCTAGGAATGAGTCTCATCTCTAAGAATATCATTCATGTCTCATTCATCCTTGTAATATTCAAACAGAGTGAGTGGCACATAGTGGATGTTGGATTCTCTGTCTTTTATTAAATGGAAAATAGAGAAGTGAAAACCTTCAATATACCAAATCAATCTATCTTTACTTGAAAAATATTACTTATTTTTTCTGAGTAATAATTTCTCCATTTTTCTTGCACTTTCTTTCTGGATTTATTTATCTTTCTCTGTTTAATTGTCTATGATCCTATTATTTCCAAATATCTTACCTTAATTTTATTGTTGAACAAATCAAAACATACATACATACATATATATATGTGTGTGTGTGTGTGTGTGTGTGTGTGTGTGTGTGTGTGTGTGTATTATATCTGCTAAGTTCTTTTTCAACTAGGTCATAGTGAATTAAAATTTGAAATTAAATACACAGACATACCAAAATACACACATTTTTTAGGTTTATTCAGAAAATGACAATGGGTACAAACTTGTCAAAAAAGACAGACAGAGAGAGAGAGAGAGAGAGAGAGAGAGAGAGAGAGAGAGAGAGATTGCTGAGTTTTTTAGATATATTTTTGGATATTTTATTACCAAACTTCAATTCGAGGAGAAGTATTAAAGGGATAAGTGTGTGTGGAGGGGTCATGTATGTGCATGTTCTTGTGTGTGTATGGTCATGGGTGTACAGAAGTCCTCAGAGACTAGAAAAGAATAATGAATACTCTTGAACTGGAGCTATAGTTATGTTTGGTCTGATGTAGCCCTTTCTGGTATCTGATAGTATGGTAAACAGAATGGACATTTAAGATTCCTGTCTACTGGATACTCAATTAAACACTGGTCCAGGTAATGCACTGATGCCATTTTGTGGATATAATTAAACTTATAGGTCAATTGATCATAAAATTGGAAATTGTCTTGGTAGGCCTATTATAACCAGGTGAGCCCTCTTAGGAAAGTGTTGTGCTGAGGTTGTATCTCAGTGGCTAGAGGGCCTGCTAGCATAACAAAGAACCTAATTTCATTCTCCAGCAATGCCTAAAGTAAAGAGGTAGAGGTACACCAGCTATAAGTACAGGCAGGCACACACACACACACACACACACACACACACACACACACACACACACAATGGTGGTAGCTGCAGGAATAAGACTTTTAGCTCAGCCTCAACATCAGAAAGTTCAAGGCCCACCTAGACTACAATAGATCTTCACTTAAAACAACCAGGTGAAATCTAAGAGAAGATTTTCTCCTAGCTAGTCATAGGAGAATTCATATTCAAAGCACAAGAGATATTTTATCAACCATGGCTATATTGTAGTGGGGCAGATCTTATTGAGAAAATAGGCTGAAAAACATACGGGGCTAAGAGCAGCTGGAAAATATATGTTCTTTTCTGCTATGAATATGGCATGTTCTTATTGAACAAAGCCAGAGGTAGTTCTTGATTTTTATCAGCTTTTGACTCAGGTACTTTATTTAGATTATGTATATAAAAATACACAAGTGTCAATATCCATGCCATTTTCTGTGTACGGTGTTCTCATATGTCCCTAATTTCTTTTTAGCTCAATAACACAGACTTTTTTGATGCTGAAAAAGAAATTTAACCCATCCCTACTAATATGGGCACCTCACTGATAGTTGTGACATAACTGACCAAGCAGACATAATCAAAATGGCTAGTTCAATAGCTGTGTTTTTAATTCTTGAAAGAATAAGAGATGCTATTTTAATTGTTGGTTATTTTTCAGGAAACTAATTTTTTGTAAAGATACAGGTGTCTTTATTTTAAAAAGTTATATATCAACCACTAATACTCTTCCTAGTAAATTTGTTTTAAAATCATATGTTTTCCTAAAGAATTAACATGAGCTAGTTTAAATATAATGCTATAATTATGGTTCACATGGATACTTTAGATGTTATTATTGTGCTTGTTGCCAAGGCAACCATATGTACTATGTTCTTTCCCCCCCAAGAGAGTAAAGAAGATGAAAAAGGTAGCTTACTTAAAAACTTATTTAGAAAGGGACAACCTGGCATTTTTAAAGCTGATGTTTCACTCCATCTTCTTAAAAATCATTTCCCTCCAAATGTCAAATCCAGAAGCACTGATTTTATACTCAGTCCATTCATTGTTTATATTTTAAAGATTGGTTTTGTTTTGGTGTGTGTGTGTGTGTGTGTGTGTGTGTGTGTGTGTATGAAGAAAAGAGACAGAGAAACAGAGACAGAGAGACAGAACAGAGACAGAGACAGTAGAGGGGAATTGGGTTGTATTCCTTTGGCTTTCCCCTCCCATCCACAATGCATACCATATTCACTGACATTACTTTTCAGAAAACAAACAGACATTTCTGAATTGTGGTATGTTCATATACATGCATATTATGATAATGACATTTCTTTATGCTGGTGACTACATTTACTAATGTTATACAGGCAAATAAATCATGATTTGAATATATGGGCCTCTTGTCTATATAGCTTTAATTATCCTGAGATTCTGATTAACAATGTGCTTGATTTTCATTATCTTACACTTGAGAGTGACTGGACTGAAGCGAAGCCAAGAAGCTGGACTGATGTATTTTCATAAGAATAATAGGCATGCAACTAAAAGAATCTTGTAGAAATCTAGAATCTCAACAAACCCATGTCCATGTTCCACATATCTGAAGACATTAAATGTCCTTGAAAAACAAAATAATGAGTAATAAACAGTAAACAAAATAAGCAACTTTCACTACAAAACCACACAATTGATTTTCATTTAGGAAACAAACAGAAAGAGAAATAGTGAAAGTCTCAAGGCATTTAGTAGTAAACACTTTACAAATGGTCCTTAGCTGAGACAAGCAGGTAGGGACAGCTAATAGTTTAAGGGACAGAGAATGATCTAACAAGGTCATGTCACAGTGTGAAATTACAAATTGTCTCAGAGGCAACCTGTGTTCTCAGGGAAACATTCATGTGCTTCTTGAAGGAATGCCAAGCAAGGACGTGGCAGTTCCCAGAAACTGTTCTCTACCTAAGGGATTCTTGATGTAAAAGCAAATGGGGACAAAAGGGAAAAAAAAAAAGAAAAAAGTGTTTTAATATGAGAGGAACAAATAAGGCAGAAAAATATTCTCTGTGGTATGTCATGTGAGAAATGTTGTTTCTATCCAAAGTCATTAAGCAGACACAGACTAACATCTCTTAAAGCTTCGCTTTCCTTTCGTGCTGATCATGATGTAGAACTCTACCATTGGGATGAGACGCAGTTTTCACCCATTACAGGTATTGAAGACTGAGGCCATCTTGGCTAAGTGCACTTGCTTGGGTCTCAGTACAGTCTTTCGACAAAAACAAATGCAAATGCTGAACTGCTGTAACTTTGTGTGTTCCTTTGTGGACATGGCTATTGTTTGTTCATACCAATCACAAAAGAAAACAGAGGAGCCACAGTACACTTAAAGGGAAGAGGGGATAATAAAAGTGGAAGAGAGGAGATAAGGGTGACAGTAATCTGAATGCAATGTGTGTGCGTATGTGTGTGTGTGTGTGTGTGTGCGTGTGTGTGTGAAAGAGAGAGAGAGAGAGAGAGAGAGAGAGAGAGAGAGATTATGAAATAACTAACAATAAAAGATGGGTTTTTTTGTAAAGAAAGAGATCATTGTCACAAATCAGAAGATGTAACTCAGTAGGTAGAATATGAGCCAGGCATGTAGGAAGCTCTGAGTTCCATCCCCAGTACCACACACAGGAGGCTGTGCAAGCCTGTAATCCCAACCTGCACAAGCAGAAGAATAGAAGTTCAAGATTATTCTTTCCTTCATAGTCACATTAAGGCTATCTAACTTCTAGTAAGACTGTTTGAAATGGAAAAAGAAAGGGAAAAGGAGAGAGAGTGAGGGAATGAAGAAAACATTCAGTTGCAACAGCAGACAATTCATATCAATGATCAGAAAAAAAAAGGAGCACAATATTTTGTCTCAAAAAGTCAAGACTGATAAGAAGAATGTATTCAGGCTAGCTCATAATTAGCATTTTCCATTTTAACTTAAAGAATTTTTTACCACAGAAATAAAAGCTAACAAATTGGTCTCAAAAATACCATAAAAATAATTCACCAATGAAGATCACATTTATATAACCATTTATAGCCAAAGGTTTGTCATCAAGCAATATCCTTTAATCTCTAACGTCTTATTCCACGTATGTGTCCAATAGGTACATACATACATTCAAGTAAATGTTTGTGAGCACAAACAATTTTGTCTTCAGCCCTATATATATGATTCTGTCTTCTTATAACCCTGTCCCATAGTTCTTGGAAGTTGGAAAACCACATTTGTGGGGTGAGGGTGGGGGCATTCACAGGTGACAAGAATGTATCTTACTTGTTTTTCAAAATGAGATACATTAGCTACCAAATCCTGTGCATAAAACACACCATTTTGGACTATTTTGTAGAAGTATTAAAAAACAAAAACTTTTCCTCTTGAAAGTATTCAGGTTTATACTTTAATGTCAAAGCTATTTTGATGTCTACTTCAGTGGATCCCACTTGGAAGCATCCTAAAGACACTATACTTCTAATACAGATTATTATCTGGCAAAATCAAACTTTTCTGAAGGATACGCATGTAGACAGCAATCCATCAATCGCTCCAGTTGGAAGTAACTAGCTCAGAATAATGGAAAGTACTTTAAGCTGAAAAGTAAATTTTCCAAGCCTGTAAGTATTTGTAAACATTTACAGATGTAGTAATGACACAACTTCAAAAATGACCTCGACTTTGAAAATAAACCATTTGATGACTAAATCTGCTGAAGTTTCATCTAGGGAACTTGCAGAGAACTTGTTCTCACTAAAATATAAATAGACAGTGATCACTAGTAAGTTACAATTACTATATCAGTGCAATGTTGTGAAGCACAATCTTCCAGTTCTCCAACTTCAACTCACACAGGCAGAAACATAAGCTACTGGAGTACATTATTAAATGGAGTCATATTTCATTTGAGAGAGGTTTTACTCTTTCTGTTCCTTAAAATAATCTTTAGAGGAATAACACATCTTCATCATCAAGCATTTGACATTTCAGAAATGCATATTTTCCTCATACCATTCCATACAAAATCACCTGCTGCTTTGCTTTTATCTCACAAGCTCAGCCTGCCTCCCCTGGAGCGGAGGTGGGGAAAAGCCACACATTTGTCAGAAGAGTCTCCCTATTTGATTTTTAGACATCCTTCAAGCTTGCAAGACAACATTCTGTCAAATGTGAGAAGCTCAGTGCCTGTAACACAAAGAGTTCAAGGGATGACTGCTGAATCCAATCTAAGTGCCAGATGCCAAAGACTTTTCATACCTAGTTTTTGCTGAAGGGCTCACATCTCTGGTTCACCTGTCCTTTCCAATGAATGTACAGAAGCAGTTGGACCTGTGCAGTTTTCCCGCTTTGAGAAAGATATTGATTGCTCCAAAGGTATTGTCAGCATTTTAAAATAAAATGTGCTTCATTTTTTATCATCACAGGGAGTATATTGTAATTTACTGATGCGAACTCTGGATCTGCAGGTTTGTTGCTTCAGTGATTTAGTGGATTCTCAATGGATAGTTTGTTACATCTCTAATTTGAACATCTATCTGCAGCATGTGTTTAATGTTATGCAGCTTTCAGTGAGGCATGAAGGTTTTGGCACTACAAAGCAGAAAAGTGCAAAGACTGTGTGGCTCCTGGGACTGGTTATAAGGTAACTGTGTTAGCTGGAAAATCAGATCCAAGTTGTACCAATACAGAGGTCATAGCAAGGAAATAGGCTGCATAGAAATCAAAGGTAATACCAGTGGCAAAAACAAATTTGTAAACAAAATATCTCTCATTATCAGGAGTTGGATGGACTTGGTTCCCACATTCAAATTATGTGTTGAGAAAGTCAAATGTTTTTCTGTCTGGAAGATTCAGCATGACCTCTTTAGTGCTGGAAGAGTGTGGAAGCATGTCAAAGATGTCACTTCATTTTTCTTTGGTTCAGTTTGTTTTTAAAGTGACATTCTGGGGATGGAAGCCTTCTGCTCAGATTGGCAGAATTATTTCCATATTCTAAGGAATACAGACTAAGAAAGGAAAAAAAAATACTTCTTCAACTATATCTGAATAATAGCAAAAATATTATAGAGGCAAATTAAAGAAAGGCAGATGATGAGCCTGAAAATGTAAAAATAAGATCAAAGCAGACATTTATAAAGGGGAACTAATAAATCTCAGTCTTTAGAGATACCTTTTATTTTCAGATCTCTTGTTTTGGTTTATTCTTCAGTCCAGGGTTTAAGATGAGCAAGTAAAATATAACATTTTATTTCATTTATTTCCAAATTATTATAATATGTTAAAAAATGACTACTGTATATTGTTCTAATAGGCTCTTTCTGTTACTAAGGGTGTACAAGAATCAAATTTCTTATTTTTCTTCTTTTCTATTTTTTTTCTCATTGAACATTATATTTCAGAGACTCTTAGTTATTGATTAACCAGAAAGTATTTTTTATCCAAATGCAAATTGTTCTGAGGCATAGTTCATTTATGATCTGAAAAGCTATTGTGTATGTACAAATCCTGATGTTGTTGCCAACCATATTCATAGAAATAAATAATGAATGCTCAGGACAGGGGATAAATGTGTCTTTTGAAGACAGAAACACCTGTGCCAGAGAGGCTGTGGCTCACACCAGGGTGAAACAATAACAAAATAGATACTAACCCACAGGGAGCTTGCACTGTTTGTGTTTTTTGATATTTTCAATAAACTGCTTCCCACTTCTAATTATTTCTGAAGAATAAAGATGAATTTCTCAAATCCCTCTAGCTTTAAAAACCAGACCGAGTAATGAAGCTGTTTGTTCAAAATAACTTTCTCAACTTGTCTTGCCTTAAAATATTCCAGTCTAAGCCACCGAAGATTCCAATAGAATTGTCAACTCGCACTTATTCTTTCTTACGAGCCCTAATCTGCCACTCTGTATCCTTGCAAAGACAGCATTGAAAGCAAATAAATTAATATTTGAGATATTTAGCAATCTGCTCAGTTGCTTCCCTCATATCATTGAGGACACAATATACAGTAAGATTTTATACAGGGAATAATCACTCTTTGCAGTAGATGATTTCAAAGCTTGAATGCTTTAGCTCTTTACTGAATACAGTAAATTTGAGGTAGACTGTATTCCCAATCATACTTTGGCTTTTATAATGGCTAATGACTTGCAGCAACTACAAATCAGTAGGCAAATGCAAGAGAATATAATTTGCACAGGAAAATTCCTATCACCTTTATTTTTAAAAGCATACATTTTTCTGTATGTTAATCATTAAATAGATATTTGCCAACTATTCTTTCACCAATGCTAGCACCCAAAACTTCACCATGTTAATTCATTTGTTATGAATGATAATCAGGGCTTAATACAGACTGATTAAAATGGCATATAGTTCACTCAAAAAGATTCATTGGCTTCCTTAAAAGCTTTTATAGCATCCTCCTTCTAGGTATATTAAAAATACAAAGTCAATTTAGTATAACTGTAAATCAGCCATTTAATAAGACTGGAAAATCCTACATACAGAGAAAGTGATTTTAAATGCTTTTCCTCAACATTAAAAATAAAAGGTTTCTGATTAAGTTTATAACAGAATCAACTGTCATGATGAAACAGAACGAGAGTTATTGGGACAAACCCATTTGAATGCATTTTTAACCTTTTTTGTTTTGCCTGCTTTGTCAGTGTTAACCCAATGTAATAGGATGAGATCTTTATTCAAGGTGTGTGCAAAGAACACAATTTATAAGATGAATTGCTTTCATCTTTAAACATGTTCAAATATTCATTTAAAAGTCAATCTATTACAAAAACAACACCAGTATGCCTTTGCTAAGAGCCATAAAGGAAGAGAGACTCACACGTTCCTCTTTATCCTTCAGCTCATGCTGTAATAGTTTCCATAATCTAAAGTCAAACCCTCTTGACTGATATATATATATATATATGATGGCAGTATTTCGGAGTTTTATGCTTGATTTACACAGTGGGGTAGGAATTACATATGTGATAATCAAAGAAACTATTTTCTTGTTGTTTGCTGATGAAGTGCTGTAAGTATTTTTTCAGTCAAGTAACTTTATTCCACGGAGTGCCGAGGAAATAAATGTGCTAGAATTGAGAGATGGCCTAAGTTTCAACGGCAACAATTCATGAGGACTTACTCACTTTGGTTCTATCAGTTACACAAGTAAGTGAAATTAATAGATCCTTAGTTTATGTTCACTAAATTTAGTTTGACTCTAAGAGACATTTCTGTAAATGTTTCAAGATTTTATAATAATAGTCAAAATATCAGGGTTTTTAACGATATGTTATATCTCTCTTATGACCAAAGAATTTGATTATGGAAGCTTTACAGTTTCACTTCTATCTTTTTCTATTATACTCTTGTAAACTCTATGACTGCTCAGCTTTCTTCTACTCCCTTTCACAGAACAGATACAACACTTAACCAGACTCTAATCCTATAATGGTCAGGAAGCTTGAATTTGGCTATGTATTATGAGCTGCTCTTGAAAAAAGCAATGGCAAAATGTTTTTGAGGGTATTATTGCTGCTGTTGTTTCATTTTTTTGTTTTTGCTTTTTTTAGGGGGGGTTATGTCACCAAAAACCTAAACTCCTCTACCTTTCCCTTTGACCTGTTGTTTCAGTTCATGATTGATTTGCTCTTTAAAGATACTAAAGTTGGACACCATAAAGTTATAAATGGGGAGAATTTAAATGTATACCTAACACAAGCATTCTCTTTTCATGTTTAGAGAAGAACTATGAAGAAATTGTTTTCCCTTTGTTCATTTTTTTTAAAAAAATTGGTTTACATTTACTTATTACTGCACATGGTGTGGGCACTTGCATACCATGGCAAGCATGTGGAGGTCAAGGAAACTTCCTGAGTCAATTCTTTCCTTCTTTTATGTGTGTTCAGGGATGAGCTCAAGTGGCCAGATAGTGTGTGTGTGTGTGTGTGTGTGTGTGTGTGTGTGTGTGTGTGTGTGTGTGTGTGTGTGTGTGTGTGAAACATCCCTATTAGGAAACCATGACCCAGGCTCTGTCCTTTGGTTCTTAACTTCAAACTTGGCCTGTGCATTCTAATTTATACTTTATGCTCTTTTATAGTAAAAAAAATTCTTGGCTTGGGTTTGATATAAATTAGCTTCTTAAATGGATATTTCAAGGTTTTGTGTTTTGTGTCTGAACAGTGGAAGGATGTACACATGCAAAGGATAATTTTATTCCATTAGGTTGCTCCTAAGTTTTAGGACACTTTCATAATTTGAAATTTCAAAATGAATAATAGAATCAAACAAAGTCAAAGTTAAAATCATGACCAATGAAAAACACCCATTATAATTTATATGACATATTATTTACAACCATTTCCTCTTTTCTATTCAACCCCATGCCTGGGTGTGGAGAGATCTATATTACAAGTCCTTGACACTTGACAGAGCATATATAATCATCCTTTCTCTGTTAACCAAAGAACTATTTCCACGAAATGGGTCACTGTCAGACAGTTTATGTGTGTGAACTTGGAGAACCTGACTTTTTTGGCATATCTCATAGTGTAAAAAGAACATTAAGAATCAACCTCCAGAATTCTTGTCCTGAACTTTGCATCCAGAAACTTGACATTATCACCTGTCGGAACTGAAGGCTGCTTTGACCTGTAAAGAAGACACCATTGCCTTTGGAATGACTTCAGAATTCCAAGTACAGGATGTTTTCATCCCTTCTTCTTTTCTTTACTACCCACACCGCTCTTCATCCTCTTCTTTATTCTCTGTTTTCCTTCTCTTCTTTCTTCTCTGTACTATTGCTTCCTTTTCTCTTTCTTACTTCCTAACTCACTTGTTTGAATTCCATTCTTCATTCTTTTTTCTTACTTCCTCTCTTTTTCTTCACCTTCCCTTCTTCTTTCTTTTAAATGACCAGAGATCCTAAGTTAATACACAAAATCTATACTGTTGTGAAGAGGTGAAACAAATGCTTTTGGACATGGACAGATTTGGGGAAAGAATCATACAATTCAATATTCTGTAAAAGAATCACTTAGAATAGTTCAGTTTAGTTAAAAATAGTAAATCCTCCTTTGTAGTGCTGTCTTGGTGATATTCAAACATTCTTGATGGGGAACAGTCTTTAGTATGGTCTATATGGCTTCTCCCTCTTGATGTGGACTTATGTATGAAATCTCTCACTTTGAGTGTGAATAATACCTGATGAATTTCTTTCTTCTCATCGACGAAACAATAAAAAAACAACAGGATCTATGTGATGGCATCCACACAATTACAGGATTATGTAAGTGTGCCAAACTCTGCTTCTAGCCTGGCAAAGCAGTGCACACCTGTAATCCCAGCACTGGGATTCTCCCTTTTCTCTGGCTTCGAGGAAGCAAACAGACATGTTTGGAAGCACAACATGGCAAGGAACACTGGGTGCCTTCCAAAAGCTGAAGGTGTCCTCCAGCTGACAGCTGACAAGGGTTTGTAGCCAGCAGCTATAAAGAAAATGAATCTCTCAATTCTACAGCCACAAAAACTGGACTCTGTCAACAAACTGAATGAACTTGGAAGTGAGTGCTTTTCTCATTAATTCTCATATGACACCATGGCCCATCTGACACCTAGAATGCATTCTCAGAGCCTCAGAAACAGAGAACACTGCTAAGCTGTGTCTGAATTCCTGGCCCACAGAAATGAATACCTAATTAATACATGATATTTTAAGCTGCTAAATATCTATCAGAAAAGTTATGCAGTAAATTAGTTTAGATTTCTTTACCCAAACAATGTATTGAAGCACACACATAATCAGCTGTGTGAAGCATCAGATTCTTCTTTTGCTGAGAATTTGGTGCACCATTCTATTCTAAAAGAACTTTCATGTCTTAACTTCTAGTTACATGACCAGATACTACTCAAACACTAGAAAAAAAGAAAAAGAAACACTGTACATGTTCTGTTGTTCTTTTCTTTCTCTTTTGCACAAATCTCAGACTCATCTATAACTGCCTCTCTCAAATTCTCAAGAATTACATGTGTATACTACCATGTTCAGTTTCTTTTCTCTTTTTTTTTATTTAGACATTTTAAATTAAAAATAAATGACTGTGCTTACATGCTATGAAGAGTTCTTTAGAGTTGTGCCAACCTTAGAGGTAAGTAATAATTCCAGCTTTGGGAGATATTTGAACAAAAATATTTAAGAAATAGGACAAAAATTTGTTGCCCAGTCCTTATTCCTAGAAAACATGATGGTAATCTGTGGTGGTACCCAATGATTTATTATTTTCCAGTCATTTCTATGTGTCCAATACATATTTTCCTATGCCACTTTATATATAAATTCATGCTTACAGAGATGCACATACCTAATATGATAATCACAAAATTGTACATAGCAGCTTAGGTATCTATTAAATATTATTTAATTTGTATTATTTCTGAATTTATGTTTAAGCCAGTACATAGAACGTGTTTCGTTGGAAGATCTATGAACACTTATCACTAGAATTGCAAATCATTTTATTTTTGCACATTTTTATTAGATTTAATTAAGTTAAATGAAAACAGAAGGTTGTCTGAAATTAAAATTTTGGTTTAAAACATATTTGCCATTATAATTTATATTGCATTTTTTCTTTTATTTATTACTTTGAGTTATTTAGAGCTAACTTTCAGAGATACATAGAGAAATTATGTATAATTTAAAAGAGTGAACATTTTATACTTAATGTTTTTTAAACCTTTATTCTATCTACCTGATGAATAAGTTTTAGAATTTTATACTTTAAGTAAGAGGTCAACAAGCTGTAGATTGTAGAACAAACTCATTCTGTCATCTGTTTGTGAATGTCCCATGAGCTGAACATAACTTTTACATGTTCAAAGGGTAAAAGAAAGCAAAGGAAGAATAGTATTTATTACACGTAAATTTATATACTAATGTTAAGGAATAAAGTTATTTTAGAAATCAAGGAAGGGAATTTTATTCCACATCATCAGTGACTGTATTCACAGCAGAAGTTCAGAGTTGAAAAATTGTGTCAGAGCCAGAAGTTCATACAAAGCTGATCCTTTGCATGAAAAATTTGCTGATCCTTAGTGTATTTCCTTTAAAAATTTATGAGTATTGCACAGAGTGCTGTACTTCATAATGACATTTCTGTTTCCAAATGTGTCATGTATTTGCACTGTGTTCTTTTTGCTCCTGTTTTTTTCGTACTGCCAATACCTTTCCCTTTCCTCTTCCCAAATAGCATCCCCAAATCCTTTTAAGTTTGGGGTACAGGGTGAAACAAGAGAGAAAATATACTATTTTTATCATTATCTCCCCAAATCTGGCTTCTCTCACTTAATATGATGATTTTTGATTCCACTAATTTTCCCAACAAGGACATAATTTTTTTTCTCTTATGTGTCTGCATGAACTCTGTGGAATCTATGTTCTATATTTTCTGTAATCATCCATTGATAGGCATGTAGGCTAGTTCCTTTCTTAGACATTGTGGAAAATGGAGCAGTAAACATCAATGGGCAAGTATCTTTGTGATATGCAAAGGTAAGTGTCCTTCAGGTTTCTTCCCAGGAATAGTGCAATTGAATCACAACCTCTATAATAATTTCCACAGTGACTTCATGAGTTTACACTCTTATCAGCAGGATGAAAGGAAAGGTTCTTCCCCTTTCATCCACACCACAGTTTGTTTTCCTGATAGTAGCCATTGGGGGTGAGGTAGTTTTGATTTTGATTTTTCTGATACCTATGGATGTTGAACAGTTTATCATGCGTTTCTTGATCATTTGATCTTTCATTTTGTGGTTGGGTTACTTAGGGGTTTTTGTTATTTAAATTTCTGTGTTCTTGATACATTCTAATACAAATCTTCTGTTAGAAATGTTTCTTTCCTTTGCAGACTGTTCTTTCACTCTGCTAATTGTTTGCTTTGTATCTGAAGTGCTTTAATTTGAAGCAAAACCATTTGTTACTTTTCCTGAGCTAGACACATTTTCATCTATGCCTAAATCATGAAGTGCTTTCCTCTATAAATTTTAGATTTTTCAGGTCCTAAGTTTTTTTCCTATACTTTACACTGAGTTCTGTGCAGTGAGAGAGATAGGGGTCTCTTTCATTCTTCTACATGTAGATATCCACCTTTTCCTGCACAGTAATTGAAGGGTTCTTTTTTCTCTAATGTGTATATTTTTGACCTTTTCTCTAAAACAGTTTTATAAGTAGAACATATATTATATGAAAATATGGATTGTAGCAAAATGGTTATATTTCCAATCTAAATGAAAGAAGAATTATTTTTACGGAATAAACATGGTATTTTTATTACCTTATATCACTATTACAGGTTCACAAAAACAACAACTAGATGAATTCATTAATAATACTGAATAATCTTTGATAGGTTCACAGTTTTTAGACATTTCAAGAATATATATATGTGTGTGTATATATATATGTGTGTGTATATATATATGTGTGTGTATATATATGTGTGTGTGTATATATGTGTGTGTGTGTGTATATATGTGTGTGTGTGTATATATATATATATATATATATATATATATATATATATATATAACTGAAGTTGCCAATAAAACAAACAAAAAACTGTCAGAGCAGGCTGGTTTACTCAATAAAACCTTGATGCCTGAGATGAGTTGGAATTTTATAGGACTAGTGTCAATTATTCTTGAGATAGATTAACATATAAATATGTATGTGTTCGCCACCTCTGTATGTGACCTAACATACCTGTAGCTATTTGGTAAGTCCTTTTGAAAGATACACACCTAACCCTAGATTTTACTATCCCAAAAGCTGAGAATACCATTCAATGACATCAGAGACTCTTAGCAAAGATATCTCCAATTTACTGTAACTCATCTATCTGATGTTTCCACCAATGTATATGAAACTGTCTTTACTATCAGGCCATGCTGATTCATACTTGGCTTCAGAATATGCTATCTCTTAGTCCCTTTGAGGTAAGAATTGTCCTTTTACACTGACAATGTTAGTTTCTTATTTTGCTTGCGGGAAAATATATCTGACAGTGTAGAATGCCAAAACCATTCTATTTAGTACATTCTCAATTAATGACTTCAAAATCTTGACATGAATTTATATCATTTCTTACATCCTTAACTCGATCCTCTCAGATATTTAAGTGAGTTTGCCTAAAGTATCTATCAAAGTTCAAAATTTCAAATCTAATGGTGGAGGTACATGCCTGCAATCGCTGCCCTTTGAAGCCAGAGGCCAGACGAACCTGCATATCAAATTCTGAGCCAGTCTGGAGACCCTGTTTCAAAGCAAAGAAAGCAATTAGCAAAGTATGAGTTGGCTCTGAGTGGATACTCAAATTTATCTGTGCTTCCTGTATCAGGTTTAGTCTGAATTAACCTTTCTGTACAATGTGTTTAGATTCGTGTTGTATTTGTGAAGAAATTTTCAATCAGAAGAAATCAAATAATTTTGTTATTTAAAATGAGTATATTGATGTTAAAGAGTATGAGGAACTAAACTTTAAATATCTTGGAAGAATTATTACCCATGATTTCAGAGAAAGTATTATGTGGGATTAGTGGTCCTTCAAATTAATGGCAATGGGTATTCAGTATGATCCAATTAAGTAAGATATGTGACTATACTTTGATTGACTCAGTTAGTAAGAGGACAATTTTATATGGGTACCACTGAGGAGGTAGTACTGAGAATAATTGCTTCCTTAAATTTTATAAGAATGACATTATATAGGAAGAATAGCTTAGTAAGTAATGAGTCTGAAATGTCATTTTTTTAATTTTAGTACAGAGGATGTGTAGTTCATATCTCCTCCCATCATTTTCAACACAGTTTCATAAAGTGATATGTATATACACACATGAAAATCCTTCTTAGTCTGCACAATGTTACTCATATTTGTGGTTTGGAAGATGACCAATTTGGAAGATACCATTTGTGGTATTGGATAATCAGTTGTGTTCTTCCCTAGGAAAGATTATTTTCCCTGCTTGCAGAATCAATCAATTGCTTGTAGTTCTTTGTATAAGGTTGTAGTTCTTTCTATAGGTTTATGGCTTCTTGTTTTTTCTCTGTCGACTTTGGCCATCCTTTACTCTTAACACAACACTGGATAAGTATGGCTTATTTGTTACAATTAATAAGCAGATGAGGTTGTGTCTTGTCCTGTGAGTGTAGCTTATTTGGTAGAAGGTGAGAATAGTATGCATGAAGGCCTTGATTGGATTACCAGTAACACAGGTTAATGCATGCCTATATTCCAAGCACTTGATGGTAGAGAGAGGCAAGACAATCAAAATTCAAAGTCACCCCCCACTGCAGAGCTGGTTGCAACCTGTGTTACATAAGACATTTTCTAAGCCTTTTATATACTGATTTACTTCCCATAGAAACACAAATTTAAGTTCTTTCTGTCTTTTACAATTTTTAAACTTATTTAGTATGTGTGCGCACGTCATTATGTATGAAGTCAGAAGACAACATGTTGGAGGGAGCCCATTACTTCTCGGTATCAACTTCACCTTCTCAGATTTGAAAACAACTGCCTTTACCTGCTACTGAGCAATCTTGGACACTCTCCTTCATCTCTGTTCATGACTTCACTTAGTTTGATTACTAAGTAACATTCCATCACTTGGAGATCCCACTGATTATTTATGTTTTCATCTTCGGAAGGATATCTTGGTTCTTCTAAGATTTTGCTATTGTAAATAAAATTGCCTACAATATTATTTGGGATTGTGTGGGTAGATGCAAGTTTTCAACCAATTTGTAGTAAATTCCAAGAAATATACTTGCTGGGCTTGTATGATAAAAGAATATTTCATGTTTTAAGAAGTCACCAGGCAGAAAAGCTCAACCCGCTTTCTGCGGGCCACAGAGACTGACCACCAGCAGCTTCTGGCGACGGCCGGAAACCTCAGCTTGGGCCACAGGGCCCCACAGCTAATCAGCGCTGGGACAAAGATCCCTCGCCGGAGATCGCAA
>CM052722.1:69030524-69047553 GCA_028551405.1 Uromys caudimaculatus
ATACCTCCCTGGGCATATACCCAGAAGATGCTCCAACATTTAATAAAGACACATGCTCTACTATGTTCATAGCAGCCATATTTATAATAGCCAGAAGCTGGAAACAACCCTGATGTCCCTCATCAGAAGAATGGATACAGAAATTGTAGTACATTTACACAATGGAGTACTACTCAGCTATTAAAAACAATGACTTTATGAAATTTGCAGGCAAATGGATGGAACTTGAAAATATCATCCTGAGCGAGGTAACTCAGTCACAAAAGAAGGAACATGGTATGTACTCACTGATAAGTGGATATTAGCCCAAAAGTTCAGAATGCCCAAGTTTCACTTAACAGTAACCACTGTACTGAGAGTGAGGTCCCAGATGGAGGAGTTGGAGAAAGGACTGAAGGAGTTGAGGGAGTTTCGCAGCCCCATGGAGGGAGCACCAGCGCCAATAGGCCTGACCCCCCCCCCGGTGTTCCTGATATTTGGACCACCAACCAAAGAATACACATCTATGGACCCATGGTTCGGACCACATATGAGACAGAGGATGACCTCGATGGCCATCAGGGAGAGAGGAGAGGCCCTTGGGCCTGAGGGTGTTAGAGGCCCCAGTAAAGGTGAATGTCAAGGTGGGAATAGGGGGATGGGTAGGTGGGTGGTTGGGAGGTGGAATTCCCCCATAGAGGTAGGGATTGGGAGGGGATAGGGGGCTTCCAAAGAGGAGACCCAGAAGAGGGGAAACATTGGAAATGTAAATAAAGTATCAAAAATTAAAAAAAGAAACATTTTAGTTTTTGTTACAGTGACCTTAATTGCACAAACATAAATCCATATTAACTTCAAAAGTTTCAAACTGATATTAAGAGAAATTTATTTGTCAACAATAAACAATTTATCTCTTTCTGGGAGATCACACTGAAATGAATAATACAATAGTAGAAAGACCTATAGATAAGACAGGAATGGGATCTTTTCAAATGACTCAGGTACTAAGCCTGACAACCTGAATTTGAAACCCTTTTGGTGGAAAAAGAAAATCACTTCTCATGTTATTCTTGGGCCTACGTGTGTGTTAATGGCATGCAGAAACACCTGAAAGAAATAAATAAATGTAGGAAAATATAAACAAAAGTTAGAAATGAACAGAAGGGATTACAGAAACCGTAGCTTATCAGATATGAAAATGGAGTCAGCAACAACAGAAAGAAATAGGAAGACAAAAGACCTCTGCCTCAAAGGCCACCTAAGTCATACTGATTATATGTTTAACCAATAACAATAAGTCTATTTTCTTAGCATGATGCTTGTCTGCAGTTTACTAATTATATAACAAGAGTGATTAGAGAATCTCATTTCAAGCAAAAGGTTCTTTTGAGTGATAATGTTTTCCTGAATTCTATGTTGAGGATAGTTCAGAGACTATATTCTGATATAGAAGTAGGAATGGTGGTGATCTGAGATTGTCTGTATGGGTAAGCAAGTACAATCCTGGAGTTTGGAAACTTACTTGGGAACTGATGAATGTTAAGTCATCATTTTGGTAACTTCTTCAGAGGGTTCTGATAGTTACAAATCTTAGAACGATCCTGCTCCTGAATACAGTTGCAAAGCAATCTAGTTGGTCATAATCCGAAGATAATTTGAGGATAAGTACAGCAAATAGAATGTCAAGTAGTAAGTTGGCAGGAATAAAGGGATTCTGGACTTTGAATACCTACCATTAACATATTCTTGACCTTTAATTTAATGCTTTAGTGTTGCATGATAGAAAGCTTGCCTGAAGTCTTTTTCATGAGGAAATCATTCCTGGATGAAGGTTGTTGAGAAACAATTTAACTTGCCCAACTTTCCTTTCATAGGGTAATAATGTAAGGTAACTATGTTAACTGTGGTCTTGGATCACTCTGGTTTTTACAATGTTTATAACACTTTCTAAATGGATATTTAAGTTGTAAATTCTTTGATTTCCTTTGTAGAACCAACAACAGTATTCTCTCAATGCCCCTATGTATTTATTTCATTCCTTTC
Source organism: Uromys caudimaculatus (assembly GCA_028551405.1). Lineage (NCBI taxonomy): Eukaryota > Metazoa > Chordata > Mammalia > Rodentia > Muridae > Uromys > Uromys caudimaculatus. Next base: position 69,032,547 of record CM052722.1, read on the forward strand.
ATTCTTTTCTCTTATTCTAAATGAATATCATCTGTGTTACCTACAAGTATTAATACTGGGAATCACTTCCATTTTAAAATGAGATGGATTTTAAAAGTCCACCTAAAAATGAGCCTGGGAAGGAATGTATTCACATGGCAATGATAATTTGCATTGGAGGATGAAAAGATGAGTTTTTATACCTCTCTATTTTTACATTTCAAATATTCTGCCATATGAATTTATATTAGTTTATAAACAGAAAACTAGCAATTATACCTCAATATAAAATAAAGACAGTAAAGACAGTCTGATAACTCCAGAAAAGAATTCTGCAAACAGGCACATGTGTTGCTTTCTACACAAGAAAGGAGGTCCTAGGACTTGTTTTGGGTCCCTTCCAAACACTTTCTTTTATTTTTGCAATATTTCTTCTCCTTAATCCAGATTTTCTTAATACAACTACATGGTATCTATCTCTTTCCTAATTTCTCCTTTTCTTTTTCATAAATTCTCCTTTTTACCAACTTATTAGCTATTTGATGACAAGATTTTTCTCAGAATGACCAATATATTATGTGAAGTAGAATATGAAGCTTTCTTTCTAACAAGAGAAAGCTCAGTTAGCACTGATTATTATGTATTTTATAAATATTTAAAATGAGAGATTTCCAAAACTGTCAGAAAAAATCTGCACATTCTTAGTAATTAACTGAAGCTTTCCAAATTTTGCATGATGTTGCATATGTGCAAGGCACACCAGGGAACTGTTTCTTGTCCCTTGGGGAGAAAAGTATAAAAAATTCAGGAATATTTGGTAATATTTGCTAAATTGTCATTACAATGTGGGGATATTTGATACTTTCAATTGTAGAAGGCAGACTTACTAAGCTGAAAGTTAGCATTAAAGTAAAATTCAGGTTTAGAAATGGTGAAAAAGATGACCCATTTTAAGCCCAGGTAGAGAACGATTGATATAGAACTTGCAGTTTTCCACAGCAAGTGTTGTAACTATTACTTCCACACAGTGAAGATCTTAGAAATGTCTTGAGATGGAAAGCAAAGAGTGCCTATTGAAATATGCTTTACATTGGGGTCATATTAGCTGTTGTATTAGCAGCCTGGTGTCAGAGATATGAAGGACTCTATAACCATGTTATAAGACTGCAAAACATTGTAGGAAGCCATATAGGATTTAAAGTTAGGGAATTTATTGGTCAGATCACTATTTGAGAATATTTTTCTGACAGTTCTGTGAACAATCTATTGACATCAAGGAACAACCCAAGCAGGAGATAATAGAAACTTTAACTTGGGTATAGAGTAGTGAGAACTGGAAATCAAAACGATGGATTGAGGTATATGTGTGAATGTGATTTCAGCTCTAGCATCAGCAGAGCCTGAATATATAGAAGAAATGAATTAAGATTTCCTCACCCAATGCTAGGTTCATGGCTTAGAGCCCTAATAAAAATAAGATTAACAGAAGAAAAGGATAAACATTTATTTGCTTTTACTTTTATATCATTTTAAGGAAGTTTCAAACTACAAACTCTAGGAAATAAGCAAACTTGGACATTTCATGCTCCAGTTTGGTGGGCAAGAGTCAGAACTGAGGGCAGAAGGATCCGATTCAATGGTCAGAAATGGTAGAGTCACAGCAAGGCTTTTGTTTTTCTCCAATACTTTGAACAACTCATCTCTTAATTCAGCTCCTATCTGCAAGGAATAAAGAACAAAGGTAAATGAGGTAAATGTGGCCTGTTTCATGAGAGAAAGGAACAATGAACTTTGAAGTAACCTCCCAAGTTTTAATGATTAAATTCTGAGAAGGCAAAGTCAAGTTGAAAGTTTATTTAGCATTTCTGCTATTTTGTCAAATGCTAAAATGTCAGAATTTGTGTATCAGGGCCTATATCTCATCATGAGCATGATAAGGAAGGATGAGCATGATGAGGAGGGATTAGAGTAAAAGATAACACTAAGTAAGTTTATATAACCTTTATTCAATGATATAAGAGAATACAAACATATATTTGGAGAAAGATAAAATATTTTGCTTTGAATAAACCAATTTTTGAAGTTGGAAGAGAAAGATATTACCAGTAGCTGGCATAATTGACATAAAATTAGTACTATGTGTTCACAGGAAACTCTCAGATTTTTCCAAATCAAATAAAATATTTGACTAAAGAATGTGGTAAATGAATATTAATTACCTAATTTCTAAGTGTGAATTTTTCCAGCTTTCCTAGAAATGTCTGATACAGGAAGTGAATACAAATCATATATTATTCAAGACCAATAAAAATGCTATATAATATATGGTAACGTTTCAAATCTTATCTTGCATGCAAAAAGAAGCTTGGTGATTTCTCATGAAGCCAAGTGTTTGAACTCAATTGAGAACTCTTGTGGATGTCTAGTGAAAAGTATCACATGTGAGAAATTGAAGGCAACAATGCAGCAGACAAAGTATCAAAACCCAGTGACACAACACATTCAGCAATGAAAGAGATTGGGGTAAAACGAATCTACAGTCATGTTTAGTCCTTTGCACTTAATTGTTTCTTTGCCCCTTTCAAATCAGAGTACTGAATTCTGCCCACCAAATTTGCTTGAGATTCGGTCTCAGAACTCTAGTGGTAGAAATTATAAAATACAACTCCCAGGTTTTACTTCATTGTACACAGAGAGAGAGAGAGAGAGAGAATTCCAGGCAACAGATCCTGAGGAGACCAGTACTACTATCACAGAAGAGTTAGAAAGACGGCACAACTCAGAATATCAGAAAGTATTCTGGGGAAAAAGTCTCTCCTAGATATAGCTACATAGACAAACTGGATAAAATTGATACCAGTGGACAGACCAACATGGAGGGGATAAACTTTTGTGGGACCACACTCTAGATAAAATAAGATAGGCAATTATTGACTGCTACCAGAAGGAAAATTAGCCTCTTCCATGAATGAGCCCCTTTGTTATCCAATACAAAATATTCATCCTTGAAGGCATATACACATAACAAAAAGAGACATAGCAGGTTTTTATCTATATATGGATGTCCATACACATACATACATCCATGTATTTTGTAATAAACATAATCAAGGAAAAAGAAGCTATCAAAATGACTGGGTGGACATGGTAGGGGTTTAATAGGGAGACTGAAAGGACAGAAGTGGTATAGTGGTGAGTCAATTTAAAGAGAAGAAACATATATGTATACTTATACATATGTATATAGTATATATAAAATATATACTATATATACAATGTATTTTTTCTGATATATATGTATGCATATGTATGCTACATGCACACAAATGGACAACACACACAAACACACACAGGGGGTATAGAGAGTAATTAAAAAGACAATTACGAACAAAGTAAATAACAAGCATATATGCATATAATGACACATTATATGCCAATTTAATTTTGAAAGCACTCAGAAAAGAAATTAATATTATGAGCCCTATATTTAGTCCAAATTCCATGTTTCATAGCTAAGAGATGAATCATTAATATATCAGGAAGACTAATAACCAGTCCCTAAAATCAGACTATTAGTTGTAGCTTCCATAAGGATATATATATATATATATATATATATATATATATATATATATATATATATATATATATATATATGCTTATATACAATTTTTTCCCTCCAGTTTCTTCCCCAATCTCTTTGATAGCCTCCTTGAATACAGCTGTTATACAATACATAGATGTATGTATGTACATGCACAACTATATGTAGATATGACCTGCTAAGTCACTTTTGGTTACGTGTATATTTTTTCAAGGCTGACTATTTTGTACTGGACAACCAATAAAGAGGCTCATTAATGGAAGAGTCTAATTTTCCTTCTGCTAGTGGTATATATGTATATACACTAATTATATATATATATATATACACACACACACACACACACACACACACACACACAAACACATATGTATACTAGAAAGAAGAAATATATGTGTATAGTATATGTGAATACATCTGTTTGAGTATTTATAAATGGGTATGAGGTCCTTCTTTATATTAGTAGGTGGCCACATGTAGCACATTGGGAAGTACTTCAATACGGATCACATCAGGTACATATCACTCTTTTGTATTTTATGGTAATTGTGTCTATGTCCAGGTGAAAACTAATAATGAATAGTTGCTTGTAGAAGGGAAGAATACATTGATTGAGAGAGTGAATACTCACAATGCAAAACTTTACTGACAGTTTACAATGTGACTATCCCAGTAAGATATCCTGTATTTTGTTCTTATACTTTGTTGAAGCAGATTTCTACATACAATTTATTGTATTCAGTGGAAGAAACAGTAATCTCCAATAGCTCTACTTAGTAAATATGCTGTTATTTTTATATTTTCAGTGACTATCATCATATGTATTTCATTCAAATAATAAATGTGATCAAACAGAAAGAAGTTTATCACATTTTAATTTCCATGATCAAATGAAATTGATGGAACATATTGATTAAAACACACGCAAACACACCTGCAACCAATTGTCTATATTTTCATAAAATTGAAAAGTAGTTTTATAATAAACTCACTGTGCTAATATGTGTAATCTCTTCTGCCATTATTATACAATATTAATGGAAAGTTTAGCATTAATGTGACAATGTTCGAAAACAATCATGACTTGAAAGCTTCATGATGTTTCAGGTAGACAAGGAGAGAACATTATTCAACCCATCGCCCATTATTAGCAAAAATTTACAATGCACGTCCCAGTTTCATTTTCTCATTTAATTCTTCTTGAGGTTCATGCAAGTGTTTGTCTCCACAATGATTCAATTAACCAATGTTAATTAACCAATATTTTTACCAATTTATTACTTGTATAAAATGAAGCCATCTTTTTTAGCAATGCCCAGGCTCTGAAAATAAAACTTTACCAGTTCTTCAAGCCATAAATAACTTCAAAGTAGTTTAACTGATATACTTAAAACATAATTCATTTTAAAGTTATAAGGAAAAGTACTACACATTTCAAATGGGTTCCTGTGATACAGGACAAATGGAAAAATTGCAGGTTATAGGAAAATCTAAGGCTTACCAACTACTCAACATTGATTTGATTTTCCATAGGACTAAAAATTTGAAGAACCATGTTCAGAAGATTGTGTCAAAAATGGGCATAAGCAACCAAAAGAAAGTGCTTTATTGTGGGTGTCCCTTGGAAAAGGTAGAGAATTCCCAGAGAATTACCTAGAAAGGTCATGCTGTGTTTATAATAAACCTCCTCAAATTTAGACTCCTCATGTAGACTTCAAACCCATGTGACAGGATGCTTTTTTGCATTTTATTAATATGTTTGATGTAAACATTTTGAAGAACTGGAATGAATATAAAGACTTGCAATACAATAGGAAAATGTTATAAACCTATGAAGACATGAGCTTAGATAAAGATATTACTGACAGTCTGTTGTTATTTAAATGAGAACCCCCTTCACACTGGTATATATATTTAAATGTTTGGTCTATATTTGGAGGACTGTCTGGAAAGTTTATGTGTGATTTTGTTGAAAAAATTGTATCACTGGTGTGGACATTGAAGATTTCAAACCCCAGGTTAGTGTCTCTCTCTCTCTCTCTCTCTCTCTCTCTCTCTCTCTCTCTCTCTGCCCATTTGCTGCTCCCTTCCTATCAATTAGGATGAGAGCTCTAAGTATTCCATCACTATTTCTGCCTGTCACTGTTCTCACTCCATGAAGATTATAAAATCACCCTCTGAAAATATAAGAAAGTCCCCAAGTAAATGTTTTCTTCTATCAGTTGCTTTGCTCATGGTATGTCTTCACAGCAATGGAACTATAACTAAGGCACATGCCAAAAATTTCAAACATTTTGTAGAGTATACAACAAGAGCAAAAACTAAAAAGCCATTCTACCAATGGACTTACTTGAGTAAAAATAAAATCCCTTTAACACTTCTTTAGTCAATACTTGTGACATACACAATTCCTTAGTATTCAAATACTCTATTTAAGAGGCAAAAGTTCTTCACTATATATGTTGTTGATTGAATGTCTTTCTTATAGTATATGAGCTAACACAGGGAACTCCTTACATCTCTTAGTCCCTGGAAGACTAGTAGCATTCTAGAAGAACAATTAAGGCAGCATTAAAAATAACTATGGATAGTTTAGAAAGTACTCAAGAAAGAAGTAGTAACCAAAATTCTTGCCAGAGCAAAGGTTTTGTTGATGATGTTGCTGGATCCACCCTGGTTATTCTACTGGCATTATTTTAGCTCTTGAATATTTCTTGCTTACTCTTCAGTTTTTAATTTATATTTTCACTATTTCATACATATCAAATCTACTGTGATTACAATCATACTTCCTTACCCATTTTCTTAATTGTGGTCCTCCTGTATTTGTATTTTGTAAGTGATTCAGATCCCTTTTAAAAAATACTGTTTGCTTATTTGTTTGTTTGTTTATGTATTTGTGTGTGTGTATGTGTATATGTATAGGATGTATATTGCGTCACATGTGTGGATGTCAGAGGAAAACTTTCTGGATTCTGTTGTCTTCGTCATGTGAGACCCAGTGATACAACTCATGTTGTCAATTTTGGCAACAAGTGCCTTTAATCATGCAGCTATCTTATCACTCCTCAATGTTCTTTTAATATATGTGTTGTTTGTTTTGTTTTGTTTTGTTTTGTTTTAATCATTAAGTAAGCAAGTCTGTGTTGCTGCATATGCAAGCTGTACTGATTCTGGAAATACATTTTTAAGGTTTATGAATCTGACAATATAATGATCAAGGGATACAGAATGTTACTTTCCTGTGAATTAATAGCATTGAAAGTAAGAACTTAAAATCAGCTCTATGAGAGTAATTACTAGGATAAAGACAGCTTTGTATATACAAAGTCTATAAATGACTGGGCTTCTGTCAATAGGCAGAAAGTAGCACGCATAAACTATATGTGTTCCTGGCATATATAACATACCAACAAAAAAGCCAATATGGAATTATGGCTTTTGATGCACCATCACCACAAGATTGATAGCAATCTAGTAGAAAAATAACATTTTTGTAATCAGAAATGAATTGATATTACAAATGAATTATTTGTGAATTCATAAATATGTAACTGTATAATCTTAACAGAGATTACTAATATTGCATTGGAAATTTTATTAAACATTATTGAATAGAAGAAAAGTTTGAGACACAATTGAGGACAAAATGGCTAAGAAGTAACACACAGAGTAGATTTCAGCCTTCTATGCAAACCTGACAACACAGAGATGTATAAATGCATAAATAAACAAATAAATAATAAAAGATATTAAAAAGAAGATACTGCTTTGTGATTAGAAAAGACACTAACAAGCAATTACTTTCAAAAGGGAAGCAACAGGAATTTATAAACTTTAGCTGACCACATTGAAAATAATTCAAAAGATTTAATATATAATATCAGGATATAAAAATTTATTTAAAATGGAAAAGTGAAAAAAACAACAATGGAGATGAAAGGGTAATTAATAATGACAGAGTTTCCATGCTCTTTAAGCTAGGGTGGTGAAGATGAAATGCACAGAAGTGAAATCTTTCCCGTTGCAGTAGAAGAAATTGCAGATTAAAAAGGAGTTAATTAAGCAACTTTTTGAAAGAGAGGACCATGATACAAATATTAGTTCTGTCAGTCTTTATATTACTTTGATTAAAATTATTTCACTTCGTTGAGCCTTAGTTTGTATGTTTTTATATTTATAGATGAGATGACTCACATAGGGATAGTACTGAGCAAAGAATGCTCCTTGTAAATGTTTCTCTTAATTACTGAATATCATGTACTCTGAAAGAGGAAAGGTCTTATAGTCTGTATAGGGAACTTGTAAGATAGCTAAGATAGCTAAGAGAAAGTCTTGTTCTTTCAGAGTTCTGTTCTCAGCATTCCCCTGTGAACTAATTGGGTTTTATTATTTATATATAGTGTGGAATCTATTTCTTTCATCTTATCTTTAGTGTCTTTATATGAACAAGTAAGATTGTCAGGAGGTTAGTCTGATATTGCTAGGGTTGAAGGATATTAAGAAAGGACTCTTCCCTTTGGACTCTACCTCTTGGTTCCATGGTAGCACTAGGAATAAAAGTATCTCCTTAAGATTCAAATTACCAAACCAATTTTGACCTTTATTGTTATATATATAATTTCCTGAAGAGGAAGGTAAGAAGAGTCAAGAGAAGTAAGGGCACATATGTTCTTATAACAACCTTGGAGCAAATGGTGGATACAAAATTGAAAGAGGCTTTCTCTTTCAAATACAGTTGGGCAGATTTTTACTTGAAGTCATAGGCTTTGCCACCTGTGATCAGTAATAGAGAAGTATGTATGAAAAGCTAAGTAGAGAGATATGAAGAGGAAACAAAGACCAAAGGGCTAAACATATACTGAATTCATACATGGAGTCCATGAGGTTCTCGATATGAAGTCATGAAAGTCAGCAGAGGATGGAGAAATTCAGAAACTATATTATTTGGTTGTATTGGTTGTTTCCTCACTCATTTCTTTCCAAGTGAATACCCTTTAAGTAGTTTCTCAATCAGACAGCAGGAAAATGAACTTTCTTCATAGAATTGGGCAACATTTCATTTTTGTGTTTGTTTGTTTTTTAATCAGAACTTAGAATCACTCACATTGTGACATAGATATTCTTGCCTACTGAAAATTGGAACTGGATAGAGTAATGAGTGAGAGAAGTCTTTGAAAAAAAAAAGACATGAGGTCAGAGTAATTCTGGAATAATGAACCTTTTCCTACATGACTTAAAACTGACTCTGAATTTAGAATATGTAGTGCAATTCATTCTTAAAGTGTAAAATCTAGTAGGAAGCTTAAATATACAACTAGTTTATTTCAAAGTAGCAAACAATTACGGAGGTAAAAAATGATTTAAATTACCATAGGAAACACTGGAGGTGTCTGGGCCTTGCAGCCTCTTCTCTTCTCTTCTCTTCTCTTCTCTTCTCTTCTCTTCTCTTCTCTTCTCTTCTCTTCTCTTCTCTTCTCTTCTCTTCTCTTCTCTTCTCTTCTCTTCTCCTCTCCTCTCCTCTCCTCTCCTCTCCTCTCCTCTCCTCTCCTCTTCTCTCCTCTTCCCTCTTCTCCTTTTCCCTTTCCTTTTCCTTTCTCCTCCTCCTCCTCCTCCTCCTCCTCCTCCTCCTCCTCCTCCTCCTCCTCCTCCTCCTCCTCCTCTTCTTCTCTCTTTTGTTTGTTTTTCTTTTTGTAACATGGTCTCATGTATTCCAGTCTGGCCTCAGAGTAGCAACATAGCAGAAAATAACCTCAAACTCCAGAGCTTCCTATCTTTCCCTCTCATATATCAAATCAAGCTGAGGGTTCCTCTTAAGAGTATTTCTTAGTTACTTAGAACTCTATTACTGCTTGCTGTATATTTCTTGTTAAAAACATCCTTAAAATTTGTATAATATGACTTAGAAAAGGAGCTGTCTAACATGTATTTGATATGTGAATGATAGGGTGGAAGCACCCATTTTCAGTTGTTTTACCATTGACCAATATTAGATTTACCAAAGGTCTTTGGGAGACTGATCTACTGATCTAAACAACAACAAGGAAAAGAAAGAAGGGGTGGAAGAAAAAAGAAAGAAAGAAAGAAAGAAAGAAAGAAAGAAAGAAAGAAAGAAAGAAAGAAAGAAAGAAAGAAAGAAAGAAAGAGAAAAAAGAAAAGAAACTATTGACCAATTAATTAGAGTCCCATGGTAGCAGAGACAGTTTGAATAATTCAGGTGATTTGGGAACATTGTAAATTAGTATTGGTTGTCCCCAATTCTTTTAATTCATGTTTAGTTCTTCATTTCATTTTGTCTGAAAGAACATTTATTGTTGTAAGATGAATTATTTTCTCAAATCACATTTAGAAAGCAATTCTTAATGCAGTCAAGACAGCTAAAAGAAAAGAACTCTCCAGTACAATATTCTTTTCATAATGAATAAGCTGGAAAAGATTCTATTGTACAATAACTAAACTTAGAAATATGGCATGGACAATAGAGTTTATTTTTAGTTAGTTTGGAAGCCCTATAAGACCACATGAACATTCTTAGCATGAGGCTTGTCTCTAGCAATCATGGTCAATTTAAGGTATAAAACACTCTTGTTTTAGTTAAAAAAATAAGTTAGTCTACTAAGCAATATCTTAAAATATAACTTATAGTAATAATTTAGAAGGTATGGTTTAGGTATAATCTTTAAAATGTGAATATATGAGATAAGAAGAACATCACAGAGGCTACATGAACTGATTAAGTTTCTACATATTAACACAGCCCTGAATTTCAATCAAATCACTGTAAATGGAGTATTCCCCTACTCAATTTTCAGAACTCAGTACATCCATAAATATTTGTTACAGAACAGTTTATAGGAATAAAATTTCAGTGACAAGGACTTATACTTTCTGGATATGTGAACACAAAAGTTTATGTGTCTATCCAGCCCCCTGTCCTATCTGCATAAGCATTACTAGAAGATCTAAGAATCAATTCTTCAACTCCAAAAATTTGAGTACTTTGGCTATATGCAGAAAAAGCGGTTTTTGAATGTGGATTTTATTTAACATTTGCATTCCTGACATTATATTCTAGCACTAAATTCTTGCAAACGGTTTTAGAATTCAGTCCATTGCACCTACTACATTTGTACTGAAGGTCTCCTACTTAATCTTGATTGCTCTGTTCAGTTGTTTAGGCTCCTCAAAGGAATTAGTTGGCTTTTATCACTCAGTTGCAGACAGAAGCTAAAGCAGTGACTTCAGAAACCAGGATTTTGGCAAAAAAAGAGAATTGCCTGGGGTAAGGAAACTCAGGATATTTCAACACCTAGAGTGTTTTGACAATGGCTCAAATTGTCATGGAAAACTGATTAGGAAACATTGCCCAAATCATACGCTTTCAATAAATTCACGGTGAAACTGGCTTGTCAAACTCTGCTTAGTAGGAATAGGTAAATTGCTAAAGGGATTTATTTTTCTTCTGAAAGACTGAATGGTAATTATCATGTGAATATATCTTCCTCAGATTTTGTAGTTTTATAGCCAAGGATGATAAACAGCCACAATTAGCATCTCGATTGTTCTCACACATTCAAAACACTTAGCAGATACTAACTAGAACCTAGGAATTCTGGTGTGCAGTATCACTGGGATTGCTCTGACTAGACTACATGCAAGGGATTGATACTTGATATCTGTCCAATAGCTTTTTTTGAATATTTAGCAGGTTGCTCACATCCCAGGAAAGATTGCCATTAATGACACTGATTAGTGTTGTAACTGATCTTCTTAGGTTGACAGCTAAAATTGACTCGATCATATCTACTATCTTCTTTCTCCAATGTGCCTTTCTGTAAGCCCAACATGGGAGAAGGGAAAACACCTCCAAAATTGAAGCTGGGGAAAGGTACACTTTTTCCTAAACACTCATATCTTCTGAAATTCTCACCTTCAACTGCCTGAACATTGCTCTTTCTTACAAATACAACTGTCTTTACGGAAATAAGAAAGCCATTACACAGTACCAGCAGAAGACACATTGAAAGGTTCTAATATGCCTGAGATTTATTTTCTCATACTAAAAAGGCTATAATTTAACATGATTCATGATTTTAGTAGACAGCATATATAGTTAATGCTAAAGGATTTATTCTATGGTCATTTGTAAAGTATCAATGAGACTAAGAAAACTGAAAGGAATCTCAGTTTCTAAAATAATAATTGTTTCAGTCCTGCATCTTAAAGGTGGCCCAAAGAAGTCTTTATTGATTGAGGGAACCAGGTGATTATCAGAAGATGATCATTTCTTTTCCAGGGTGAATCCTTGCCCTCGTGGATAATTGCCTTCATGTTTCAAGAAAAGGGTGGTCTACCTCGCAAGGTTCTGCTGTTCCTAGAATCCAGTGAATTGTATATAAGCAGGGAAATGGAGTTCCCTTTTGGACGTTGTTAATCTTGTTCATAAAATAAATAAAAAGCAGACTCAGAATGAAAAAATGTTTTATTAAAACCTTAGATGAACAAGACAGGCAAGCAGCAACTTGGAGGAGGGAGCTGAATAAGAAAGAACGTTTTTCTCATACAGATCTTTCACTTGCTTGGTTAGAGTCACACCAAGATACTTCATGTTGTTCGTGACTATTGTGAAGTTTTCTCTAATGTCTTTCTCAGCCTGTTTATCCTTCGAGTATAGGAAGGCTACTGATTTGTTTGAGTTAATTTTATATCCGGCCACTTTGCTAAAGAGAAGTTTTGGGCACTTTTTATCCAAAAACCAATAGCAACAATCTCAATAGAAGAAAAAAATCCTGATTACTGAGATCTTTGATGGGAAGAAAGGTGGCTTAAATTGCTTCTTTTGAGTTAGGGCTCACCAAAGTAGGCAGATTCAGCCTTAAAAGATTAGCAAACAGCTATATAGGGGTAGGAGATTCAAAGAGTGAGGAGGATGGAGAAAGCATGGTAATCCTTTCTCAGAATTTAAATACCACATGTAAAAAGAAAGTACCATAACCCCCCCCCTTTAATATTTAAAATTCTATATGAGAGGAAGGAGGAGATAGCAGAGTACTCTGGAGACCCATGAAGGGGAGAACCATGCTACAGCATGTCTTTTTTTTTTCTTTTTGGACATAAATTACAAATTTTTGCTTAATGGATCAGTGTGGCTTTTCTTATAGTTAAAAGTTACTTCTTTTTGTTTAATCTACTCTGTAAAATGACTTTTGGTGAACAGAATGGGATCTGAGTTAGATGTCAGATGGCAGCTGAAGACTCACTTTCTAAACTCCCAAGAAGATTATGCTGTTAACCTGGACAGGAACAATGACACCTCCAACCCACAGGAAAGATAAAAATTTGTTCTAGAAAACTTGGAAAATAAAATAAAATCGACATAAGCATGTAAGCCAACAAAATATCCCCTTGCCATGGTTCACTCTCACTCTACAGAATTTTCTTCTCCAAGGATCCCTTTAGCTATCACCTACTCTCAACCCTTCAGAGAATTATACTTCACACTGTAATCAACTCGGTCTTCTCTACTACATTCTCTATCACCGCAATTCTTTCTGTGGATAAGACAAAATCTTGAAAAGGGCAGAGCAAGGTGCTGGTAAAAAGATTTGCAAACAGTTCTTTCTGATTCCTCAGCCTACACTCATAACTACCATGCATATTGCCTCAGAGGAGGGTCTTGTTGGCCATCAGGGGGAGGAGAGGCCCCAGTAAAGGGGAATGTCAAGGTGGGAATACGTGGGCGGGCAGGTGGGTGGGAGGTGGAATTCCCTCATAGAGGTGGGGGAGAGGGAGGGGATAGGTGGTTTCCAAAGAGGAGACCTAGAAAGGGGGAAACATTAGAAATGGAAATAAAGTATCAAAAGATGAAAAAATAAAAAATTAATTAATTAATAAAGAAAGAAAGAAAGAAAGAAAGAAAGAAAGAAAGAAAGAAAGAAAGAAAGAAAGAAAGAGTAGATCTGTTCAAGTTTGACTTAGAGGACACAGTTAGAACTTTTTAGCATTGGAAATGGAAGACTTTTTGTGTAAGTGCGAATACCCAGTTTGAGATTTTTTTACCACTCTGTCACAAGTAAAAGGGAGAATCATTTTAGCTATTCACTAGAAGAGACTATTTTAGAGATATGAGAACAAAGGATAAATATTACAATCAAGCAGATACTGACTAAATTCAGAAAACAAAGCAAAGCAAAAGTTAACTAATGTCTTTTCAATGGACAAGCCTGCCAAAAGATGACAAAGCTCAAAAATATAAAACAACACTTCATTAAAGATATTAGAAACAATGTAAGCCACCTTTCTTCCCTTTGAAGATCTCAGTAATCAGGATTTTCGCTTCTATTGAGATTGTTGCTATTGGTTTTTGGATAAAAAGTGGCCAAAACTTCTCTTGAGCAAAGTGGCCGGATATAAAATTAACTCAAACAAATCAGTAGCCTTCCTATACTCAAAGGACAAACAGGCTGAGAAAGAAATTAGGGAAATGACACCCTTCAAAATTGTCACAAACAATATAAAGTATCTTGGTGTGACTCTAACCAAGCAAGTGAAAGATCTGTATGACAAGAACTTCAAGTCTATGAAGAAAGAAATTGAAGAAGACCTCAGAAGGTAGAAAGATCTCCAATGTTCATGGATTGGGAGGATTAATATAGTAAAAATGGCCATCCTGCCAAAAGCAATCTACAGATTCAATGAAATCCCCATCAAAATTCCAACTCAATTCTTCATAGACTTAGAAAGAGCAATTCTCAAATTCATTTGGAACAACAAAAAACCCAGGATAGCAAAAGCTATTTTCAACAACAAAAGAAATTCTGGGGGAATCAGCATTCCTGCCTGACCTCAAGCTGTACTACAGAGCAGTAGTAATAAAAACTGCATGGTGTTGGTACAGTGACAGGCAGGTAGATCAATGGAATAGAATTGAGGACCCAGAAATGAACTCACACACTTACAGTCACTTGATTTTCTACAAATGAGCTAAAACTACCCAGTGGAAAAAAGACAGCATTTTCAACAAATGGTGCTGGTTCAACTGGCAGTCTACATGTAGAAGAAGGCGAATTGATCCATTCCTATCTCCCTGTACAAAGCTCAAGTCCAAGTGGATCAAGGACTGCCACATAAAACCAGATACATTGAATCTAATAGAAGAGAAAGTGGGGAAAACGCTCGAACACCTGGGTACAGGGGAAAAGTTCCTGAACAGAACACCAGGGGCTTATGCTCTAAGATCAAGAATCGACAAATGGGACCTCATGAAATTGCTAAGCTTCTGTAAGGCAAAGGACACTGTCAATAGGACAAAACAGCAACCAACAGATTGGGAAAAGATCTTAACCAATCCTACATCCGATAGAGGGCTAATATTCAATATATACAAAGAACTCAAGAAGTTAGACTCCAGAAAACCAAATAATC
>CM052722.1:69047653-69081826 GCA_028551405.1 Uromys caudimaculatus
GTCACAAAAGAACGAACGTGGTATGTACTCACTAATAAGTGGATATTAGCCCAAAAGTTCAGAATGTCCAAGTTTCACTTTACAGTTACTGTTGGACTGAGAGTGAGGTCCCAGATGGAGGAGGTGGAGAAGGGACTGAAGGAGCTGAGGGAGTTTGCAGCCCCATGGAGGGAGCAACAGTGTCAACCGCCCTGACCCCCCCCCCCCCAGTCCTCCTGGAGGCTGGACCACTAACCAAAAATAAACATCCAGGGACCCATGGCTCGCACCACACATGTGGCAGAGGAGGGCCTTGTTTGCCATTAGCGGGAGGAGAGGCCCTTGGGCCTGAGGGTGTTAGAGGCCCCAGTAAAGGGGAATGTCAAAGTGGGAATATGGGAGTGGGTGGGCGGGTGGGTGGGACGTAGAATACCCTCATAGAGGCTGGGGAGGGGGAGGGGATATGCGGTTTCCAAAGAGGAGACCTGGAAAGGGGGAAACATTGGAAATGTAAATAAAGTATCAAAAAATAGATAAATAATTTTTTAAAAAAAGAAAAAAAAGTGGCCAAAACAACAGTGACATTCTTGAATACTTCCCAACATGACATGACTGTTTCAAGCTTCATTTCACAGCATCTGTGGCTGTATTCACAAGTTCAAGCTGATCAGTGTTCCAGCATGGATGGGGAAGGGACACCACTCCCATCAGAGGAGGAGCTATTGTAGGGAAGGGGAGTGGTTGCTAATAGGTTGATCACTCCCAGGTGAATGGCCAGGGGCCTATGTGCATATGGACAACAGTAATTGGACTCAGGTTGTTAATCTCTCTGTCTCTTTGTCTCTGTCTCTCTGTCTCTGTCTCTGTCTCTGTCTCTGTCTCTCTCTCTCTCTCTCTCTCTCTCTCACACACACACACACACACACACACACACACTAAACGAAAACAAGAATTAAACATGGGATGGATTTGAGGTGGGAGACATTGAAGGAAGTGGTAGGGAGGTAGTAGTGGATGGATGTGATCAATATCTATATGAATGATATCAACATGAATCTTTGAAAGAATGACAAACTTTAGTAAAATATGTTTCTAAAATGATATTTCTGATTTTAATAAAATGTTGTAGAGCACAGATAGACAATTAGAATTTTGAAAATACTGTGGCTTCATGTCAGCTTTCAAAAGGTTACTGTTAGAAGTTTTGCAAAACAGGTCATGCCTGTAATCTTGTAAGTTTGCATTCAGAAGGGTAACCATGTATTCAAGACCAGTTAGTGCCACAGAGCAGACCTCTCTTTCAAAGAACAACAACAAATAACATGTTTGTGGCTTACCCTAGTCTATGAATGCATTTGAATGGTTTCCCTACTTTCAAATTTACCTAGTGATTTTGTAATTTACAGTGTAGCATAGCTACATATTTAATATGAGATATGATTTTCAATGATAGTAAACATTTAAATTTCAGGTTTTGGTATAAACAGCAAAATATATCACAACTCTGTTATGTCCATTTTCTTTTATTTCTGCCATTTTATGTTTTGGTACCAGAGAGTATGTCTAAAAGAAGGCTCAACATTCCTTCTTTTCCTAGCTTAACGGGGTTGCAGTTAGGACTAAGAGAAAAGAATTAGGGAGTATGGTTATTTTACTGCCTATACTTGAGACTTTCTTCATCCAAACTATATTCTTTCAATCATACTTTGAAAAAGTATATTAAGTGATCTGAATATTGAGATTCAGGAAACTAAGGACGGACTCAATAGCTTCAGATTCAATCACTTGCACTACATAATGGCTCTCAATTGTTTGTAACACCAGTTTCAGGGTTTTCAAGGATATCTTTTGTTCCATTCGGAGGATACTGGATGCATGTGATGCACAGAAGAATTTACAGGCAACACACACAGACCAATGAAATTTAAAAAGAAAGAACGAATCCATTCAGTTTAATCAATAGGATATGTTTTTTTAATGCAAACAATTGATGCCAATGATTTGTATCAATGTACCACGTTTACATAAATTTCTAATAATGATGTAATCTCAGTATGGAATATATATGAACTCCTTGTGTTACTCTCATAATTTTTCTGTAATTATAAAATTAATTTTCATGCCACTAAAACAGATCTTTTTGGGGAAAAAAATTGCATGGAGTCTAGCTCCATTCTTTAAGGTACTTAATCTTGTATGAAATTTAGGTTTTACTCTCAGCTGGAGATGGAACACTTTCCTATCCTTGCCTCAACAAAAGAGATATCACATTAAGTAAGGGATTGTGTATGTGGTTAAGTAGCTCAGTGCCATATGCACATGGTTTTTTGTTTGTTTGTTTGTTTGTTTTTGGTTTTTGGTTTTTTGCCTTAGAGCACAGTGCTTGAGACAGGGAGAAGAAGAATTAGTGATGAAGGTATTTTGTTTTTGTCCTCCCCTTATATAAGCACACCAAGAATGCTTAATCTGATCATCACAAACAAGTATAGGGGAGAGAGGCAGAAGCCCTAGAAGAACTTGAATTGCTTGCCAGCAATCTGGGGCTCCCAGCCTCAGACATCAGTTATATTGGCCATCTAAACTGACCCAGAAAATTTTTGATTAGGCATAAAAGGTGACAGCTTTAGAAAAGTCACTATAGTTATGCCCAAATCTACACAGGAAGTCATTCTTGTTATCAATTGTCATGAATAGGTCTGGCTACTCTTCTTAAAGATTGTGAACATTACAATGAAAGCAAGCATTTTGCTTTTCAATTCTGGTGAAAGACTTTCATACTCAAAATGAATCTTTTCTAAAGGGGAACAACTCACCTATTCAGGCTTAAAGATGGACCCCAGAAAGAAGGTCAAGAAAAATCCCATGTTTCCAGAATGATTTTAAAGATGGCGATTTCCTTTTGGCTGTCCTTAAAATACACAACTTCTCCCACAGGTAAATTCTTCCCGATAATGGGACAGTCTTCACAGAAGAATGAAGAGGTTTTGAATAAAATACAAATGGTTAAAAAGGAAGAAAGTAGGACAGTGAAGGCTATTTTAGCAGAGATGAAATCAGAAGCGAGACTATTTTGTTGGCAGGCAGATACAATTAAGATGGGCATATGGAGAAACACACTATCCACCATATTCTATTGTATGTCTTTGTATGACTCCGAGGCAGATGAAAAGATTAAAGGAACTGGCCTGAGTAACTATAGCAAATGTTTGTTTTACATTTCCAAGACAAGCCCTGACTGAATGCAATGCTCAGGGATCTTTATAGTGTTCTGTATCCAACCCTTTTCTTGAGCAGGTAGGTAATTTTTATGCTGCTGCCCAAATGATTGATATCTTGCTTCTGGAATAAGGGGAGGATGAGCAGACAGAGAGGCGGCACTGCACCAATACTGTAGATCATTTGTGTAGATGCAGAAAGCAGAAACTTGAGAGCATGCAATTTACCAATAAAACAAATGAATTGATAGACATTTTGAGGTTGACTCCAAGAAAGGAGAATGAAAATAGGATGCTCATAAAATTCTTATCTAAATATATTACAGGATTTTTTAGAAAGGTACCTTATAAGTAAAAGAAATAAAAAGTTATTTGCTAAGCTAGGCACTTGGGCTCTAGCAGAGAGATGCAAGCAAAAGAATATTCGACAAATTCTAGTCTTGGAAAGTAAATGTATCAAGACTTATAATGTAAATTTTAGGTAACCTATAAAACCTGTGTTTACTAAGAGATGTCCTGCTAAGAAAATATTTAAACACCAAACCCTTTGCCCGGAAAAAATTATTATTAAGAATCTTCTCTACAGAAATTTTTGTGAACACTACAGAAAGATACCTGTAGAAGGTTCACTTTTACTTTATAATAGCAAAAGTATAGAAACCACCTACATGCTCATAAACAAATATATGTTTAAAATTATTATGGAAAATCATTCTATGATATTCCAGTAGATATTTACAAAATAACAACAAAAATATTGCTAATATATAATGGATGCTGTATTACATAGTATATGTATAAAATTGTATCATCAATTGCATCCATGATGAAAGCAATTAATGCCATACTATATGCATCATGTTTTGTGAGTTGCATGTGTGTGAGTGTGTGTGAAAAACACACCAAATCATACATTTGTATGAGTGCATAATATCACATACTATCTATTGAGTCCTTTTGAGGGGGATGATGAATTACATTGTCTCTTAGTCACAATTGGTTGTCTTCAAATAAAAAATACATTTAAAATATATCTGAAAGATGTTTGGCTTTAGAAGTGAAATTTCCAAGCAAACTCATGTGTTTTAACTCTTACTCATCACTAGTGGTTCTGTTTTTAAAAGGCTGTTTAAACTTTAGGAGGTGCATCCTAGCTTGGGAAAGTGGGTCACTGGCAGGAAGACCTTTCTGTATTACATCCGGCTCTGCTTCTGACCAGTTTTTCTGTTGCATCCTCCTGCTACCATGGTGCGGTCCATTGACATGCTTTTCCTGAAATGATAGTCTATAACTCCTAAAACATTGAACCAAAAACATATTCTTCTACTGTGTTGCTTCTTGACAGGTATTTTATAATAGGGAAAAGAAAACAATCAATACTGGGGTTAACAAGACTAATTATACATGAAGAATTCTTAGTACATAGTAAGGGCTAAATAAATGTTATCTTTTAATGGTTAAAGGACTAAGCAATGTTTCTAGTGTATTAATACTACATGACATCATGGGTCCTCTGACAAGTAGATTTCTTCATTTTTTGAGGAATACACTGAAAGAGAAAGTTGAACCAATGTTTCAAGGCTACATTCAAGTGTTTTTGACAACTCCTCATACTGCTTAATCTGTACACACACACACACACACACACACACACACACACACACACACACACACAAACACACACACACACACACCACACACACACACATACACACATGCACACACACACACACACACACACACACATACACACACACCATGACCACAATTACCACAACCACTACCAGCACCACAATCAACAAATTTGGTTAACCTTAGGTGGGCAGTTGAGTGTAGTAAGGAAACTAACATTTTTTACTTTATATATACTCATAATCATCTGAAGGCTTTTGGAGTTTACTTGTGTGACTGAGATATCAAATAAATGAAGTACCCCAACTATCCTAGTCTTTAACTCATCCCATGTAGTTAGGTCTACATGGCTGTTGTCTTTTGATACTTGTTCAGGTAGAAACTGAACAAGTTCTGCTTATCAAGTCACTCCTTCAGAAGACCTAAATAGCAAGACAGAGAATGGTAAATGATATTTACAATAAAACCAACAGATAAAATATCAGACATTGCAAAGAATTTCTACAAAGCATTTGTGAGGCAGAAAGTAGGAAAATCAATAAAATAGTTGAAATGCTTTTTATAAGGAAAACACATGTCTGCCCAATAAATATATGAAAACATTTCGAAATGCATTCAGACACTAATAGCATAACAAGATGCACACTGAAGACATCATTTTTTTAATTCTTGCATTTTGTTTTATAGAGTGTCTTTTTTTAATCCAAAGTGCTATTCAGAAAACAGAGTCATATTGCCTTAAAACTGAGAATGCTTTGAAGGATCAAGGTGGATTTAAGTCTTTGCTAATTGTATACCAATGACCTGTGATGTTTAAAATGAACTTCACAGAGGGAACTATCCCACACCAAAGGCAGCAGATAGTCATTTACTTAATATCTATTCTTTTCATATAGATATAGTTCAAAGTTTTCCCTCATATAAAATAAGTTTTGATAAGAAACTTAGACGGACTTTTATGATAACTAGAGTAATTATAATTAAGGTAAACATAGAAAGAATTGGTCACTATTTCTTAGGTGATAGTAGCTCATTGTTACTCCAAAGTAATTTGATATATTTAGTGGAAGAAGGACACTGACATCCAGATACTTTTGGTTAGCTTATGACTTTTGCTTTGCCATGAAATTGCATTTCAAGGTCTCCTTTTTCCCATTGACAGGGTGTGTGAGAAAAGCCTTCCTTCACGCTCACATAACCTTCGCCTTCAAAGCATTTGCCCAGCTTTTATTCTATCACTTCATCTATTTCTAACGTTTGCCATGGCTTTTTCCATAGTAAGAACGTAACTTATAACTAATGTCCCTGAAATCCCATGAGTGCCAAATGCCTGATAATAAAAAAGGAAATTCTGATATTTTATACCTCCCTGACACAATGACTGACAGAAAGTAAGTGCTAGAAGAAATGCTGGCTGAAGAATTTAATGTAAAGCTCCACAAGTGAATATCAGAACTAGTTCTACCCTGGCTCTGATGCTTAGTAGCTGTGACATCTTGAACAGGTCACTAAAACCTTTTGGTCTTCTATTTCTTAATCAGTAAAATAGAAATAGCATCAAGAGACTTGATGCTGACCTAGATTTTCAATATAAGAAACCACAGATGGTACCCAGTATCAAAATGGAATAAAAATCATAGAAAAGATCAGATATGTTGAAAATTATTTTAAAAAATTAAAGTCAAAGTTTCATGAAATAAATGCTAGCTGAGAAGAGGAACATTGGAAGCTTATATAATAATAATAATAATAATAATAATAATAATAATAATAATAGTAATAATAATAATAATAACAACAACAACAACAACAAGAAAATGTTCCAGAGAAGAAAAGATATACTTTCATAGATTTCAAGAGAAACATATCATTTGACTCCTTAATAAAATAAATTCTTTTGTAATCTATTTTAATACTACAGCTGGGATATATTTTGGCTTTGACACATTCAGTCAATTTCTAATCCAAGCATCGAATCACCTGTAATTGGCAAATAGTCATAAACTCATGGAAATTTTTAAAGGGGAAAGTAGTTAATAACAGTTATTGGTTGGAATTTAAAGAACTAGCTCTGCTGTATGAGCATCAGCCACTTTTTCAGAGGACCAGGTTTGATTCATAGAACTCATACAATAGTTCAAAAATATCCAGTTCTAGAGTATGCACCACAATCTTCATGCTTCTTTTTAGTACCAGATACCCACAGAGTACATAGACATATACTATCTCACACAAGTACACACACACACACACACACACACACACACACACACACACACACACACAATGTGCTTATGTTTTGAAAATTTGTGCATGAGCTTCAAATATGTAGGAAGACTTGGAGGAAACAACAGCTATTATTGGCTAAAAGCATTGCGTTGCCTAAGGAAATATCATTCACAGAGGAGTTTAATAAATAAAAATACTTATACTAAGTTAGAGAGAGTTGGACAAGGATAGTAGCCAGTTCATTGGAAGAGCATTATGTCAACGTCAGGAGTAAAGTAAATGACTAAGAGAATGAGACTCAGAGAATCTCCTTTTACCTTTAGGCTTGATTATAGTTAAGGTGAACTCATAGCTCTTCCCTTCTGCTTGATGCTTTCTAGTTTATGATGTCAATATTACTCCAAACTTGTACAGTCAAAAGTCTATATTACAAAAATGCAATATGGTAGCCACAAAATGACCTTTTTTTGAGAAAAGCAATCTTAAAGATCAAGTGTAAGACTTCCTGAAGCAATATGATTATTGGTATTATTTGCAGTGTTATGTCAAGATTGTTGTACAAGCACAAAAGAGAAACAGTAATCATAGGACAGAAGCATAGCCTTGGATATGGGAAACAAGATTCAAAGGAAAGCCATGTGAGATAAAATAAAAACTGTAGTTTTTATCCAAAACAAAGCAGAAAATTATAAAATCAAAGAAGGCTTCCTCTCAGTTCTAGACAAAATACACCATGATGGGATGTGATCTAATTTAGGGTTCATAATTCAAGATTCCTATGTTTCTGAGATGTTCATGAATAACATATTTGTTACACTATTTCTAAAGGATGCTGATAGTGAATGATGTAGAATTCAAAGGAAAAGCAAAAAATAGAAAGGTTTTGCACTGAAAAGATTAAAGCAAGCAAATAGACTCAGTTTACATAAAAGCAACAAAAGTACTCATTAAATTTGATGAAACTGCAATTTTTTCTAAATCATATTTGTGTTTCAAAGGATTCAAATAAGATGGCTAAATCTAGGGTAATGTGTAAAATTAGTAGCTCTGAATGAAGAAAAATCAGCATCTATCATATTATTTTTATTAATTCATGAATTATGTCTGGTTTTACATAGTAAGATAAACAGACAACAAAGTAACAATCTAAAATGTTAAATGTGAATAGAAATTTATTAGAAGTAAATGCTTGTTTTCTGTATATTATTGTTCTATAAACAATATAAACTCTATACTAAGTTTACAATATGCTATGTGATAGATAGATATCAAAGCCAAGAACAACAGAGGTGAGAATAAAAAGGAATATATATATATATATATATATATATATATATATATATATATATATATATATATATATATGTTTGTTAACAATAATTAATGAAGGCCCAAATAACTCCATTTTCAGAATGACAGGAAGAGAAACAAAGAATGATAAAGGAGTTGCCATTTGCTTAACAAAATTCCCCCAAAATAATTGAAGTAGGATAATAATGAGATCTTTTTTCATTTTCTACATTTGATAAAGTTCCTGAAACACCAGGATGATTAACAAACTGATGAAGAAAATAATTCAAAATCCATCTGTATTTTAAGTTAAATTTCTTTTTCGTATTGAAATTTTGATTGAATTATGAATGTTGGTTTACATTTAAAAAGTTTGAAAATATGAACTAAAGACATATAGTTAGATTGCAATAATTTGTAGAGTATTTTTATGATCTATTAATCTTTCTTATGTTAAAGTTTTATATTGTACAGGTGAATCTTCAGAGATAAGAATGACAAACATTAAGATATTGTCTATAGTTTATAGCATATTTTTATAAACTATATTAATGAAATACTATAATTTATATTCAAAGAATATCCTTCTGTACTTTTAATTTCACTTAAAAAATAATTATATACTATCTCACACGATGGAAGGAGGAAGATGGCATTAGAATGGTTCATTGCAGGAGGAAGGTAAGGACCCTCAGGTGCCAATGGGAAGGAGAAATGTCCACTCTAGCCGGTCTTCACCACCAACAAAGTACAAATGAAGAAAAGACTTCCATAACTGCAGTTACATAAGTTCTAAATAGAGGGTTAGTCATAGCAATCATTCCTTCATATTGGGCCCATGTTCTTCAGAGACCAAAATAAATTCTAGTTACTTTATTAAAATTATTTTCCAAATAGCTATATAAAATGAGATTACATATTCCTTTTACTTCTCTGATCTTTGTCATTAAGCTTTTGAACTCTCAATAAACTACAATGCATCTATTTAGGAGTTAGGCTTGGATGCACTACAGTATATAAGTCTTCCTCTAAAATATGAATAAAAATGCTCTTAACTTTCTATGTAAAACTGAATGCTGAAGTATGTATACAATCGCCTTGAATGTGAGAATCAATAGAAACATGGGGACACACACACATATTGTATATATGTAATATATCTTATATATAAAATATACATATATGTAAAAATATGAGAAAAGTAGGTTCATGGTCTGTGCTGTCACCAGAAACCATGTGGAAGTCTATGATCTATGCTCCATTGTCTGTAAAGGGCAAGGAAGCCACATTTTAGTGGTATTGATGACTTTAGAACTATGGTTAAGAAATACAGAAGGCTTCATTGATAACCCCTATCCCCACCCCACTCCACCCCCTACCAAACAAAAGCAAGCGCCTGTACAGGAAGCCATGGAAGATACCTCTTTAAAATTGTGATAAAGATGCTGAAGTATAGATCTCCACAACTGATGGCTTCTGTCAGGGGTGAAGGTGGGGAGGAATTCAGTTTTCTTTAAGAGGATGGCCCCTGGAAGTTTGTCTATGCTACTACTGGACTCCTCCTCCTCCTCCTCCTCCTCCTCCTCCTCCTCCTCCTCCTCCTCCCCCTCCTCCTCCTCCCTCTCCTCCTCCTCCTCCTCCTCCTCCTCTTCCTCCTTCTTCTTAGGGGTGGTGGGGAGGAGTCACCAGGGAGGGGTTAGACCTGAAAGTGTAGGAAAGTGTATGTGATCAGGTTACATGGTATGAAATTCCCAAATAATCAATAAAATATTATGTTAGAAAAAATTTGTGAAAAGTACACTTTGTCCACATCTCCATCATTTACATGCATATTATTATATATAACATGTTACTTTACTATATGTTCGGATAGTGCAGAATTATTCTTTTTCATTTCAAGCTTTGAATTCTCTAACAGCCTTATAAACATGTAAAACTTAGGACAAGTTTTATATGTTTATGCAGATATGGATTTGACATTATGGACTGCTGTTTTGCATCCTTTGCCCATGTTTGGAATCACTTACATTGATAATTCAGATTTTTCAAGTCTATTATGTTAATTGACTTCATATAAGCATGGTTTTTGTACATATATTCTTAGAAACATATATTTTGCTATATCCATTATTTCTTTTATTTGCTTCTGGGTTTCATCTTGAGTAATTTTCTTCATTCCTTATATTATACAAGTTCAGCAACAGATTAAATTCTAAGACCTGTATGTTGTGTCACACTTAAATATTTAATGGGATTTAAACATGTTTAAAATATACAGGATGGTAAAATTCCAGTATTTTCTAAAAACCAACTCATATAATTCATTTTGTTTAGAGGAATTTTATTAAGAATTCTGAGAACTCTTAAATATGTCTTCTCTCAAATATATTAGTTTTTATTTTATCAAATTTTTTCACCAGAAGCAAAATTGTTCCTTTTATCAGAACAACTAAAGGGCCTCAGTCTCCCCATGCAAGTAGGGACTTTACACAAATTACACAAGGGGCTTGGGGATTTTGTTCTATAGGAAAGAGGGAACTTGGGTGGATGAAAGATTCCATCTGCAGGTCAGTTCCATTGCAGTCTTACAGTGGTAGATACAGCAGGGTTTGATGTGCAGATAGGTTGTTATTAGTCAAGCCACTTTTTCCTCTCCAGAGTTGCTTTATGAACATTAACCTATCAGTGAGAATCAGCTGTTTGTTTTTGTTAAATTTTCCATCACACACACACACACACACACACACACACACACACACACATACATATCATATAATATATGATTGTATTTTTGTATTTCAGGAGAACCCAAAGGGAAGAGAAATAACTGTGTTTAGGACAACATAGATTTTTAAAGGCAAATAGTAGGGGTTTTCTTTTTGTGTGTGTGTGTGTGGCAAGAACTATCATTCTTCTATAGCTTACCACTAAATGAGAACAGAAGTTATAGAGGGTATAGAGAGTCAAGAAATATGTTCTTTGGCCTCGTGAGTGCACAATCAACAAACTTTGCATGTGGAAATACTCAACTCAAAAGATCTTGTGTTCACAGATCAGCATGACTTGATGGCCACTGGATTCAATCAAGTGATCACGTGTTCACTCTTTCTACCTACTCTTCTGCAGGGTTCCTTTTGCACTGAATGAAGGGATTTGATAGGGTCATCCTCCTTATGCCTGAGTATTTCAGGGTTTCTCACTCTCTACATACTGACTAGCAGAGGGTCCATGCTGCAAGAGGAAGTTTCTCTGATGATCTGATGATAGCCGAGGAAGGCACTAACCTATGAGTAGAGCAGGTTGTCATTAGAAGTTGTTGTATTGATATTTTTTAGAACAGTAGTATTTTGTTTTACTCTATGTCCCTGGATTTTTAGTGTCTGGTTCTTGGTCACCAAAGCAGTGTTGAGTATGGAATGTATCTTGTGGAACAGGCTTTAAGTCAAATCAGATATTAGCTGGTAATTCCCACAAGTTTTATGCCATTATTGCCCTAGAATATCCTGCAGTCAGGCCACCATTTTAGATTAAAGAGATTGTGGCTGGAATGGTGTTTATATTTATTTATCTTTTGGTAGCATGCAGAATACCTGCCT
The DNA here is from genome assembly GCA_028551405.1 of Uromys caudimaculatus. NCBI lineage: Eukaryota > Metazoa > Chordata > Mammalia > Rodentia > Muridae > Uromys > Uromys caudimaculatus. Next base: position 69,059,595 of record CM052722.1, read on the forward strand.
GTACCAAAGACACTATAATTTAGGGGTGAAGGCTCTATGTAGATATGAGCTAGATATCTCCATTTTCTTTTATTTTTTAAATTATTTATTATTTAATTTGTTTTTTACATTCAAATCTTTATCCCCCTCTTGGTCCATCCTCCACCTGTTCCACATCCCACACATCCTACTCCATCTCCAAGAGGATTTCACCACCCCCAGCCCCATCCCCACCCCACCCAACCTCCCAAATCCCGAGGGACCCAAGTCTCTTGAGTGTTAGGTGCATCTCTGAGTGAGTACAGACCTCACTGTCTTCTGCTTTATATGTGTTGGGGGCCTCATATCAACTGGTGTATGCTGCCTTATTGGTGTCTCAGTGTCTGAAAGATCCTAGGGGTCCAGGTTAGTAGAGACAGCTGGTCTTCCCATAGGGTCACCCTTCTCAGTTTTGTCCAGCTTTTTCCTAATTCAACCACAGGGGTCACCAGCTTCTGTCCATTGGTTGGGTGTAAATATCTGCATCTGACTCTTTCAGCTGCTTGTTAGGCCTTTCAGAGGGCAGTCATGATAGGCCCCTGTTTGTAAGCACAGCATAGCATCAGTAATAATGTTAGGCCTTGAGGCATGTCCCTGAGCTAGATCCCAATTTGGGCCTGTCACTGGACCTCCTTTTCCTCAGGCTTTTCTCCATTTTTGTCCCTGCAGTTCTTTCAGATTTAATTCTGGATTAGAGTTTTTGACTATGGGATGGCAACCCCATCCTTCCACTTGATGCCCTGTGTTTCTACTGGAAGTGGACTCTACATGTTCCCTCTCCACACTGCTAGACATTTCATCTAAAGTCCCTCCTTTTGAGTCCTGGGAGTTTCTCACATCCCAGGTCTCTGGTACATTCTATAGGGTCCTCCCACATTTTACCTCCTAAGGTTGTTGTTTCAATTCTTTCTGCTGGCCCTCGGGGCTTCAGTCCTGTTACCCTCCCCCCAATACCTAATCTTGTTCCCCTCCCTGTCACCTACCCTACTAGTTATAAGTTTTACAATCCCATCAAATATTTCTGAAATTTAATTTATTTAGTTAAAATATCAATTTATAAATTTCTCTAATGCTGAACATAATTTACTAATGAAATAATTATAACATGCCACAGGGCTTGTGTTACTATAACATGCAAATAAAAACTATCACAGTTGCTTTATATATATATATGTCTGCAACAACAATCATGGTAGGTTCCCATAAGACTCTCCCCAATTTGTAAATGAATGTTTACTGGCCTAATTTGTGTATTCTCGATTCAGACAACCACAGCTGGTGTGAGTTCATGAAACTGTCAAAGAAAAGAATGACTAGAATAAAAAACTTATGTCTAGTAACTATGAATGTGATTTTGTTAGGAAATAAAATCAGATAAATGTAATAATGATGTGTCATAGATACAATAAGACTGTCCTCACAAGCAAGGGAAAAATTCTAATAATGTATCTAAAAGCATATGTGAATGCAGAGTCAGTGTCTGATAGGATGAGAGTTCTGGCCTCTAAAACTGTGGAATATATATATATATATATATATATATATATATATATTCTCTGTTTTTAAACTATGTGTACATTGATATGGCTGCCATAGGAAACTAATACACACATTTGGCAGAATATTTATAAAGTAAGACTTTGTAAAGGGAAAATATTGTTATTTTCTTATTACAAGTTTCTTATATATTATTTAACCCATTGCTTCAAATTCTACACTACACACTGGCAAGTAATTAAATGAGCTGTTCTGCTTTAAGTTTTAGAGCTGTCAGTCAATGAGTATAACTGTTATTTGCTCACCATGCGATCTGTGTAAAATGCCTAAGGAATTCTGGATATTGACATCATTTTCATTGATCAGTTTTAAAGGACCTGATGGCAAAGTCTTTAAATAGTGATCATTATGGTAATTGGTCCCCAAACAAAGCTACCACAAAGTGTTCATGCTTATAACTGAAATGCTTTATTGGAGAAAAATTTTGAAGGAAGAAAAGAAGCTAAACCTCAAGGTCAAATTCATATCATTGATTTACATAGTAAAGAGAAGGGATCTAGACATAATTTTTAAATTTGTGTTTGGCTGTTGTTTCAATACCGTAAGAAACTGTGCCTCAAAAGGATATAAAAGAAAAAAATCTATGCATTCAAAGGTCCAAACAGTCTCCTAAAAAGTCATCCCTGTTTCTAGTAAGTAACAAATAATATTCTATGACCAATAAATACATTGCTTATTTTCATGGCACACACTACAAATTACTACTAATTTCCAATAAAGGGCAGGCAGATACTAGCAAGTGACTCTAAACTATATAATATTTCCATCTCTCTGTCAGCCCTACAAAGGGAAACAGTGCTTTCTCATCAGGCAAAACCCAGATTGAAGGACCCTTCCTCCATAAATCCTTCCCCATTGACTCCAACGTATATTGATTTCTTTCTCCTCTAATATCCTACTGAGGATGATTTTAATGTATTTTCTTTCCTTCCATTACTGTGAGCCTTCTATTTACTAAGCTTTGTTAAAGAAACATTGCACACATTATATTATTATTATTATTATTCATAAAATGCTTCTAAGACAGGAATTTTAGTAGATGTCCTGCCTCTGGGTAAAAGTCTAAATTATAGCAGATTTCATACTGTGCTACGTCTCTGGGGGGAGTCTAAGTACTATTATTGTTCCCAAAACTTAGAAACATAAGATTCATCTCATCCTGGACTTCTCAGTACCACAGAGGCATGAATGTACTCTTAACAATCATCATATACTCTTCTAGATGTTAAAGAGGCATTGCAAAATAATTACTAAACAGCAAATGAGAAATTGGAAAAGAAGAATGCACCAGCAGAAGAAACATTGCATGGGAAATCACAAGATGCAAATGACACAGTTATCGGCTCTTGAAATATCAATCTCTGAATAATTTTTTCTTTCCTATAATATGCAGGGATCAGAGGACAGGATCGCTTGATAGTTTTTTAAACAGTTCTTATATTGTACTTGATTCCAAGAAGTCCCGGAAAATGTTATTTGGAAACAAAGTGTTATTTACTATAATCAATCTCGTTGGAAAATATTTTATGAACAATCTAAATAATTAGCTCAACAGACGTTTGACCTGTGATAATTGTAGAAAAGCCTGATGAAACAATCAAATATCTTTCAGGCAGAAGTGATGCATGCATCGAACTGTTTAAGTCCATGCCAAAGTAGTGTTTTCAGTATGACTTCCAGTCTCCTTTCTGATCTTTTCTGCACAGTGTAACCAAAGTAATTTTTCTACATTTCCAAAAAATTATACTATAGCTTTCCTGTGCCTTTTGGAAAGCAACCACACCATTAAAGTGGATCTAAGTCTTGTGTGAATCAGACACCTGCTTAAAATTTTAACATCAACTTTCACTATTATGAATTAAAAAAATTTATTATAAGTTTCCATTCAGATGCAAATAGTTTTAATAGACTCCTGAATGAGCTAACTGACTTACTTCTATAGCTGGTGAACAGGCCATTCTTTTGGGCCAGATGAAGGGGATCACTTAACAAATAATAATTTAAAAAATGAAGCAAATGCAACAAGTGACAAGTCAAACAAAGAAACAAAAAAAAAAAAAAAAATAAGGAAAAAATCAATAATCCAAAAACGGTAGCCACATAGATATCTAGCAACTCATGGAGAGATAATGAAAAAGTACTACATTGAATATCATTCAGCCATAAAAGGCAATAAAGTACACTGAAAATGGTATAATATGAATAAACTTATACAAGAGAGGGAGCATAGCATCAGGCAGGCAGGCATGGCATTTGAGCAGTACCTGAGAACTTACATCTTGACTTATAAGCACAAGACCAAAAGAACTAACTGAAAATGATCTGTGTGTTGGAAACCACAATGCCTGCCCCTAGTGACATACCTCCTCCAACCAGGCCATACCTTGAAACCTTTTCAAACAGTTCCACTAACTTGAGTCCAAGTATTTAAATAAATTAAAACTTACTGGGGTCTCTTACTAAAACCACCACATGAATAAAAGAAGCTAGGCACAGAAGAACACTTACTAAATGATTAGAATTATAAAAAATGCCAGTTTTAGTTTCATTTATATGAAATTTCCTTAATTGGTAAGGCGAGATGAGGATGAAAATAGAAAGTAGATCAGTAGCTGTTAAAGAATGGATGAAGGCAGAGTGGGAAGTGCCTGCTGATAGATGTGATATTTCTTTATTGGGTGGTGAAAACATTTCATGTTTGACTTTTAGTGGTAGCTATACAGGTCTGTGAATCTTAAAAGACATTCAGTTATACAATTAAAAGACCAAAATAGTATGGTTTTATTTATTTTTAAATAAAACTGTCAAAATATTTGATTGAAGATTCTTTGGAGTTAATCATGGAAGTAGTAGAAAGGAAGTTGGACATTTACCTTTAATCCCATCAATCAGGAGGCTGAAGCAGGAGGATCGTAAGTTTGATACTGCTTGGGACATTCAACTATACCCTTTCTTATAAACAAACATCCAACAACGACAAAAGAAAACCAAAAGCAAGGGCTAGATGTTGTGATACATGCCTTTAATCCCAGACCTGAGTAAACAGTCAGTTGGATCTCTATGAGTTTGAGGCCAGCCTGGTCTATGTAGAAAGTTCTAGACTAGCCAGATATGAGATCCTAGATCTGACTCCAAGAAAGCAGGAGGGTCACAGGGTGCCAGAAATTTGAAGAGACTTCAACTAGACAAAGGCAAGAAACAAACCAAACCAAACCAACCAACCAAACAAACAAACAAAAAAACAGTTTACTCACTCTGGACAAAAACTTTTAGTCAGTCAGCCTCTGGCAAATCCACAGGTCACATTTAGGTTTGCCTAGACACATATGTAGATTGGAATACAGGCTACATAGAGATAAGCACACAGGTCTGTAGTAGACACACTTGGGTAAGCTGGTGAAGGCAGAAGCAAAAGACCAAGACCTACGATCTCAAGTACATATTTACACAGAATCATATAAAAGTGGCATTCTGCCTAAACCAGTTATGCAAAAGATTAGATCACTATTTACTTTAGGTTTCCCAAGACATCCAATGTCAACAATTTTGTGCTGATGCATGGCCCCCTTCATTAATGTCAGCCATGTTTTAATTGGCTCACTCCATAAAAATGTTTACATAAGTGAATCTACAATCACATGAATGGGCCTCTGAGCATGGATGTGGGAGATTTTCTGATTGTTTCACTTGTGGTGGCAAGAACCATCTTGATTGTTGGTAAAATAGTTCTCTCCGCAGGGCATCCTGGACTGTATAAGATGGAGAGACTGAGCTGAACATTAGGAAGCACCCATTGTTCTTAGAGTGTGTTGTGATCAGCTGCTTCTTGTTCCTGCTACTATGACTACCACATTGTGATAGTCCGCACTTTGGACTGAGAGCTAGAATAAATCCTTTATTACTTAAGTTAGTTTTGTCAGGGTTTTTTAATCACAAAAATAAGAAAATAAACTAATATTGTGGATATTAGATGAGATAGTTCTTGTAAAATACTTTGAAAATTGCTATTCAAATGTAAACAGATGTGTGACTACAACTGCTTAATTATTGTTATAAGGTAGGTAGATAAAATTCAGTATTTGGTACCTATATTTTGACTCCAATGTCATAGATGTCCTTCATAGCAACCAAAAGAATTAACTTTAGGTGAATAACAACATTTACAGCTATCTCGAATTAATACCAGGAAATATAGAGCTATTCTACACTGGCTGATATTTAAACCAATGAGTATTTCTATGAATCTCTGAGCAATATGTTTTAATCAAATGCAGATACTGTAAGAAGGTAATTTTGTTCAAAAAATCTATAGGTTATGATTCTAGAAAATATTTAAAAGACATCTTTATAATATGACAATAAGGGTGCAGGTAAGAAAGAAAAGGAAAGATGCATCTTCCTTTATAAATCTGTGCTAAGAATCTTAGGGTAGGGAGAAAGAAACAAACATCTGTAGTGGTGGATTTTTTTTGTCTTAAATCTAAAGGACAGCCGAAGAGCAATCTGTTGTTTGTATAGAAAAAATTGCTGGTAAAAGAGGAAGAAAGTACACTTGGGGGAACATCTGCTCAAAGAAACACTTGAAAAGTAAGTGCGGGGAAACATTTGCACAACATACAAGCAGACACTGCGTTACAGAAAAAGAGGCATAAATATATCTAACATATAAGGAGATTTAAGTCAAAATATAACAAAGTGAGTATTTTCTTCTTCAGACATAATTAGCAAGTATATTTTATTGCTAAGCTGCAAAGGTCATCACCACTAAATCACTGCTCAGAAATCATAATCTCCAGTTTAGTGTAAGTTAATTTCCTGATTTGATGGTGTTATTGACTGATTTATGGAGACACAGTTAATATGTAAAACCCATATATATATATATATATATATATATATATATATATATATATATATATATATATATATATATCCATATGTTGTAGTTTCAATATAAAATGTCTCCTATAGTTTTATATGTTCGTTTTCCCAGTTGATGGTGTTGTATTAGAAGATTATAGATCTGTTAGAAGGTGAGGCAATGCTAGAGGAAATGTACCATGGGGTGAAAGATGGGGGTGATTGACATCTTTGAAATTGTACATCATAGTCCTACTTCTTGTTCTTAAGCTCTGTTTCTTGAGTAAGGATGGTATGAGATCAGCCAGATTCTTAATGCTACCATCATGCTTTCTCTGCCTGTAGGTATGTTTCAGCTTCCATTGTGGACCTTGTCTTATTTTGCTGTCTACAGCTATTTTAAACACTATGACCAAAGGCAACTTGGAGAGGAAACTTTCTTTTTTTGGCTTACACATCCCATTACAGTTCATAATTGAGGGAAGTCGCAGAAAAACTCAATCAGAATCTGAGACAGGGACCATGGAAGAGAGCAGCTTATTGTTCAGCTAAATATCTTTTACCTCCCAGGACCACATGTTCAAGAGTGAGACAGTCCACAGTTGCTTAGTCCTTCATAGTCAATCAAAAAAATAAAATGTCCCATAGACATTCCAACAGGTCAATTTGATGTGTCAATCCTTCGGTCTAGGTTTCTTCTTCCCAGATATTTCTAGGTTTGTTTTAAGTAGACAAAACTAACCCACACAGATTCTATCCCTCTGAAACTTCTTAGCAAAATAAACCATTTATTCTGTAAGATATTTTTGTCACAGCAAGGGAAGGGAAACTGATACACCATAGAAATTAAAACAAATTTTATGTTTCTCACATATCAATCAAATGTTACAAAAATTAACTGTCCTGGTTGGGGCCTATCAATTAAGGTAAGTATTGCTGAACAAAACAAATAAATACTGTGTTTGATTTAGTCTGCAAGCACAAAAACACATTAAACATTAACAATTTGAAAAAGATCATTTAATAGCAAACATTTTTTTTTCCTGAATAATTAGGCCATCTGATTAACCTGACTAAAAAGTGTCCTGGGTTTCTGAATGCCAATTATTGGATGGAGCTGAGCATTTACTCCCTGTTTTGCTACAGCCTATGTTCTGATGACTTACCATAGATGACTCCACTCCACATTAATCCTTCTGTTTACCAACAGACCTACCAAAGTGGAAGATTAAAGGTCCATGAAACCTCAGCACTAAATAGGAATGGCCGGCAAATAAATCATGCTGAAGGGGGAGATCTAATCTTTCCCAGAGAAGAACACACCAAGTGGTTATCCAATACCACTTGGATATCCAATAGCCAATCATTAGCACTGAAAATAGATGTATAAGTAACATTATTAAGAAGGTTATATTTAGAAATGTATGTGTACAACACACCACAGGAGGGAGGGAAGGAGGGGGAGGGAGGGAGGGAGAGAGGGAGGGAGGGAGAGAGAGAGAGAGAGAGAGAGAGAGAGAGAGAGAGAGAGAGAGAGAGTAACAATGTGGGGGAAAATTATGAATTTAAAGGGAACAATGAGTGGTATAGTGGAGAGTTTGGAGGGAGGAAAGAAAATGGAAAAATGCTGTAGTCATAATCACACACAAAAATACCTTTCGATGATAAAGTAAAATGATAAAAAATAAGACAAAACCAGAGCAGGTACTCTGCAAATCTCACTGGATGTAAAACAAACAAAAACAAACAAACAAAACATTGGAGGAGCCAGTCATAAATAATCTTTTTGTGAAATTCATCTCTGAGTTAGTCTCTGAGATGTCTGAAAAGTCTGTAAGCTGCATCTTGAAAATTTGTGCTTTTATGTCTGTGTATGAGAGCGACTGTTCATGTGTGTGTGTGTGTGTGTGTGTGTGTGTGTGTGTGCATGCCATGTGAGTGTGTGCAGGCCCTAGCAGGTCAGCAGAAGGCATTCATTATGCTGGGGTTGAAAGTATGGGATGTGTCTGTCTTGGGTGCTAGGAACTGAACTCAGATTACCTAGAAGAGATAAGAATGCCTCTAACCACCAAGATATCTTTATCCTTTGAAATTTCATTTTGAAGCTCAGATTTCAAATACTTTTTGGAGTTTGCATGGCAGTACATGTTTGGTTTTTTTTTTTTTAATTTTTTTTATTTTTGATACTTTATTTACATTTCCGATATTTCCCCTTTTCTGGGTCTCTTCTTTGGAAACCCCCTATCCCCTCCCCAAGACGCCTCTATGAGGGAATTCCACCTCTCACCCACCCGCCCACTGATCCCCATATTCCCACCTTGACATTCCTCTAACAGTACATGTTTGTAATGGCAGTTCTAAAGAAGTAGTGGGAGGAGAAGTTTATATTCAAGGCCAATCATGCTACATAGTAAGTTAGAGGATCATCTGAGCTATATGAAATTGTTATTATTAAAAAATGAATAAGCAAATACCCTTTAAAATAAAAATCCCCAAAGACTACTGTTTTGGATCCTCCTTAATTGTGGCAGATGAATCTTATAGTACATATGAAATGATTCTTTCCAATACAATTTTTCAATGATTTTCATTTGTTTGCTGAATAAAGTTCAAACTAGTGAGTGGGCTTCTAAGAGTAAGTATGATCTATTCCAAACGACCTTTTTATTACTTTCTTCTTACTTCAATCTTTCATTCTTTTCAAATAAAACTACACTTCCTTACTGCTGAGCCTTGACAGAGGATCATATTTATATGTAGAAGCATCTTTTATTTCTATCTATCAGCTAATTGGTACACATGAAAAGATACCAGACTTAAGTTCTACCAATCTGATATTTTCTTCATTTACTCTCCTTAGGAGTACATGCCATTCATGTGTTTAAATGAAGGATGCAGGGAGCAGAGATAAAGCTGGAATAAGTTTAGTGTCTGCATTTCTATAAGAAAGTGGATGAGTGTTTTCCATGCACAGGATGTGCTTTCAGATACATTAGGAGGGCTACAATATCTTGGAACAAAAGATAAATTTTCAAATTTGGGTCTGGCATTGATGAGTCAAAAATTGGAAGGCCCAGGTTTATAACAAATGCAAACATCCAAAAATGAAAAGATGGGTAAGATGCACACTCCCCTAAAATAAACCAGGTTTCTAAACATTTCTCTTGAAGTCTGTCCTAATCTGTACTATGTGATATGAATTTGTCTCGTGCATTAGTGCATGATCATTGACGGTCACTCATAAACCCATGCTGCATGGAGAGGAGTGGTGACAGATGATGCATATACCTTCCGTGCTTTCATGGACTCCAAGGAAAACTGGGTGGAGAAACAATCATAACCAAAGAAACACAGGCATGAAGTGTGAACTGGCACGGAAATCACTAGAGACTCTCCACAGTCAAAGCTAAAAATCAGAGAGGCAAAAGGGACAGAATATTGGTGTGGCAAACGACATTTGTTGGAGGATCTGATTCAAACTATAGGCTGTTACAATTTTAACATGCACTTTATGCCTAGAAGCAATAACAGAGTAATGAATAAAATATTATTTACTTCTTGAATACATTTATCATTAATGAAGCATGCCATTCCGACAATATTAACCAATATGACATTTTGAAGATTGACCCTGGACAGGAATTTCTGAATTCTATAAAATAGAGTTCTGGACATACTGATTTTTCACTGTGCTCTGAACAAACAAATATAAGAAAAAATAAAGAAACATAATTATGCTAAAATAAAAAAGACAAGAAAATACATGTTTTCATTCTCTTAAACTTCAATTTGTAATTTTCTCAAGTAAAGTCTATTTTTAACCTATGCAATGTTTTTAAAAAGCTTGTATATGCAAGAACAGGGGGAAATATCATTTGCAATTGCTGTGTGTGATGTGATATATTTTTTTAAAATTTGAAAAGTGCAGTGGGACAGATGACTCAGAAGTTAAGAGCAGGCATTGTTCTTTCCATCCCATGTGACTCATAAAACACCTGTAGCTCTAGCAGCATGGGTGCTGACATATCTGGCCTCTGTGGACACCTACATGCACGTGAACATAACCACTGACATGCATATACATACACACACAATTGAAACAGCAGGAAAATTTTGAGGATAATTGCATGGATTGTAAAGTATTTATATGCTTCTATAAATAAATACGTGTATTTGTATATATCTAATTCTAAAACATGCTAAGAAAATTAGATATATCTACAAGTCAGTAAAAAGAAAAACCATTTAGACTATGAATACATTGGACAACAAATGACTGACTGATTGATTGATTGATTTGTCTTCAGTTTACTAGAGTCAGCTTGTAGATACGGCTTCCTATTCTGAAACAATGCAACATTCCAGCTGTGTAGGCTTTCCCGTGACAGCCTGAGAAAGATTTTCTGTAGGTTGTAAGTGAGAGGACAGTGGAAAATTGTGGGTGATTTGTTTTTCAAAGACTATTAAATTTCCAGGAAAATATGAGTATTCTAAAAGAAAATGAAAACAAACACAAACTGTGAAATCTTTGAAAGCACATGGAACATGAAGAAACATATACAGAGAAAATTTGGGAATGACTTCATTCTTATTTTTCTCTTCTGTAGGTTTTATTGCCTTTTCAAAAATACAGAAACAGATAAGGCATAAAGAGACACTGTAGTGAAGACCGAAGGGTCCAAAAGCTAGTCATGTATATGAGTCAGAGACTTTTCAAGGTGGAGTCAAAGTGACAAATGTTAATTAAAAGAAGGAAGTTTCTGTCTGGTGCAAAATAAGGTGGTCTGTTATTTAAAAAGCGGCCAAAATATTGATTGACGTAAAATATTGATTAAGAGCTGGTTGCTTCAAGCAAATAGAATTCTAAGTCTCTCCAGGGTAGTTGGCTAACTTGGGAAAAAATGGTATAGCTGAAAGGCAGAAAACACTTTAAATAAACTTGCTATCCATTGTATTTACTATTATATAGTATTGTTAATTTTAGTTTCTATTTTGTTCTGGGAAATCAGACCTGTTCATTTTGTGCTTGTCCTTTTTTAAGTATTTCTTTTATTTTTAATTATGTTTATGTGTCTGTGTCTCTATGTGTGGATGTTTATGAGAGCACAGTGCCCAGGGAGGACAGAAGACAGCATTGCTCCTCTGGAGCTGAAGTTAAAGGATATTGTCATTTGTCTCTGATAAGTGATGGGAACAAAATTTGTCTTCTGGGAAAGCAATATGCTCTCTTTGCTTGTGAGCAACATCTCCATCACCTTTAATTCTGAGCTTCCAAACATGAATCTTATTACATGAACATGTGGAAAGTTCTAAAACTAAGTAACTACATCTAGGTAGTAAATCTATGTAATACACATTTTACTTGTAGTAAATAATCTTATTTGTAGTAAATTCCTAATTCTTTCCTTCTAGTGATGTTACAATGAGAAATGCTTGTATTTTAGAGGTGAGGAATACGTAGTCTTTTCATTGCAGATTATGATTTGTTTACTGCCAATAGAGTTTGGAATTCTTTTCTTATCCATTCACCTGATGATAGACAATTGAGTTGCTTTCACTTTTGACTAGTATGAATAATGCTGGACATTACTGTTCATTACAAATATTTGCGTGGACATATGAATTCCATTTTCCTGGTATGTACCTAAGAATAAAATTAATGGATCATATGGAAAACTATATGTAATTTGTGAGGAACTAACAGACTGTTTTCATAGCAGTTGTTCTATTTTATATTCCCACCATCAGTATATGATAGTTCCAAATTCTCGTATCCATGTCAACACTGGTTATTTTCCTCTTTCAGTATAGACAGTCTTTGAGTGTGAAATAGCTCTTTGGATATTTGATTTGCATTTCCTTACTAATGATGTACAGCTTCTTTGCATAGATTTTTCCGTTTTATAATTTAGTTGACTTTATTATATTGACTTCTGTTTTTTGAATATTCTGTTCCTAAATTTAATGTTCTTACCAGAGACAATTTGTAAATATTCTTTAATTTTTGGGTGTATGGTTTATACACATGTGTATGTATGAGTACACTTGTATGAATTCAAAGACATCAGGTGTCCAGCTTTATAATTCTCTCCATTATTAACTTGTGAGACAGAATTGTCCTTGCTGAATATGGCATTAGATTTCATCCAGCAAATCTCAGTTGTCTCTCACTCCCAGTGCTGGGGTTACAGGTGCAAGAAGTTTCAAATAAATACTTCAAACAAAAGCAAAAAGTGGTAATATGTGCCAAGCTCTCTTTTTTGTTCTTAACACATTAATATGGGTTTTATCTTCCTTGTATTCTTAAGATTTACCTTTCTTTTTTATTGGATATTTTATTTTTTACATTTCAAGTGTTACTCCCCTTTCCCAGTTTCCGCTCCACAAACACCCTATCCCATCACCCTTCCCCTGTTTCTATTAGGGTGCTCCCTCACCCACTTTACCACTCCTACCTCACAGTCCTAGCACTCCCCTACACTTGGGCATCGAGCCTTGACAGGACCAAGGGCCTCTTCTCCCACTGATGTAAGATAAGGCCCTCCTCTGCTACATATGCAGCTGGAGCCATGAGTCCCTCCATCTGTACTCTTTGATTGGTGGTTTAGTCCCTGGGAGCTTTGGGGCATCTGGTTGGTTGATATTATTGTTCTTTCTAGGGTTCCAAACCCCTTCAGCTACTTCAGCACTTTAACTCCTCCATTAGGGTCCCTGTGCTCAGTCCAATAGTTGGCTGCAAGCATCCATATCTGTATTTGTCAGGCTCCGGAAGAGCCTCTCTGGAGACAGCTATGTCAGGCTCCTGTCAGCAAGCACTTCTTGGCATCTGCAATAGTGCCTGGTATGGTGTCTGCATATGGGATGGATCCCCAGGTGTGGCAGTCTCTGTATGGCCTTTCCTTCAGTCTCTGCTCCACAATTTGTCCCTTATTCCGTTGGTCTTGAGCTTCATGTGGTCTGTGAATTTTATCTTGGATATTCCGAACTTTTGGGCTAATATCCACTTATCAGTGAGTGCATACCATGTGTGCTATTTTGTGACTGAGTTACTTCACTCAGGATATTTTCTAGTTCCATTCATTTGCCTAAGAATTTTATGATGTCATTGGTTTTTATAGCTGAGTAGTATACCATTATGTAAATGTTCCACATTTTCTGTATACATTCCACTGTTGAGGGACATCTGGGTACTTTCTAGTTTTTGGATATTATAAATAGGGCTGCTATGAACATAGTGGAGCATGTATCCTTGTTATATGATGGAGCAACTTTTGGGTATATGCCCAGGAATGGTATATCTGGGTCCTCAGGTAGTACTATGTCCAATTTTCTGAGGAATCATCAGACTGATTTCCAGAGGGATTGTACCAGCTTGCAATCCCACCAACAGTGGAGGAGTATTCCTCTTTCTCCACATCCTTGCCAGCATCTGCTGTCACCTGAAGTTTTGATCTTAGCCATTCTGACTGGTATGGAATCTCAGGGTCATTTTGATTTGCATTTCCCTGATGACTAAGAAAGTTGAACATTTTATTTAGGTGCTTCTTGGCCATTCTATATTCCTCAGTTGAGAAATCTCTGTTTAGCTCTGTACCTCACTTTTCATAGGGTTATTTGGTTCTCTGGAGTCTACCTTCTTGAGTTCTTTGTATATACTAGATATTAGCCCTTTATTGGATGAAGGACTGATGAAGATCCTTTCCCAATCTGTTGGTTGCCATTTTGTCCTACTGACAGTGTCCTTTGCCTTACAGAAGCTTTTCAATTTTATGAGGTCCCATTTCTCTATTTTTGATCATAGAGCACAAACCATTGGTGTTCTGTTCAAGAAATCTGCCCCTGTGTTCATATGTTCTAGGCTGTTCCCAACTTTCTCTTCTATTAGATTCAGTGTATCTGGTTTTATGTGGATATTCTTGATCCACTTGGACTCAAGCTTTGTACAAGGAGATGAGTGGATCAATGTGCATTTCTTCTACATGCTAACTTCCAGTTGAACCAGCACCATTTGTTGAAAATGCTCTTTTTTCCCACTGGATGGTTTTAGCTCCTTTGTCAAAAATTAAGTGACCATTGGAGTGTGGGTTCATTTCTGGGTCTTTAATTCTATTCCATTGATCTACCTGCCTGTCACTGTACCAATATCATGCTGTTTTTATCACTATTGCTCTGTAGTACAGCTTGAGGTCAGGGATGGTGATTTCCCCAGAAATTCTTTTATTGTTGAGAATAGTTTTCAGTATACCGGATTTTTTGTTGTTGTTGTTGTTATTCCTAATGAATTTGCAAACTGCTTTTTCTTAGTCTATGAAGAATTGATTTAAAATAATAATATGGATTTCAAAGAATCTGTAGGTTGCTTTCAGCAAGATGGCCATTTTTACTATATTAATCCTGCCAATCCATGAGAATGGCAGATCTTTCCATATTCAGAGGTCTTCTTCAATTTCTTTCTACAGAGACTTGATGTTCTTGCCCTACAGATCTTTCCCTTCCTTGGTTAGCATGCTGCCAAGATATTTTCTTTTATTATTTGTGATTATTTTGAAGGGTGTCGTTTCCCTAATTTCTGTCTCAGCCTATTTATCCTTTTAGTAGAGGAAGGCTCTTGATTTGTTTGAGTTAATTTTATATCCTGCTACTTTCTGAAGTCCTTTATCAGGTTTAGCCGTTCTCTGGTGAAATTTTTGGGGTCATTTAACTACACTATAATATCTTCATATCATTTTGTTTCTACTTCTTTGATTTCAGCCCTGAGTTTGATTTTTCCCTGCTGTCTACTCCTCTTGGGTGTATTTGCTTCTTTTTGTTCAGATTTGCTGTCAAGTTCCTAGTGTATCCTCTCTCTAGTTTCTTTCTGGAGGCACTCGGAGCTATGAGTTTTCCTCTTAGCACTGCTTTCATTGTGTCCCATAAGTTTGGGTATGTTGTACTTTCATTTTCATTAAATACTAAAAAGTCTTTAATTTCATTACTGACCAAGTTATGATAGAGTAGAGTGTTGTTCATCTTCCATGTGTATGTGTGTTTTCTGTTGTTTTGGTTGTTATTGAAGACCAGACTTAGCCAGTGGGATCTGATAGGATTCATGGGATTAAGTCAATCTTCTATTTGTTGAGGCCTGTTTTGTGATATGGTCAGTTTTGGAGAAGGTACCATGAGGTGTTAAGAAGAAGGTAGAATGAAATGTTCTATTGATATCTATTAAATCCATTTGGGTCTTAACTTCTGTAAGTTTAACTGTGTCTCTGTTTTGTATCTATTTCCATGATCTGTCCATTGATGAAAGTGGGGTGTTGAAGCCTCCCACTATTATTGTCTGAGATAGAATATGTGCTTTAAGCTTTAGTAAAGTTTCTTTCATGAATGTGGGTACCCTTGCATTTGGAGCATAGATGTTCAGAAATTAGAGTAAATCTTTGTAGATTTTTCTTTTGATGAATATGAAGTGTTCTTCCTTATCTTTTTTTGATAACTTTTGGTTGAAAGTCAATTTTATTCAATATTAGAATGGCTATTACAGATTGCTTCTTGCAACCATTTGCTTGGAATTTTTTTTTTTCAGCCTTTTTCTATGAGGTAGTATCTGTCTTTGTCACAGAGGATCGTTTCCTGTATGCAATGAAATGCTGGGTCTCATTTACTTATCCAGTCTGTTAGTCTATGTCTTTTCATTGGAGAATTTAGTCCGTTGATGTTAAGCGATATTAAGGACCATAGATTGTTGCTTCCTGTTATTTTGGTTGTTAGAGATGGAATTATGTTTGTTTGGGTATCTTCTTTTGGGTTTGAAAGAAAATCACTTTCTTGCTTTTTCTAGGGTGTAGTTTCCCATCTATCATCCTTCATAGGGTTGGATTTCTGGAAAGATATTGTGTAAATTTGGTATTTTCATGGAATATCTTGGTTTCTCCATCTATAGTAATTGAGAGGTTTGCTGAGTACAGTATCCTGGGCTGGCATTTGTGTTCTCTTAGGGTCTGAATGACATCTGCCAAGGATATTCTGGCTTTTAGAGACTCTGTTGATAAGTCTGGTGTAATTGTGATTGGTCTGTCTTTATGCCACTTGACCTTTCTCCCTTTCTGCTTTTAATATTTTTTATTTGTTTTGTGCATTTGGTGTTTTGATTATTATGTGACTGGAGGAATTTCTTTTATGTTCCAACTGTTTGGTGTTCTGAAGGCTTCTTGTGTGTTTATGGACACTACCTTCTTTAGGTTATGGAAGTTTTCTTCTATAATTTTACTGAAGATATTTACTGGCCCTTTAAGTTTGGAATCTTTGCTCTCTTCTATATCTAGTATCCTTAGGTTTGATCCTTTCATTGTATCCTGGATGTTTTGGGTTAGGAGCTTTTTGCATTTTGCATTTTCTTTGACTGTTGTGGCAATGTTTTCTATGGTATCTTCTGCACATGAGATTCTTTCTTCTATCTCTTTTAGTCTGTTGGTGATGCTTGCCTCTATGATTAGTGATCTCTTTCCTAGCCTTTCGAGCTCCAGAGTTGTCTCACTTTGTGATTTCTTTATTGTTTTTATTTTGGTTTTTAGATCCTGGATGGTTTTGTTCAATTCCTTCACCTGTTTGCTTGTGTTTTCCTGTAATTCTTTAAGGGATTTTTGTGTTTCCTCTTGAAGGGCTTCCACCTATTTACCTGTGTTCCCCTGTATTTCTTTAAGGGAGTTATTTATTTCCTTCTTAAAGTCCTCTATTATATCATGAGATGTGACTTTAAATCAGAATCTTGCTTTTATGATGTGTTGGGGTAACCAGGACTTGCTGTAGTAGGAGAACTGGTTTCTGATGATGTCAATTTGCCTTGGTTTTTGTTGCTTACGTTTTTGTGCTTGCTTCTCGACATCTGGTTATCTCTGGTGTTAGGTGGTCTTGCTGTCTTGACTGGAGCTTGTCTCTTCTGTGAGTCTGTGTGCCTGTTATCGTAGGTGTGTCAGCACTCTTCGGAGAGCAGCTCTGTCCAGGTGGTAATGGGGTGCAGAGAGCTGTCATCTTTGGTGTGTCAGAACTCCTGGGAGACCATTTCTCTCTGGGTGGCATTTGGGTGTGGAGAGCTGAGGCACAGTTTTAACTCTGGTAAGATTTACCTTCAACAACAGAACTTTTAATTCTTCTTTTGCACTTCTTATAAAGCTTCTATAATTTTGCAATTCAGCAGAGTAAATTCAGGGCCACAAACATGCTAGTCAAATGCTATATCACTCCACATAAACTTTAATTTTGAAGCAGTCTAATGGTCTGCATTAGTGTTTTTCTTTCTTTGGATTTAGTATACACACAGAAAAATCTATTGGTGAGTAAGAGGGATGGCTTGTCAGTTAAAGCACTTACTGGTCTTCAAGAGGACCTGGATTTGATTCCCAGCAGCCACATGCAGTAGCTCACAGCTATCCATAACTCCAGTTCTAGGGGATCTGATTCCTTTTTCTGAAATATGTGGTTATGTACGCTTTCCACATGTGCTATATGTATCACAGGCATGCATGTAGGCAAAACCTCCATACACACAAAATAGCAAAATAACTTAAAAAATTGATTAATCTATAGTCATGAAAAATTTCCATGTTTGTTTTTTAAAGTATTTTATGGCTTTATGTCTTACATTAAAGTACTGTAGAATAATAATTTTACCTATTATTCAGATAAATGACATTAAAAGGAGTTTTTGATATTTTAATTACAAGAGTTTTTCTTTCCCTTTCCTCTTCCAAACCATTCTATAGACCCCACTACTCTCAGCTTCGAATCCATGGCCTCTTTTTCCACTAATTGTTATTGCATATAAATATGACTATGAATATGAATATAGATAGAAATAAAGTATAAGTATAAGCA
This sequence comes from Uromys caudimaculatus, assembly GCA_028551405.1. Classification (NCBI taxonomy): domain Eukaryota; kingdom Metazoa; phylum Chordata; class Mammalia; order Rodentia; family Muridae; genus Uromys; species Uromys caudimaculatus. The sequence goes on from CM052722.1 coordinate 69,077,883, forward strand.
TAAATATATTGTTCAGTCCATATTACTTGTTTGTATGTTTTTAGGGTCAACCATTTGGTTCTGCACAACCAATCTCAGTATGCTCTTCCATATAGAAATACACCTCTCCTGCTTTACTCACTTACCTGCCTGTTGTTCCTTGTGTACAGTTGAGCATACTATCCAAAGACATGCACCTTAGGTACTCCTCATTCAGTTCCTGTTTGGACAGTTGTGTTCCTGTGACATGAGTGTAGCTTCTGACATTATTAGGAGATACAATCTCAAATCAAATTTCTTGATCCTCTGGCTCTTAAATTTGTTTTGCCTCCTCTTCTGCAATGTTCCCTGAAGCTTAGATATGGGAGTATGTTCTATTTGTATCTGTTGGTACTTGGCTCCACAACTCTTTATACTTGCTGACTGTTGTTTTCTTTAGTGTTATCTTTTTGACTATCCTTCCCATTACAAACGCCAAGTGTTATGCTTACCTAGTTTCTCTACTATACTGATGCTGTTGATGACTGTAAATTATCTTACAGTCTTATAAAATTATATCTAAGACCCTTTGCAGAAGTAGTTATTGAGGAGGGTATTTTAAATATATTCTTATATTCAAAAGATTCTTTGCCACTTCTCTTCCTGATGCTCTGAGGCATCGTGTAGTCTGTAGGTTATCCCATAGTGACTAGTCTCTTCTAATTTATTTTTTACCACAGTCCCTCTTATTTTCAAGCAGCTTTATGGAATATGTATAAGTAACTAATCTTTGTGTTTCATGATATTTGATCAAACTGTGTACTCCAAGATTTTATTATTTACTGAAAAAAAATGTTTCTATTTGTGCTGCTGTTTGACCTTAGCACACACTTTTAATCCCTCTGTCTGGAATACGGACACATCTTTAGTATACACCTTTAATCCCAAACAACAAAAGTAAAATTAGTTTGTAGAAGGAAGTACCCATGTTTGAAAGTGATGTCTAATTGAGTAGCAGACAATGTGACAAATCATAGAGAGAATTGACAGAATTGGATATACCCAACTCTCACAAGAGTGAGGAAAGACTCACTACTTGAGAGACAATGAAGAGAGAGACAGTCATGCTGGGAGAGTTTTACAGAGATGGGTTGAAGAAAGAACAAGCTAGATGCAGGTGAAGACAACATGAGCCAGAGAATACAAAGGAGCCAGAAGATTAGAACATGTATACAGTCAAGCAGAGAAATTCTGGAAAGACTGAGAGTGAACTAGGCCCGATTGAATCAGTCAGGTGAGAGGAGTTTGACTCAGAACAGCTGAACTGAACTAGCCAGTTGGAGTGCAGAAAGAACAAAAAAGGGTGAGCTTATTCAGCAGTAAATCTCAGAGGCTGAAAACAATCTAGTCCTAGATAAAATTGTATGGAGCTTCCAAGACTAGGCTTAGTTTAACAGTAAGACAGCATGTAGGTTGAGCAGTTAAGCCTCTGAGATGACAATTGCAACAGGAGAATAAAAATTACTTTTACATTTATGAAAAATTTCATGTCATGGAGTAAGATCCCTAGGCCACTATTCGTGTTTTGGAAAAGGTTGTAGCCTCTGGTATTTTTGTTTCTTCCATTGTGGAGCTTCTACCTTATGAGAGAAGACTAGATGGATAAAAAGTACCAAATACATCCACTGTATTCATGTTACATTTAACTTCTTCAACAAGTAACACAGAGAAATTAGAAATGTTGGAAGCTTGAACTTCATGGATGACAAAGTAACCCTTAACTGAGATCTAGAATAGAGAGATTATTGTATGTTTGAATACATTCAACTTCAGAGAAGTATCAGTTGTAAAAAGCCAGGAAGAGTTAGAAACAGAATGAGTTGTAGTTAAAATGTCATATACCCTTACCATTATAACCAAGATTTAGTATATTAAGGTCAATAAATAATTCTTTATTTCTTCTGTGCTCACAGGCCGATTAATTGACATGTAGAATACACATATATAGATAAATATGGATATATAAAGATATACATGCCCTGCTGTGATGCTTAATTTTTGATCCTGAACTTGATTGAACGCAAACCACTGGGTACACCTATGAGAATGTTTCCAAAGAACATTAGATCATAATGGCAATGACTTCATGAATGGATGACTTCCCAGATGGAATCATAATATGCTGTCATTATTTGGGAGTGCTGAAAGGAAACAGTTGGGGTTACCTGAAGGAAGTAGGTCATTGGGAATTGAACTTGCTGGCTCTATCTTGGCCTGGGTCATTTTTATAACAACTGTGTAGCTTGCTACATATGATATGATAATTTTTTTTCTTAATGCATTCCAGCTGACAGGATACCTGCACAAGTCCATGTGGTCAAGTGACCATGTCCTGCGTTCTGGGAAAATGTAAGCCAAAATAAACGTTTCTTTTTAAAATTGTTGTTGCTCTCATTTTTTCTTTCTCTGTATCATTTAGTTTTTGGTTTTGGTGACATTTTCATACATATATTATTGTACTTTGCACTATTCCCTAACTGTGTTTGATCTTCTTTGTTTTTTTTTCAATAGTCACTCTTCATTTCATGAATATTCTACATTTTAGAATGTGAGAAGACAGGATGTCAAAGAATCAAAGATCTGGTTATTATTATTATTATATTATTATTTATTTATTTACACACACACACACACACACACACACACACACACATATATATATATTTGTTGCATACATGTAACAAAATATTATATCAAAATAGAATTAATGAATTCTGTACATGACAACATAGATGGTCCTTGCAAATATCTAAAAGGAAGAGGTTATTAGAAGCTAGATATGAACAAAAGGAATACACATGGTTAGAAAATCCAGAATGATGGATATCAGCAGATATAAACCAGAAGTTAAATGAAGGAAGCTTCGGGAACTATAGAACTATTAGCTACCCATCTATCCATTTACCTATCATTTTGTTTACATATCCTAACTTTAATTTTGGAGTGAAAAAGTCATGGTCAAGTCAAAATAAATGAGTATCTTTAATAGACTCAAGTTGTACACCTCAAGTACAACTTTACATTCAAAGATACCAAAATTTCCTGTTGAACATAAAACAATCCAAATCTGAGGCGGAAATACAGAAGGAAAGATTTTGTACATTTGAGATGCCAGATGGGAAAGAAAATATCAGTTATTATGTAGGTTATTTTAAAAGAGATTTAACGACAACATACAGAAATCCCTATTGCCAGGATGAGACAATTTCAGCTATAAGGGTATACATTTTAAAACATTAAAATACAACAAGAATGTTTAATCTCTTGAGATTTTAGTTTCATTAAATGGAAAAATACTGATGGCGACAGAGATATGATTTAATATGTTGAAACTGGAGTAGCTAAATTGAATAAGCCAAGTATTCATAGTTTTCTGTAAACTTTACCAATTAGTAACTACAAAATAGATCAATGTTTTCAAAATTAAACAGAGAAAAAGAAAGATATATTGCATCTTTCCCCACCTGCTTTTGACCAAATTTTCATATAAGTAAATAAGAAAAAAATGAAACTTCAAATGAAGATAGGCTTAGTCCAGTTCATGGTTTGATATTTCAGTTCATCTTGTCAGATACAGTATTATGATGGGATTGGCTCATACATGAGGCTACCATTCATACTGAATCTCAGTTGCAAGACAGAGGGAAATGGTGGTATTTAGCTGGCTTCCTTGTTTTTCCCTTTTCATTTCAGTCAAGTACTTTAGTGTATGGGATGATACTGCCCACATATTATAACGTATATAACATATGTATAACATAAATGTTGCTAAAAGTATAATGTACTATAATTTTATTTTTTTAATTAATTAATTAATTAATTTTTCATACTTTACTTACATTTGCAATGTTTCCACTTTTCTAGGTCTCCTCTTTGGAAACCCCCTTTCCCCTCCCCCTCCGTGCCTCTATGAGGGAATTCCACCT
>CM052722.1:69082326-69100912 GCA_028551405.1 Uromys caudimaculatus
GTGGAAAGATCTGCCATGCTTATGGATTGGAAGGGTTAATATAGTAAAAATGGCCATCCTACCAAAAGCAATCTACAAATTCAATGCAATCCCCATCAAAATTCCAACTCAATTCTTCATAGACTTAGAAAGAGCAATTCTCAAATTCATTTGGAACAACAAAAAACTCAGGATAGCAAAAGCTATTCTTAACAACAAAAGAAATTCTGGGGGAATCAGCATCCCTGACCTCAAGCTGTACTACAGAGCATTAGTGAGAAAATCTGCATGGTATTGGTACAGTGACAGGCAGGTAGATCAATGGAATAGAATTGAGGACCCAGAAATGAAGCCACACACATATGGTCACTTGATTTTCGACAAAGAAGCTAAAACCACTCAGTGGGAAAAAGACAGCATTTTCAACAAATGGTGCTGGTTCAACTGGCGCTCTACATGTAGAAGAATGCAAATTAATCCATTCCTATCTCCCTGTACAAAGCTCAAGTCCAAGTGGATCATGGACCTCCACATAAAACCAGATACACTGCACTATGCTATTCTATTTGGTGATGTACATTTGAGTAATAAACTCATCCAGAAAAATAAAAAAAAAAAGCTGCAATTATAAAAGCCATAGTAAATGAGGTCTGTGCCTATAATCTTAGCACTCACAATGGGAAGGGAGAAGGATGATGAATTCCAGAATAATCTTAGTGAGACTATTACTGAAACAAAATGAAAAATGTCAGTGTCATAACCATTTTTAAAATTGCAAGAAGGGACACCAGTTAAAATAGGACACAGAGATAGACTCACTGGGTATGAGTAGTGTCTAGGTGGTCTCTGCTTTATACTTTATATGTCTTTACAATAGCTTCGCTTCGCTTCATTATAAAAATAAATTTAAAATTGTATCTATAAACCCAATAGTTTGGATACTTAGAATTTTCACAAGTTCAAGAGTAGCTTCATCCATATATTTCAATGAGTTCTAAGCCAGCCTATGCTATTAACACCTTGTTTCAAAAGACACAAAAAGCAAATAAAGATTAGATACAGCATAACATTTTTTTTTAATTTTTGTTTTAGACTTATTTATTTATCAGAATTTTTACCTGATTGCATACATGTGCATGGCTATATGTATGTGCAGGGACTGATTGATGAGATCAGAAGAGGGTATCAGGTTCTCTTAATGTGACTGAAGGACATGTTGTTATCTGTGGCCCATGTTAGCTTAAAAGCCTTCGGGATATCTGTAATGTGCTGCCACCTGAAGCCATAGTGATGTACTTGGCCTGTGTTTTAGCCAGAAATCCTGTAGAAGTCCATGATCCATGCTTCTGCTGACTATAAAGCTTTTGCAGCATCCATCCCTGCAGACTCAAAGTTGTGAATGAGAGACATAGAAGGATTCTATGAGAACCTCTCACCACAACCCTACCTCCACTCAAAAGACTAGTCTAGACAGGAAACTATTGAAGAGAACTCTTAAACCTTGTAATAAGGATGCTAAAATGTAGCTCTTCACAGCTGAATGCTTTGGGTGGGTCTGTGGGTATGGAAGAACTCAATTTTATTTAAGGGTTGTCTAGTTGGAGTTTGCCCATGCTCCAGTGAGTAAACAATAAGCAAGATAAATAGGACTTGGAATTGGGTTTTTTGTTGTTGTTATTTCTTTTTGTTGTTTTTCCTTTTTATTTATTTTTCTTATTTTGTTTTTAGGGCAGTCACAAGGGTGTGGTGAAACTCATAGCTCTGGGAAGTGAGTATGACTGGGAAGCATTATATGGGATTTCCAAGAAATCAATAGAAAATACTATGTTTACACAAAAATATTCCCTTGAACTAGTTGTGGATATTTTGGGGCTGACATGTACATGCTAGAACCTGGACTGCTGCACAAGTAACACAAGCCCTTAACCACTGAGCAATCTCTCTGGTTCCCCGAAGTATAATTATTTTTTTAATGAAAGCTCTGTCATATAAATATGTCATAAATTTAAGTCTTAAAAAGAAAGAAACAGAAGTTTTGACCAGTAGCTAAATACTAAAAGACAAAGTTAAAGTGGCTCCTTTGGAAACAGGAAAATCAACTCAAATAGAACATAATACAACAGTATGGATAAAGATTAACAATGACTTTCATTGTTGTTGATATTCACATCAATTTAACCCAAATTAGAATTAACTGAGTAAGGAGTCTCATTAGTAGACCTGTCCTGGTTGCCTTGTCTGATGCAGTAAGCCCAAAGTCAATGTAGCAGATAGCAACCCAAATAAAACATATATCAGAATGAAGATCGTCATGCCTTTTGGGTGCTTGGCTTTTCCACCAAGTTGTTGCTGCCCCATCTGATTGCTTCATCCATAGCAGAACTAGTGTTTGTGAGCTTTCAACTTGACATTGAGGGTGGTAAATCTCCAGGAACCTTATGGACTTCTGGTGTCATACTGGGACTACTAAGGCAACTAACCTTGTACACTGAGTTGTTGCCTCTACCCCTTGCAGTGAGTGATAGCTATTGTGAGAGTATTCAGAAGTTGAATGCATTCAGCTTCAAGAATGAGCAACTACTGGGGTTCTGAGTTTCTTGGGCATGTTTTGGTTATTGTTATTTATCTTATTGGTTCTATACCTCCAGAGAAGCTTTACTAAAGAAACCGTATTAATAAGGACCATATTATGAAGAATAAGAAGGCAAACATAAGTAAAGTTAAGTGGTTTAAGTTTCAATAAGTATCATGAAAGTTGTAATAATTTAATTTCTTTTAAACTAGAAAGGGAATGTAGGCTGTGTTCTTTAGGTAATTATAAGAAGAAGAATATAATGCATACCTATTAAGTTACTACCCAGGCTATGAAAGTTTAAAACTACTTGTTTAAATGAACAAATGGGAGAAAAGAATAAGTGAAAATATAAATCTAGACTTTGCTTTTGTTTTAATTGATTACTTGAAAATCTTACATCATATCCCCCCAATCATGCTCACCTTCCAGTCTTCCCATGTCTGCCTCCTTCCCCATGCCTCCCGTCATGCCCAAAGGAAAAAACAAGTCCATTTGTGTTGTTCATACACTCACTGGAACATGATCAGATTTCTAGTATTCAGCTCCCAAGGGAGGATGAGACTTTCCCTACCTGCATACACAGCAGAAACCATCAACTGAGACAAGCCAAGGAAGGGGGGGGGGGCAGCTCTCCTTTGAGAGGCGAGGTCAGTTCTACCAAGAGCTACAGTGCCAGCTATCATTGGTGTCTGCAGTCCACACTGATGTCCCCGGACTCTATAAAACTTGAGAACAATATGAACATATGCAGTCTGTACAGCTGACTTATGACTTGGTGATATCTGCTGCCTTTGTTGCCTCAGGGGGCCATCCTGATGACCTGAGGCCATGTTGAGGTCCTTGGACAATGCAGTTGCTGGGGGCCATGAGTTAGTCATTCCTTGTTCAGCTCCATGGCCTTGTTGATATCTGTAGCCTATGTTTCCACTGAAGCCCACACTTCATTGGGGCAGCCTTCTGAAGCCATTTTAATGTCTGTGGGCAAAGCAGAGCTGGCCCCACCTAGCAAGGGAGACCTGCCCCTTCACTTTGTGGGAAATCTAAGCTTTTAAAACAGATAGCTAACAACATGATTGTAAAATAAATCTGATTTTAATGAAAGTATATTCAATAAATATAGGTAGATACTTAATATATAATATTAAAATTCAAGAACTGGGAAAGAAGTAAGAAGAAAGTATTTGCAACTTAAGAGATTGTAAATTTTAAATATAACACTTCCCCAAAAGAAACAATAAGATCTATCTTGAGCCATGAGATCACAAATCAAAAGTAATCTAAAGCTGGATCAGAATGTTAAATGATACAAGTTCCCTACTCTGTAAACCAAGTGATTATAATGGACAAAGTCTTAGTCTAATGAAAAGTAAAAAAAAAGAAATTTTGCATAGTGGTACTCTTTATCACATTTCTCAAAATAAAATAGCAGATACAAATGATAATGGTAAGGCATATTAATGAAGTTGACGTAATTGACATATATAGAGTATTACCCAATTTTGACAGGATTCATTTTCTATTCAAGTGCACAAAAAACCTTTATTAAAACAGACCATGGCCGTTCTATAAAGAAAGCCTCAGTACATTTCAAAGCATTAAAGTCACAGTCCACAACTCAATAAATGTCAATCTCAAAGCAAAATAATTATTAAAAATCTATTTTAGAAATGTAGAAAAGTATTTTAAATAATTAATGGATGAAGAAGAATCAAAATGGGTATTATAAACAGTGTGAAATAATTGATAGTAATAAAATTATGACAAAATGAAGGCTGAAGGAGACAGTTAGATCAAATGTCTAAGTAGAAATTCATTTCCTAAAGTTTATTGGGTAGAAAAGAAGAACAGTAAATGCATCAAGCTTCTATTGCAAAAAGCTGGATAACAATTACAGCAGTGAAAAGAAAGTAAAGACATAAAGGGAAGTCTGTGAATTAGAAAGCACCCAGAGAGAAAATACTAAAGTGGGAATTTGTACCTTAAAAACATTAATATGTATGATGAATCTCTAGAATGCCTGATCAAGAAAATAAAAGGGAGAGCAAGGGGCATCATTATGGATTCTGTAGACATCACAAGACAAGGAAAGGTCATTAGAATAACTTTATGTAAATGCTTTTAACAATTTGCCTGAAATAGAGGATTCCTCAAAACATAAGCTACCATAACTGACAGATGATATTGAAAATCCTTATCCCCCAACTAATTTTCTTTGGTAAAGGATCTGCACTTATAGTGTTTCAAACACATGTGTCTGCAGGAGAAACACATACATAGACAGAGAATGTTAAATAACCTCATTAAAATTTTATACAAAATATTAAGGAAAATAGAATAAGTCTTATGAAAATGCTATATAAAATAGAATATGAAGAATAACATAACCTATGAGTGGCAGGAGACATGTTAGTGGGTAAATAATCTTTGAGTGCATGCCAGATGACATTGGGCTTGTACTTCCAAACACACAACAAAAAGAGAGAGCACATTTCTAAAACTTCCCTCTGATGTACACATATATTCACACTAATATTAAATAAAGCAAACATTTGTAAGAAAGAAGAGTATAAATTTTGAAATCTGATGGGAGTATGGCAGGAATAGAAAATTGTGGATCAGTCTGCCCTGGTCATCTAGGTAAAAAAATATCAATGTATTAGTAAATTAACTTTATGATTATGTTAAAAGATTAATATAATATGTTCAACTGAAGATTATCTTAATTCCTTATGATTGTTTAGTATTATTCAGCTACAGTAAAAAAAAATGAGAAATATGTGTACCTCATATGATCACTCTCATTTATGAATAAATAATATTTGAGGAGTTCAGCACCTATTTATCCTAAAACCCCAAGCAAATTCAAAAGAGAGGGATGTGTCTACCATATAAAGACATGTGGGAATTATCTACTGCTGCCTTAGATATTTATCAGCACTCGAGAAGTTCAAAACACCACTAATTATCTCAGTTTCTGTCTTTTGAATCCTTGATGCAATTGGCTAAAATTAAGACATTGGCTTAGTTTCCCTTTGGAGTCCCTGAACGAGATCAGTTTCCAAAGCTCTTGGAATAATTCATTTTTTGCTATATATATAAAATATATAGGTTCTTATTTCTTGCTGGCTTTCATTTAGGAGTTGTTATTACTACCAGGAAACCTCTGTGAAGTACTTGGAAATTGTCAAAAGGCAGTGGTGCACAGAAACCTTCTCATACTTTGAATATCTGTAACCTGTCTTAAGTTTTCTTATATTTTATCTGTTCATATTTATTCAGAGACAGCATTCTTCTATTAAGGGTTCATGTGAGTAGACCAGGGCTAGGTTAATAGCTCTAATTCACAACCACAAAGTTAATTTACATTTGCAATACCCCTGTCAACATATAACCTGTTACACCTCTGGACTTCAGATATTAGCTCTTGGTTATCTTTCCAGGACCATTCTGTCTACAGAATAATTAGTAAATGGACATAATTTTGTTTTATTTCCTCAAGATTCACTTTAAATAAAAATTGAACTATTTTGTGCTTGAAGCAGACCCTGTGCCTTGTTGACTGTTTCTAGTTTGCTAACACGTTTATTATTCAGCATGGCCAATTCAAGTCTTTCTCTTATACAAGCCAATCCTGATGGCGATCCCTATATTGAATAGCTGGATGGAATCTACTTGCCTTCTCTACAAACCTCCACAGCCTACAATGACTACAAAGATACATTGCAGTCACCACAGTATGAATACAGGAAATTTGTGTTAGTATGTTTTAAACTGACTCATAATATTAACTAGTTATAAACTGTAAGAAACCTGTTGGATTAATGCCGCACATATAATAAAAGCTTTGACCCACTGACCTATTTTTCACTACACTGCTGGCCAACTGTTGATTGTGCAGAAGGCCTTTGTCTTCCTATTTTATGAGACATACCACTATTCTCTGGGATTTTCATGTATAATGACATATTACTTTATTTCTCATAATTTTTAAACTTTTGCCATGTCTTACCTTACTAACTCTATCAAACTTAAGTTTTATCCTATTTAGGACACTCACAGAAATTGCTGCCATAGTAGGAATTAGCAATTCATCAGACAATAGCCATTAGGATATTTGCTAATATATATATATATATATATATATATATATATATATATATATATATATATATATATATATATATAAACAAACAAGAAACAAAGTAATGAATCAAACACTTAGGCACTACTATAAAGAAGTATCTTATAAAGTGCATGTTGTAACCATATCTTGGAACTCTGTCAGTTCACTGCCTAAACTTGAGTCATACATAGGAGTAAGCCCCTAAGGCTGAATTAGAAGAAAATTATGATGTAGAATTCATAAAACTTGCACCAAATTCTCACAGTAAATTGGAGAAAAAATTCACACATTTCCCCTTAACTCCAGAATGATGCAGGTCTATTTATTCTCACTAATTTCATTGAGTATACGTGTTTTAGTGCTCCCCATTTTTAAGAGGAAAAAACGTAAATTTCTAAGGTATGGAGAAAAAGTAAGAAAGCTCTTGTTTGTTGTAAATAACATAAGTATGTACATAGAAAAATGCAAAGAATTCTACTTTCCAGCATCTTACAAGCCAGAATACATTTCTACAAAATACAGCATTCATTCAACTTTATTCATGGAAATGCAAAATGGTGCAGTCACTGTGGAAAATACTTTGGCAGTTCCTCAAACGTTAAGCATCGGAAGAGAGAGCAGAAAGATTGTAAAGTTAGAGGATCAGAGAGTTTACTGTGAGGCTGTCTCCTAGGAATGACAGAAGCTACACCCATAAAGTCTTACCAACATAACTACCTAACTCAAGAGCTGAATACACATCAATGTACACAGGGGAACTATCATGAGGCATCATCTGCAGACAAAGAACTACAGACAACTAAGGAATGCTAAGAAGGAGAGAAATAGTCTTCTCCAGAGAAGAGAGCATGACACAGTAAACTTCCCTTACATATATGGATGATAATATAATATAATAATCTCAAATGGTAAAATAAAAAGAAGTTAAACATATGATTACCCAGTACTTCTATCCCTAATTAGAAAGTTAAAATAATCGAAATCAATGACACAAAAAGACAAGTGTATACAATCTTTTATTTCAACATCTTTCAGATAGCTAAAATGCAGAAAAAATGAAGGAGCCACCATATGATGAATGAATAAACACAACGTGGTGTGCGTAGATATATGATTGAATATTATTCAACTATAAAGATAAACAGAAGTTTGATACTTATTAAAACATGTACAAATGCTGAAAACATCTTGTTAAAAGTGATAACCCACAAATAAAGCACGTATTGTGTGAATTCAATTGTATTACATAGCTACAGTCAAATCATTTAGAAAAATAGCACAGTAGTAGCTATGAGATGTTGAATACATTACTTATTTTTCAAGATCCTTTAAGTTAAGTAAAAAAATAATACGACTATACTTGATACTGTGGGATTTTCCTGTAACTAGTTTTATCAAAGCCTACTTTTAATGATGATTCTTAAAAGTTTTAACTTCCCTTCTAGCCCACTCCCCCACCAGAGTTAGTGGAAAAGAAAGGATACAGGGAAAATGGACCTGTTTAGCAAGATTTTTTGGAGCAAATACCATCTGCATTGTCAGGAAAACAGCAGTTCAGTTCACAGGTCAACAGAGACAGCTAGATCCACTAGCAAACACTTCACAGATACACCAGCAGTCCAGTTCAGTAGAGTTTGGATGGCAAACACAAATCAGCAGAGGTGGCATGACTTAACAGAGACAGTCAGGCCACAGCCGAATTGGCAAGAGTCAGCAGGAGGGACAAGGGCCAACAGGAACTCCAGAAGAAGTTCTCTGCTGTGCCTCGCTCAGCAAAGTGAAGATCAGCTAAGAGGCAAGACCAAAAAGCTTTGCACAGCTACCTCTATCAGCAAGTGAGCCCCAAGATATCTCACAGTCAGCTGACTCCCGCCAAACATCATGTGCCCTCCACAGGTCTTGCCTCATCAAGTGGCTTGCCTCAGTGTGTGAGTCTGACTTAACAAAATTCCAAGTGAGTCTGTCTCAGCTGACATCGCTTTGCCAATCAGATCAAGTCTGAGAAAGCATCAAGAAGCTGAAGCACACCACCAGGAGTTTTTTGTTGCATTTTTGTCTATGGAGTCCTGACAAGTGGAGCTCTACTATGCAATGTAAGGTGGCCCAATACATGCTTGTTATCAAAGAATCCTTCGTCATGGGTCCTTTCACATGCTTTTTATAATTTATAATCCAAAGATATAAACATACAAAAAATAGTAATTGGATAAATAAAATCATATATTTAGGACTGAGGGGCCTCTATTCTTTGAACTAAACTGCCGATTGAAATCATCTATGAAGTTCACAATTGAGAAACACAATGAAGATGTCAAAATTGCCAATTTATTCCATAATACCTTCAGTAAGTTTGTATTTTGACAATAGGCTGAATTCAGTGCTATCTTGGGGTACACATACACCAGATGTCACAGGTTGTATATATAATGATCTATCCAGAATCAAATCAAATGTGGGTGTTATTCAGTTTTTTTCTTTGTTATCATTGTCATCACGACAAAATAGCTGGCTTAGACAACTGAAAGGAGAAAGCATCAGAGATTTATGATTATGACCCAATGGTTCTTTTGTTTTCAGTCTTATGTGCATATGTGTGTCTGTGCATGTCTCTGTGTGTATTTGTGTGTCTGTCAGTGTGTGTGTGTGTGTGTGTGTGTGTGTGTGTGTATGTGTTATGCAGCAAAGTGAGAGTTCTTGCCTCCTGTTGACCAAGAAGTTAAGAGATACAGGAAGGTACCAGCATCAGAGTATACATTTATTTCCAGGAATCTTTACCTGTGACCAATCTCCTCTACTTAGGATATACTTTTGAGAGATTAAGTCATTGATTAGATGAGTTCTCAGGACCAGTCAGTCACTTGCCAAAACACTGTCAGCTAGCCACCAAGCTTTTACCACATAAGAGTTTTACTTCATATTGTAACAACATACATGGGAAACAAAAACAATGTTATTTTCTTTCAGACATTAAGAAATACAAATAGAAACAGAGGTACATAGGATCTTAGATCAAAAATCTCTGTACTTTCAATATTTTAATTCTTTTAAACTACTGTGCAATCACGATAGAAGAGCAACAGAACCTTGCCAGAAGAATTTTAAGCTGATTTAAAAATTCAATTAGAAACACAAAACCAAGAAGAGTCAAAGGTGGCCTGTGAAGGGAACCAAACTTCGACAATATAAAAGACCACATATGTGGCTATATTATAAAGCAACAGGAACCTTGGCAGTGATGTACTGGAAAGAAAGCATGGGAGCATAGGCAAACAGATAAGACAAAAGAGGCAGCAAGCGATTTAGGTATACACAGTCTTCTGATTTAAGACAAAAGCGATATTGTATTACAACAAAGAAAACATGTCTTTTAAGATCTGTCCTTGGTCATTTGGACTTCCAGATGGAAAACATCCCTGACAAAGCTTGTGAGGATCAAACCATATGCTACGGATCGATAGGGAATTTCTGAAGTAGCTCCACAGAGACCTAAGTTTGAATCTCCAGAGTCTGTTACTCCACACAAGATGCCATATGATGCAGAGTTTCACAGACGAGTCTCCTTTCTTTACAGGACACTATCCCTTGAGAATACACCCATCACGGTCCTAGATTCATCTTGAGTTGTTGAGGCTACTGTGTTTCCCTAGAGTGTGGGCCTCGAACTCAACATAATTCAGAAAGTAATGAAGTAGAAACCTTCATTCACCAGAAATAGTATTAAGAAATATTCACATATGTGAACAAACTAATAAGCATTTTAAATGAAAAATTTTGTCAATTTCACAGGATGTAGAGTCATCTAAGACACAAGCCTCTCGGAATGCCTGTGAGGGATTATCTACATCTATTTAAACTCTGGACATGTCTGTCCAGAGGGATATATCTAGATTAGGTTAATTGAGATGGGAAACACACTTTAATTTGCAGTTCCAATAAATGGAGAAAGTGAACTGTGTCCTATTCCTTACTGCTGTTTCCTTACTGGTTGCAGACACAATATGGCCAGCTGCCTCAAGCTCCTGCCACCAAGACTTCCCTGCCTCAGTGCACTATACCATAGAACCATGAGCAAAAATTAGTCTTTCTATAAATTGTTTCTTAATAGCCATTGGGTCACAGTAAGAAGGTAATTAACTAATACAGAAAATCTATACCGAGAAAGGGGGCCATTGTTCAGGTAAATCTGAAAATATGTTTTTTAGACCTTTGGAAAGAGTTTGTAGGAAGAATAGTCAATACTTCAGAATTTTGGCTTGAAAAGACCTCTAATTTTTAAAGCAGAACAAAACAGGTCATTTTCATGGGAATGTAAAGAAGAATGTACAGTGCAGATTTAGCTCATGAGGTTTTTAGATGTGATATGTATGCTATTACAGAACTAGAGGCCCTTCCTAATAGATTCTGGCAGAGACTAGGGCAGTCTTCTGAGAAGATGAATGAGTTTAAATTTAAAAAATAATGAACTAGTGTGAAAGGTATTGTTTCTTGCTTTCTTTCTCAGTACTTTTGTCATTTGTGTATAGGAGTGCTACTGATTTTGTGTGTCTGTGTATGGGTTTAATTTGTACCCTGCTACTTACCTAAAATTATTTTTAACAGCTTTACTTTCCTGGTGAAGGTTTTAAGGTCATTTATGTATCATCAGCAAAAATAGATACTTTGTTGTTTCTTATTTTTAACCTGTATGTATCCATCAGTTGTCTTATTGTTTGAGCTAAGATTTCAAGTACTATATTATGTAGGTATGGAGAGAGTGCTAGAGTTCCTCTGTATGAAGAGATCTTGTCTTCAGGAAATAGTTTTAGTTTCCATTTGATGTTGGCTCTGGCTTGCTGTAAACTGCCTTTTTATGTTGAGACCTCTCCCTTGTATCCCTAGTCTCCCCATTACTTTTATCATGATTAGCTTTTGGATTTTTGTCAAAGGCTTTGTTTATATCTAATGAGAAGAACATTTTTTTTTTTTTGTCTTTCAGTATGTTTATATAGTAAGTTACACGTATCCATTTACAAATGTTGAGCTATTCTTGTGTCTCTGGGGTGAATCCTGCATAATCATGTTGGATAACCTTTGGTTATTAGGTTTGCATATATTTTATTGAGAATTTTGCATAATATTTATGAGTGAAGTTGGAATACAGTTTTATTAATATTTTTAGAATTTGTGTAGTTTTCATATCAGGTAATTGTGTCTATATAAAATGAATTAAGAAATGCTCCTTCGGCTTCTATTTTGAAGATCTACTGGAATATACAGCACATACCTAAGGGATTGTTTTGATTATGATAATTGATGGGGTGAACTACTGGAACTACTAATCCAGTAAAAAATGAGTAGGGAGTTGAACAATAGCATATATTGCTGTCTTCTTCCAGAGTGCTGATGGAAGTTGACCAGCTGCCTTTAGGTCCATGCTTTTTCCACCATAATGGGCTATACCCTCCAACTGTGAGCAAAGATAAGACCTTTTCCCCCATAAATTTCTTCTTATCAGATGCTTGGTCACAGCAACTGGACAAGTACCTCATTCAGCATTTGGCTCCTTATCAACCACAATTGATGCAAGGCTATATTTTCTTCAAAAACTTCAACATAAACAGCATGGCATTTAAGAATAGAGGAGATAGGAGAAGCTAATTTAATTTTAGTTTTCAAAAATCATAAAATAAACTTAGTACATGTACTATTTGCTTTGTAAAACATAATTATATTACATGGAATATGTTAATTTTATTGACAAGCTCTTATTTTAACAAAATTAATAAATATTTTCAATTTTTTTCAGTATTATTTAATTAAACTAAATATTAGTAGATGTGACTTATATAAACAAAGGCTGTTTGCAGGGATTACTGGTTTTCAACTGTACAGTATTACTGAAAATGAATCAAGGGGAAATCATTATTAGAGAAAACAATCTATTTCAAATGAACTAATATGTAACAATACATATTAATGTTAAACTCCTTTTAAAGAAAAGTAAGGGTAATGAATATGGACGTGGAAGAGACACATTCTTCTTACCTTGAAATATAACAACTTTGAAAGGAAAAAATGACCCATAAAATATATTTAAAGTAAGTTTTCTTCATCACAACTATTTTAAAAAATTAGAAGATAATGACATTCATAATGACATACATCTAATATAGGAACCCCATCCACAGTGTTTAAAGAGATTCTACTGTTTAATAAGGAAAAGAACAGAAAATAGTCACAGAAAAAAAGACATGAAAAAAATCAGTACTTTATACCACCATCGCTTTGTACAGCTATGTCTTTCACGGGCTCTTAACCAAGTTAACATTTTCTATTTTATCTGGATAACCATGTATTTTCAAAATATATTTTAAAACATGACCTGAAACAATTCTATCCATATCATATGGTACACTTATGAAAGTGGAAGAATTATTTTTCCTCATTCTGTAGTAGTGTTCAATCAACTGAGAATTATGCCGCATTTGATGTCTCACTCTAACTAATTATTACACATTCTAATTGCTTTTGCTTATCTGCAGCCTTGGAAGGTTGTTGCTATTTTTGTGCTTTGAATGTCATTGCTATTCGAGGTTATGTTTGCTTTTCTTTAAATCATGCCCTAACAAAGTGTAAGGTGAAAATTCACAGCATGTTTTCTCTAGGAAAAAAAAAAAAGGAAGGCAGGAGTGACACTGCAAACAAGGTACCTCAAAGCCAACCTTGACATCATTGCTGATCTTAAAATGACAACCAGTTTAAGAGAATCCTGAGATCTCAGAGGCCATCAGTGAGTGGAGATTTACATACATCAGGTCCACAGAGCACGATGTTTGATCCCAGAGCAACTCACTACTTAGACTATTATCAGACGTTTTTTCATTTTACACCATTTTTAAAATTCTGGTGGCCTCTCTTTAAAATGCTCGGTTTTAGCTCAGTAGTCTATTTTAATCTGTCTTCCAGTTGAGTACAATGTACGCTCTAGTTTCAAAATGATTTGTAGGGAAAATTATGTTGAGAAATATAGGTGTGAAGGCATCACAGGGAAGATACCTAAGCATAGTTAAATGATGATTGAAGAGAGTCTGTACTGAAGAAATGTATTGAAAATATAGTAATAAAAGTGAAATTTCACTAGATAATGTTCTTTAGCAGGTATGAGGCAATGAAATTCAATCACAGTTCAAAGCAGAGGGTTATGTATGCATTGTAATAAAAGTGGAAAGAAAAAAGGATGTATTCAGATAATAACTTGTAAAATTATTAAATATGTTTCATATACCAAATATTATTCACAGATATTTACAAGGACGTATCCTTGCATTGTTTCAACAACCTCTATAAAACTATTACTAGTCCCTGTCACACTTATAAAGAGATAGCATAATAGAGGTTAAATTACTTTCTCCAAATTTGCAGATAACATATGACAATGCTAGACTTAGGACAAAGTCAATTTTGTAATATAAAGAATATTTTTATATTATTTGTTGTTATTGTATTTTAGTTTATTTTGAGGCAGGGTCTCAGGGGGTAACTCTTGCTGACCTATAATTCACTATGTACATAAGGCTAACTTTGAACTTGGAGTTTATTTTGTTAGCCTTTGCCTAATAAGTATTGTGATAAAGTATGGATCACTATGCATGACTAGAGTCAATATTTTTTAATTTTTATTTTTGATACTTTATTTACATTCAAATGTTTTCCCCTTTCCAAGTCTCCCCTTTGGAAACCCTGTATCCTATTCCCCCACCCACCCACCCACTCCCATCTTCCCTCCCTGGCATTTCCTTATAGTGGGGCATCTAACATCCTCAGACCCAAGGGACTCTCCTCCCACTGATGGCCAACAAGGGCCTTCTCTGCCATATATGTGGCCAGCACCATGGGTCTCTCCATGTTTATTCTTTGGTTGGTGGTCCAGTCTCCAGGAACACTGGGGGGTCAGGCTAGTTGACAGTGTTGCTCCCTCCATGGGGCTGCAAACTCCCTCAGCTCCTTCAGTCCCTTCTCCAACTCCTCCATCAATTATACTTTGATATAAATTTGATTCATATATATTTATTTGCCATATGTATTTATTATTATTTCTTTATCTCAATACGGAGTCTCATGTAGCTCTTGTGGCCCTTATATTTATTTTGTTGCTGAGGGTGACCTTAAAATCCATTTTCTTACATCAACTTTCTGAATGATGGAATTATGTCTAACTATGAAGTAATTTGCTACTTTTTTTTTCTGAAATAGGATTTCTCTTCATAGCTTAGGTTGCCTAGAAATCCCAATGTATCTGAGATTGTATTTGATCTTGTGACCATTCTCCTTTAGCGTTTTATTGCTGGGATTATAGAATGTACCATGTTTTTACATAGAACGTATATACTTTTACAGAATTCTTAGTGAGTAGCCTGTATTGTCCCCAAGTAATCTGTTGAGAGTGAGTCAGGAGGAGATCAGATCAAACACAATGGAGATAATTAAAAAAACAAGGATTATAGGACCTGAGAAGATAAATGAAGAACAATAAACTTTATAATGATAAAATGGCCACAGGTGACAAAAGACAATTGAATTGAATGAGTGATTATTAGTCCTTCCTAAATCTTATTCATACTGTTGCTTCTGGTGGTGAACAGCTGTCTATAGCGAAGGAAAGACCAGAACAGTGCATATTTGGTATTATATGGAGTTTAGATTTTGCCAGGAAGTTACAAAAAGAACATAGAGAAGGGTGACATTTTCTAGACCGGCATGGATGGCAAAGATGTATGGCAATAACGGGAAACCTGGATCTAGATGGAAGTTAAAATGAAATTATTTACATTGTCAAGAAAGTTAGAAAAGAAAACTGCACATATTCTGACATCTATGTTTAATTCTCTATTTTCTAGAAAGCTTTAACCATATGCATGAATATTTCACATCATTTAAGCATACTGTATCTTCAATTTCATCCTGCTTCTTCACTTAGGAGTTAATTTTTCATTTGTTTTACTTTGGGTTTACCAATTTTTTTTTTTTTTTTTTTTTTTTGGTTTTTCAAGACAGGGTTTCTCTGTATAGCCCTGGCTGTCCTGGAACTCACTCTGTAGACCAGGCTGGCCTCGAACTCAGAAATCCACCTGCCCCTGCCTCCCAAGGGCTGGGATTAAAGGCGTGCGCCACCACTGCCCGGCTGGGTTTACCAATTTTAATGGATGTTTTAGCATCTGATATGGCATAACCTATTTGACCCTAATTCTATGGCACCACTGAAGCCTCCATTTTTAAACTTTCTATCTTTGAATGCATAGATATTTCTAGATAGTTTTTTCATATTTTAATAGCTTTCTTAAAGTAATTTCATGAGTGAAGTTATTAAAAGAAAGTATATGTGCAGTTCTGTTGCCTGATATGTTGATATTGCTATCCAGAATAACTATTTCAATTTTCCTTGCCACCAGAAAAGTGGGACTATGCCAGTTTCCCTACATGCCCTTATTAACAGAGTTTTGAAGAATGTAGTTGAATTTCTTCTCTAGTTTATGTAAAAAGAAGCATCCTTTTCCCTTATTGTATTTATTAGTTTTATTATTAGACAGTTTGGTAAGATTGCATGTGGTGATGTGTCTGTCATATGTAGAGTGAAATTTATTTTCATACATTTTAATTTGTATTTAGTATATCATGAGTAGTGTTATTTCAATAAATTTATATAAAATTAATATGTTTTTGTTATTTTAATAAATTTATATAAAATTAGCATGAGTGATATTGTTATTTTAATACATTTATATAAAATTATTCGACAATAAAATCCTTTCCCTCAGATATCATAAACACAATAGATTCATGAAAAATGAAAGATAAATTCTAAGCACTTCTAAATGCTTATTTTTTATGACTTTGGAAATATTCAGATATTAGTTTGTTACACACATATGTGCAGAAGAGAAATATTTTGCAATGTTGAATAATTCATATAATTCTTAAAATTGAAAGTATGGAGCTATCAACATGATACACATTAAATGTGACATTGATTTATGTTAAATAATGGAATAGACAATACTTTATTCATGAGGTCATACAATAAAATGTATTTATAAAAGTCTGGAAATAAGTTTGGCGGACCCTCAGAAAAATGAGCATAATACCTGAGGATCCAGCTATTCCACTCCTAGGCATATACCCAGAAGATGCTCCAACATGTAATAAAGACGCATGCTCCACTATGTTCATAGCAGTCATATTTATAATAGCCAGAAGCTGGAAACAACCCAGATGTCCCTCAGCAGAGGAATGGATACAGAAAATGTGTATTTACATTTGCACAATGGAATACTACTCAGCTATTAAAAACAATGACTTTATGAAATTCACAGGCAAATGTATAGAACTTGAAAATATCATCCTGAGTGAGGTAACTCAGTCACAAAAGAAGGAACATGGTATATACTCACTGATAAGTGGATATTAACCCAAACGTTCAGAATACCCAAGATTCACTTCACAGAAACTGTTGGGCTGAGCATGAGGTCCCAGATAAAGGAGTTGGAGAAGGGACTGAAGGAGCTGAGGGAGTTTGCAGCCCCATGGAGGGAGCAACAGTGTCAACTGGCCTGGCGTGCGATGCTCCCAGAGACTGGACCACCAACCAAGGAATGCATATGGAGGGGCCCATGGTACTGGCTACATATGTGGCAGAGGAGGCACTTGTTAGCCATCAGGGGGAGGAGAGGCCCTTGGGCCTGACGGTGTTAGATGCCCCCAGTATAGGGGAATGCCAAGGTGGGAAGATGGAAGTGGGTGGGCAGGTGGGTAGGAGAATACCCTCATAGAGGCAGGGGAGGGGGTAGGGGATGGGGGGGTTCCAAAGAGGAGAACTGGAAAAATGGAAACATTTGAATTGTAAATAAAATACCCAAAAAATGTCTGATAAAATTTAAATTTTATCTCATAATTGATTTTAAATTCAGCAGGTATTAGATAGAATAAAATGTGAATACCTGAAATGCTAAAAGTTATGTTGCAACTACATGCAAGCACTAAACATCTTTTTAACTTTATACATTTCCTTCTTATTTATGCTTGATGAAAAAATACCAAATTTTGTAGATGTTAAACACAATGACAATCTTTAAGTGATAAATATCAATAAATAGCATGTATAAAGGAATTATAAATAAATAATGATTTTTATTGAAATAAAAGGAAGTTTATAATGTGGGATAAAATGCAACTTATATAATATGAATATATAACCTGCTGAGTTATCTTGCTGGCTCCTACTATGTATGATTACTAATGTATATATCACTGAGTAAATATCAGAATATTTGGCCAGATTTGAAATTTTGACATGATGTGAACTTGTAGCCGTATAAAATTTTTGGCTTTTTATACATATATTAAACTCTTGTTATTATGATTATATTTTGTTAGTTTGGTTTAAGATTTATAATTATATATATATATATATATATATATATATATATATATATATATATATATATGTAGGCACTTATATTTATTTATTCTTCAGGTCCTGTAAGTGTGAATCATAAGCCAAAATATAGTAGCTGTCTAAAAGAATTGTTAAATATACAAATGAGATTTCAATTTAAATGCAAACACAACTTAACAAATTTGTAAAAATCTAAGTTTTAACTATTTATATCAAAGCCATTACTCAAACAGAGTGGTCTTTTTTAATATGGCAGATAGCTAAAAGAAAACTTCCAGCTAGATGTAGTGACACACAGATATAATCTTGAGAGGCAGAGGCAGGAGGATCACTGATGAACCCAGCCTGGTGTGTATACTGAGTTCTAAGTTAGTCAAGGTTACATACTCTGTCTCAGAAGGAAAAAGGAAAAGTTGGCACAAATACACACTGCTTTAAAAGTTTCATAAAATGTACTTACTGGAAACCCAAACATATA